>CM032233.1:75567500-75977500 GCA_019009955.1 Riptortus pedestris
ACATTGATTTTTTCTTGAAGGAAATCAATTTTCCGAAACAGATATATTCCTCTACGTAATCAATTTTAGTGTTTCCTACTGCTGTAGGATTGTCTTCCCCATTTGTCATTATTTTTGTTTTTTGAATGCAGTGGCAAATCTGTGGTAACAAATCATTAAAGTTGATCAGTCACTGTGTAGAAACTCTACACACCATCCCCCTCTCAGAAGGTGGCTCACCAAAGATTACTATGCCGACCGAAAAAGTTCTCCCTCTGCGGGGATCGAACCTGCGCCTATAATAGATTGTACTCATATCACGAGTTTGGAAAAACCGTAAACTCGTAATATCTCTGTTAATATATCCGGATCGAAATATATATATATATATATATTTATATATATATATATATATATATATATATATATATATATATATATATATATAACAAAAATTACTGAAAATTTAATTTCTTTTAAATGTTGCTCTGTGCATTTGTGCTGTATCTAGAAAATTAACCATGATATTTCCATTATTAATAATTTAGTCTTAGTAAACTCCCTCACCACCAGTACGAGTTTCACTTGGAGTAACTCAGTAACTAAACTTCACATATCCAGCTGGTATTTCGATTCCTGTTTAGAGGTTATAGACTTGGAGAAATAGAGAATAGATGGTGAGTTGACAACTTCTAGGCATCATTCATTTACCAGCTCGAGGGAAATCTGCGTGCCGGGGCATTTATTATTTTTACTGCAGCATAGTACTCAGGGAAGTGGCAGATATATACCCATGCACAGTGACACATTGGGGTTTTCATCTCAAAACTCTTCAAACACATATATATAGACTGTATTATATATAGACAAATGGTTCCAACGTTTCTCAAATATCCGTTGCATTTCCAGTTATGTCCCGAAATTTCATTTAAAAAAAAATGTAATTAAGTATTTTAACCAGCTATTTAAAAATTGGGTGTTGTCCAACCTACGGTATTGCTGCAGATATCTTGATGAATCTTTGATATTGAATTTAGTAACAAAATTTAAACATAAAAAGAGTTATGGCAGCAGAAAGAAGATCCACATTTCGTACTTGGGGGACATTTTTTTTTTTTTTTTTTTTTTTTTTTTTTTTTTGTGGCTCCTGACAATAGTTGTGTCATTGCCACTTTCTCATCATTTGGGGGATAGTGTTACCTTAATTGGACTTCATTCACTTATTGTCCACTTTATTGACGCATATTCTTTCATTATTGTGTGATGGTTTTTATTGTCTTGGTGTTTTCCTGAGAGCTAACCGTATCCGCAGGTTCGGGCGAATTGTAGACTGCTCGCATCAACTGGATTCTTGCCAAGTCTTTTGGGCAACTGATGAGAATATGCATCGCTGTTTCCGTAGGAACAAGGCAAGTTGCCGTGTTCAGTTAGCATTTGACTGGACCTATAGTCAGGGGCCAGCCCCATGCAAGCAGGTCTAGCAGCCACGCACGGGAAGAAGCTCTTGGTCATCTGGCCTTAGTTTTTGGCCTGCCATCTTCACCGAATACGTGATTTCTTGCAGCTTCTTTTATCAGCTTTACATGATCACTAGCACCCTGGCCAATATTAACTGCTTCTGCCAGCATTCTCGGCGCAGAGTGCAGTAAAGGCCAACCTCTAATCGCGTATCTTTCTTCATACCATGGTTAATTGTCGAGATACAACTCACAAATGTACAGAGCAACATTTATAGGAAATTAAATTTGTTGTTATATTTTTTTTTCCTGATCCGATCATTTGAAAACTATGGATGGATTTGACTCTACACACGTGTTTGCATCAGGTATCAGTTTTTTAAGGTCATCTTTCCTTACTGTGGTGCCTGACCGAGACTTACCTCTCTTTCTATTTCCATACCTGGCCACATCTGTTCACTTGCTACTGCTTTCCTTTCTGTCCTCCCCGTCTTCAGGGCTTTCTCATCTGGTTAAACAACCATGTTGACGGCGAAGGGAACAGTAGCAACGCTAGGATAATTTGAGTGATATCAGGGTACTAATCGAGCACAATCCTTCGCTATAGGTACAAGAAATTGTGGAAACAATGGGAAAAGGCTTAGAGACCGTTTATAGGCGTTTAAAACATCTTGGCTACGTGTCGCACGTCGATGTTTGGGTTCCACACAAACTGGCTGAGGCAAACCACGCATCAATCTGTAACTCTCTTCTGTATTGGTATGAAAGTGATCCGTTTCTCGAACGATTAGTGGCGGGGAATAAAAAGTGAATGATTTATGGAAATGTAGTGAGAAGGATATCGTGGACAACGGCTGGAGAGCCGCCGAATGCCACCCCTATGGCCGGCATACACCCGAAAAAGAATTGTTATGCCCATATGGTGGGCTTATCGTGGTGTGCTCTCTCACGAGCTACTTACTCAAGGAAAAACGATAAATTCGAAGGCCTAGTGCACGCAGCTAACGAAATTGGACCAATCTTAGCGAAGAATTGCCCAGGACTGGACAATCGCAAAAATGATGTTTTTCACCATAGCAAGGTTAAGACCCACTCCCCAATAATCACACAGCAAAAATTGAGGCAACTTGGCTGTGATGTTTGGCCCCACCCACCACCGGCTCCTTCGGACTTCCCTGCCCGGTCCTCCAAAACAGCCTCAATGGGAAATCGATGGTGATGAGACAGATGTAAATTGTATCTCGACGCGTGTATTGCTTCTAGTCCCCAGACGTTTTACGAAAGCGCAAATATGAATTTGTTGGAAAGATAGCAAGAGGTCATCAATAAAAAAAGTCCGTCACGCAGGGGCTGCGTAAACTAAGCCGATTTCCCACGTGGTTTTACAATAGAGAAATCTGCTTACTAATAACAGTAGTAGTAACGAATCTCTAAACCAATTCACGAGGGACGAACAGTTACGGAATCGGCCGAACTCGCTTTCGGTGGAATGTCCCGAACATAGCCGACTCATGCCGACCACACACACTACACAAATGCATATATCTCGGTTAATATTCAAGATAGAGAATAAATTTATAAAACAATATTTATGGTAAATTTAATTTGCAATAAGTTTGATTCTATACAATTTTTCGATTCAACGCATAATAACGGAGTTCTTTCGAATTTTCAAAACTCCCCCTCTAAACCCCCTCCCACTTGTCCGATTTCAGCCATGAACGAACTTGATCTTTCTTTTTACATAAAACGATTAAATTTCGAGTTTGGTAACGGTCAAGCAAAAAATGCAACTCCTAGAGCGTTAACAGACATATTATATATATATATATATATATATATATATAAAATTTTGAATGGATCTCATTTTCGTCATCTCCTGGGTAGGATCGATGGACATTTGAAGAAAATTTTTGAAAATCGCGTCCTGAGTACGACCTCAATAGCTGATTTCCCATAAGGGAAATCTGCTAACACACGAATAACTCGGTTAATATACTAGTAAGAGCACAAAACTAAACTAACAAGGGGACTGCACGGCCTTCCCCTTACCATTAATATATATAATTTTGAACGGACCTCATTTTCGTCATCTCCTGGTTTGGATCGATAGACATTTGAAGAAACTTTTCAAAAATCGTGTCATGAATACGACCTCAATAGCTGATTTCCCCTGGGGAAATCTGCTAAAAATACGACTTTGTTTTTAGGGTTCTTCAATTTATTATCTTAAAACCAAACTTGTTCCTGGAATTAATTTTTTTGGCTCTTTACTAAAAACATTTTAAATAGCTCCTAAAAATACTAAATACATTTTCGAGTAAATAAAAATGTTGGGTTCTCTGGAAATTTTATGGAGATTAAAGCGGCATAGAAACCATTTCTCTGTATATAATGAGAAGTTTCAAGACTTTTGGGACAAAAACCCAATTGGTCACACTGTGCCAAGCCTATATATATATATATATATATGTGTGTGTGTGTATTAAGAGAAAAATACTTTAAACAAAACCAGAAGAATATTAAATTTCCCAGAACAATGTACCTATAACATTTTTCTAAAGCCCCATCTCCTCCTTGCCTGATAAAAACAATACGTAAACACGACTAATGTTTTTTTTTTTGGCGTGTTGTTCATGAGAGATGGAGGGGGGTTTATTGAGAGTTGAAAACCAAAATTTACATATATCTCGGTTATTATTATAGGTAGAGAAAAAATGTACATAACATAATTGTAGTAAATTAAATTTAAAATACAATTAGTCTTATTACATTTTTCGGTCCGACTCATATTAAAAGAGATATTTCAAATAAATTTATATGTTCAAATTATAACGGACCATATAAGACATTAGATTGGATCAGTAGACATTTCAACGAGTTTTTAAAAAAAATCCTGGGTCATGGGTACAACTTATGAGTCCTGTAGTAGATTTTAACTACGGGGAAATCTGCTAAAATGATATGGATTAAGGTGAGTAGGGTGAGACGGCTGGAGCGCGCCCTTATCTCGACTTGGTGGCCTTGATGATATGCCCCACCTTCAGCTAATCAGGTGTGAATTAAATACCCCTAGCCCAGACAACCACCACACACACCCTTACAATCTCCTACTTTATATATGATTTTTCATGAACTTCGTTATAATTATAAAGAATTTATAAAAATAATATTTTATAAGCTCCTTAGCTAATCTCATTAGCTATTCAGTTTTCTAACGATGAATTTACACACATCAATAATTAGTCCTTAGAATATCAAGAGAGTTGGTAATATTCATACAATCCCCAGATTTATAGCAAATTATATAATTAGTTACCTTGTTTTTTTTTCATCTGATTTTAATTTATTTTAAAGCTATAACAATTTCAATTATTAATAATAAACTCTCATAACAAATTCGTTTAATTTTAAATTGTGAATAATATTACCTCTATTACTACAGAGATTACTCTAGTTTTTGTAATTTTGTAATCCTCATATGATGTTGGATGAGTGATCCATTAATATAATTATTTATTTAAGTTTTTTATCAAATCTTTGTTTCCTTATTTTTTAAAATTGGTTGTTATTTCGTTATCTATTTTACTTATTTTATTTATGCGTGTTATTTTTAAAAAAAATATTCATTCAATCATATTCACAAGGGGGTTAAACCCTTGTATTTAAAACGACGATGCTGTTTATCCTTATGAAAATAGGCCTATACATATATGCAATTTGTACTTGTTTTAATATTAATTTATTTTAACAATTTCCATGTTATACAATGTTTAAATAAGTTTTAGTGTAATATACGTTACAGATTATTTTTTTGAATAAGGGATTTTATTTTATGAAAAAAAAGATCTCTTTTGCAATTCAAAAGGAAAAAAATCTTCCTACCTTCCAATGCTTTTTATACTTTCCAGGGAAGAAGCCTGTTTTTCTTCTCTGAAATAATTTTTCTCTCTTGAAAAGGCTCTTGGAGTTGCTCCGTTTGAATGGCATTCAGTAGTTAAGTTTCTTCACAAAACCTTTTTCCTTCCCCCTTTTATATCATTGGTAGGAACAAGTCGACAGTGCTCCTTGGGGTTTATTCGCCCATGAGATAGGCAGTAAGTGGGGAAGAGACGGGGCATTGTTTGTGGTTTTTTCACTGGGTTCGGAGGCAAGCCTGGCCTGGGCGGTAGGGTTTGGTAGGAGGTGGGGGGGGGGGCGCCGATTTGAGGGGACAATGGCCCGGGATGATACGGCGGTCCTTTAGACCTGCAGTCATTTTATTGATCAAGTGCCCGTGAACCAAGAGAAAGGCACCACCTCCCCTCCTTCTCTTCCAGGGGGCGGGGGTGGCTAAGGAGCTCAGGTTCACAGTAAAAAAATGGGATTTTGAAAATTACAGCAATATTGTCCTTATCTCTGCCCTGAAGAAAACCCAAATCCCGAGAACTGCCAATTCATGGTATAGATTTATGAACGGGACTTTACAAACCCGTCATTAGTCTCATAAATATGATATTTTCTTGCATTCACAAATAGTATCAAACACCTTATGTCGGTGAAAGAACTTTTTTAATTATTAGAAGAAAGGTGCTTCTACGGACCACGAGGAAACCATTCTCAATATATTGAAGAACAGAAAAAAAAGGAATGTAAACTTTCCAATGGAGTATTTTGATAAACGAATTTTTCAACTGAGAAGGAATTTGTAGGTAGGGTTCCTAAATTTTTATGTTTAATTTTACTTATTTAAGATTTTTGAATGATTGGTTGTATGATCCAGCAAACAATGCAGACTAAGTAGTGTACACACTTGTAATTAAGCTATAAAATTGCCAGAAAAAAAATTCTTTGAAAAAAACAGATTATGCTTTCAATTAATATATGAATGTAACTAACAGTATTTACTGCGAGGAAGATGAGTCAAAATAATAAAGTCCGTCACGCAGGTGCTGCGTAAACTAAGCAGATTTCCCTCCTGAAGCTTAAAAATAGATAAATCTACATACTGGTAACACAACACTACCGTGAATAATAAGTGAATAACTACAAACGGTAATAAGAAATCTTTCAGTAAATTTTAATAGTTTTCCGACGGGAAGCGCCTGAAATGTAAACAAACAGGTCTGCCAACCTCTCACCGGAAAGAAAAACCAATTACTGAAATATATAAGAAAATGACATATTCATTTTATTGAAAACTATTTACTATCTAGTACTGTAATTTATATAGAATCAGAATCATTTTTACCTCAATTAATCAAATATTAGTAGCCCAAGAACTTACTCAAGACGGGGGTGGGGATCACCAGAACATGTTTGAATGTGTCTCGTATATTAAAGGTTTCTTGAAAACAATATTTGGTATATCGGATTCGAATAAAGTGGTTTATTACATACAGAGTATTGTTTATGTAACATGAATAGAGGTTTTCACTTAGTGTAAATATGCCCCAATGCATCCAAAATTTATATCCTGTAGAATCAAATTTGTGATAACGTCATCTGCATGTCATTTGGGAAATCTGCTCTTTTACGCAGTACCTGTGCATCGGACTTGTATGAAGATCAAACTAAACAAAAGTATTCATGAAACTTGTAAGTTCCAGAATATATATTTGTCTAATTTAAAAATTTGTGCACAATCAGAGAAAGGGGCGAAGTTCCTTATTGGTCGCAATACTTATGTTTGAATACAATTCTCGTGTTATTTATTTTAAAGCCTCTTTGTAGAGTAAGTTTCCCAAGGTAAAAATGTTTGGTGGTGATATATTTCTGCATAGCCTGGTATTTTAAATAAAATTCCTAGTTTGTAACGTAGTGTTTCCCTTCAGGATAAATCGTCAAACATTTCATTTTATTTTTGAGCACCCCAGTTCCTTGAAGGATGGGAATATGAAAATATTAATGAAACAAAAAGGAAAAGCCGTTGTATTGACTCAAATGGCTGTTAGTATTGCCTGGAATCAGGGAGCTGGAGGGAGAGGGAGCAAACAGACAAAAGTCAATAGAAGACCGGGAATATGCAATATGTGAGTTAACATCTGTTTGTCCTATCGTTATTGCGGCTCTGTTTACCCAGCCATGCCCCGGCTCTCTGGCTCTTTAATAACTTGTCCGCGACTCCTACCCCCCACCTCCATTCTTCTCTCTCTCACTCTCTCTCTCTCTCTCTCTCTCTCTCTCTCTCTCTTTCTCTCTCTCACACACACACACACACACACACACACACACACACACTCACACATATACACACAGCACAGGAAGATTAATATAGAAATCCATAAAGCGTACGAGGATAACAACCTATGCGAGGTATTTCAATGTTTGAACCTTAAAATTGAAACGGCCAATGAGTCAGATTTTTAAATCGGTAGATGGTTCTTACTTACATTTGTAATTTCATTGTGTGGAAGTAAAGCGATTGCTTTCACATGTGTGCCCCTGAAGGAAATCTCATAATAAACATGAAAGCTCATAAACAAAAAAGTTTTGAAAATTCGTGATGACATCCTCAATAGCTGATTTTTCCTAAGGGTCCATTCAACTAAGAAATTTGTGAAGATTGTTTCTTACAGGAGTGCATATATTCCTTTCTTATTAATTTTTACTATTTTCCTGACGCGTTAAAGGGGTTTAAAGGCCTTGCAAGACAAGTATGTCGCAATCATTCAATGTGGCCCGGAACCCCGGCCGGTGTTCCCAATTTCAGAGCCTAGACGTCCGCAAGTCCTCCCTCAAGTGATCCAGTTGCCTGACCCACACCACCACTCATTCCTCTTTCTGTACAATAAATTTGTTGAGATTCTTTTAATGTGTCCCTACCCTCGCAATTTTCCCTTCTTAACAAACAAAAACAACAAACAATAACAAATGATATCAGGCTCGTAATACGTCTCCATCGGCTCGATTTTCCTTCTGATCTTCCAGCTGTACAGTTTTCTCAGAGCTCCAAATGTCCTTTGCAGACGAAAACGCAGCCACGGTTTTATTTCACCTTTATTTTCCCAAGAGACTCTAAAGCAAAGAGCCCAGGCGATAAATGAAAGCATTAAACAGTCAAATGAGTGATCTGGTCATAGTTTTTGGTCATTCTGGTTCTTAAATCTCCTTCCATACTATTACTTCCGTATCTATTCCTAAAACGTGCTTGTACATGCTATATCTTGTAACACTCTGCTAATGCTCACTATGCTGTAAGAACTCTGCTAATTCGACGGAACTTAATGCAGGATTTTGAAAAATGTCTTCAATGTTTCCACTAGCCTCTGCCATATTCTCTCCAATAGCATCTGGCATCTCCTCTCCACTGGCCTCTGCTATCTTCTCTCCACTAGCCTCTGACATCTTCTCTCAACTAGCCTCGGGCATCTTCTCTCCACTAGCCTCTGACATCTTCTCTCCACTAGCCTCGGGCATCATCTCTCCACTAGCCACTGACATCTCCTCTCCACTAGCCTCTGCTATATCTTCTCTCCACTAGCCTCGGGCATCTTCTCTCCACTAGCATCTGACATCTCCTCTCCACTAGCCTCTGCTATCTTCTCCCCACTAGCCTCTGACATCTTCTCTCCACTAGCCTCGGGCATCTTCTCTCCACTAGCCTCTGGCATCTTCTCTCCACTAGCATCTGACATAGAGAATAATTCGTACATTTCCGTTAGATAGGAATCATGTCCCTAGAAGGAAAATTGGCAGAGGCATTAGCCGCCAACGAAGCTCTTAAGATTAAGGAACATGAACGTCTAGCTCAGTTGGCCGAGCTTAGGCATTCCCTAAAGTCACTACAAATGAGAAATGACCCCCAAGCATCCTTGAATGAGCCTAGTTGCGGCTCTTCCACAGAAAAGAGATATGCCCTTACAGCAGCTAGTAAGGCCATGGGGGGGGGACGATATCGAGGCCTGCCCTGTGGAGGTATTTTTGAGTAGTTTAGTGAAGGCTGCTAAGGCCGGTGCGTTGACTGAAGATGATACCCTTTTGGTAGCTGAATCAAAACTTTTGGGAGTAGCTGCCATCTTTCTGCAAAGGCGTCCGGACATAAATACATTCCCCGCTCCCATTAGCATTAATAGACCGGTTTGGGACTCCACTTGAACCGGATTATTGTGCCAGGGCATTACACTCTACAGTACTAGGCCTGGGTGAATCGGCTCCTGATTTTGCGGATCGATATCGGGGTCTAGCGAATAAAGCGTATAAAAATCCGAAGGAAACCAATCCTTGGACCGATGCTCAAATATAACAGGTGATCAAGTCGTCGTACGGGTAAACGGGCTTAGGGGCGAGAGTGGTAAGCAACTCAAGTTCTCACCACCCCGGACGCTGAGGGAGGCAATAGAAAGAGCCACTCTCATCGAACAGGTTCAAGAGAAGCAACCGCGGTCGGAGCTTCTAGCAGTAGCCCAAATGAGTAGCCGTGACGGGGGGGGGGGACTGCTTCAATTGTGGTGGCTGGGGCCATGTCGCGAGGAATTGTTCGACTCCAAAAGATGATGGCAGGAGTGAAGGAGCGAGACCAACGAAGAAGGGGTTTGCCCCGGCCAGGCCAAGTCAAAGAGGGGCATCTAAGCTAGGGAACGCGTTCGGTGCGCGTCTGCGGATAACTCGGCTACAGGGCTGTGGATTGCGCTATGAAAGAAGGGGCCATTTCAAAATAGAAGGATTCACACTATCGAGGAAAGTCACGGGGTTGGGCCCCTCAAGGATCTTGGGGTTTCTCACTTGATCACCTACGTTAGCTCTAATCAAGGTGCAAGTGTAGTTGTGAGGGTTCAGCTCGGAACACGCAACAGTGACCTTTTGGTGGATACAGGCGCGGGAATTTCACTCTTGAAGAGGCCCGTACCTGGAGTAATGGCGGAAATCACGAGGATAAGGGCTAATGGGGTGACCGGAAGCCCTCTCAAGGTCTTGGGAGAGCAGCGGGTACAATTGAGCTATGGAGGAAAGGGCCACCCATCATATATTCGTTATCGTGGAAGTAGACCTCCCTAATGATGGAAAAATGGGGATGGATCTTCTGGATAAGTTTGGAGTCAGGGTAGATATTCCCACGAGGAGAATAGAGGTCTGTAGTGCGGGAAACAAAAGTGGTAACAGAGAGATCAGGGTGGTACAAAAGGAAGGCAAGAATGGAATAGTGAAGAGTGCGTCAACACCAGAAGTCCTTGGGAACAGAAGTAATGGTCCCATTAGAGTATTAAACGTCAATGTGCTTGACGGGGAACTGCAGGCGAACGCGATAGTCCCGAAGGAAAAGAAGGTCCCTCCTTGGTCGGAAGGGTTGCTGAAGGTGAAGGTAACCGGAATCCCGGATAGTGTAGCTATGCTGGAGACCGACGAGAGGCTCCTGGAGGAAGGGCTATGGGTAGCTCGAGTAGTAGGTCTCGTCGATGGAGAGTACTTATGGACGAAGGTCGTGAACTGCACCGATAGAACTCTGAGAATAAAGGGGTGAGAGGTCTACCCAGTTGAAGAAGAGCCGGCCGAAATAGGGAGGGGTGAATTCTGTGAGGGAATGCCACGGAAATAAGTTAGAGGAAGAACTTCTTGGACAGCTTAAGCGTTTAGACTCCGCGGATCGGGGTATACTAATGGCAGAGCTCTTGAAATTTCAATCGTTGTTTGCTCCCTAGGAAGTGGAGGGCGTACGGCTCCCGTTGAGCATAGTATTAATACGGGCGATGCGCGTCCTATAGCAAGGAGACCATATAGGGTGCCAGTCTATCTTCGAAAGGAAATGCAACAGCAAATAAATGACCTCCTCAAGAAGGGAGTCATCGTCCCGTTGAACTAACCCTAGTCGACCCCAGTAATACTCGTACGGAAGAAGTCGGCTTGGGGTGAGCCGAAGTACAGATTTTGTAAAGACATCCGGGAGCTTAACGCGGTGACCCGACCAGATACTTACCCCTTACCTCTGATACAAGAGACGCTTAAGGGGATCGGTGGTTCTCAGTATTTCACCACCCTGGATCTCGCCAGTGGCTACGATCAGATCCCTATCGCCGAAAAAGACCGTGCGAAAACAGTATTTAGCACCCCCGACGGACACTACGAATATACCATGATGGCGTTCGGCCTAAACGGTGCCCCGGCTACCTTTCAGCGGCTTATGGATAGGTTACTTTACATGCTATAAGTGGAGGAGTGTTTTGTGTACTTGGACGACGTAATAGTTTTCAGCAAGACCATGAAGGAGCACGCTGAAAGATTGGGGCGAGTCTTAGAGCTGTTCAAGGCATTCAGTCTAAAGGTAAACTTGGAGAAATGTCGATTCGCGGAGGAATCTGTGGAATACTTGGGGCACGTTGTTACTAGAGGCGGAGTTAATCCGGACCCAAAGAAAATCGAGGCCATGAAGAGCTATCCAGAACCAAGGTCTAAGGCGGATGTGCAGGCCTTTTTGGGCTTAGTAGGGTACTATCGCAGATTTATCCCGCGTTTCTCAGACATTGCGAAGCCGTTGTCCGACCTGACGAGAAAGGATATAAATTTCACGTAGAACGGAAGACAACGGGACGCGTTCCAGCGGTTAAAGACACACCTTTGCAGCGGAAGCGTCCTAGCGCATCCCGACTTTTCCGCTTCGTTCATCCTTGCAACCGACGCCTCGGCGACGGGGCTCGGAGTGGTACTTTTCCAGATGCACCATTGGGTGGAAAGACCCATCTCTTATGCTAGCAGGATGTTATCAGAGACGGAACAGCGTTACAGCATGACAGAGTGGGAGCTGCTAGCCGTAGTTTTGGCTGTTCGGCAATTTAGGTGTTATCTCTACGGGCGTGAAATTATTCACGGACCCTGTCCAATGGGCTCTCGGTCTGAAGGACTCTACCTCTAGAATAAACCGCTGGAGAATCAAATTGGAGGAGTTCCTGTACGAACGTGTCTAACGGCCAGGTAAACTCCGCCTTAAAGCCGACGCCCTGTGGCAGCGGTCGACTCCTTGGGACATCTGAGAAGCGGGTAGGACAATCCTGGGTTCGTAGCAAAATTATCCAAGCACAACAGTTAGACAAGGGGTACAGGGAGACTGTGAATAGCTTTGGGACGAGTATTCTAAGCGATGAGGACGCTCTCCTCTTCCTCCGATCAGACGGAGAACTCCGAATGCTTGTTCCGAGAGCCATGGTGGAATATATCCTTAGTCGAGCACATGATACCTCACTGGGTGGGCACCCGGGAATTGCCAGGACAAAACGGTTAATAGCACGCCAATATTACTGGTCGACCCTGGATAGGGACGTAAAGGAATATGTGGAAGGGTGCAGGTCCTGTGCTAGTAGGGAAACGCCGTCTCGGCATAGAGCACCTCTTGCGACTCCAAGGGAACCTTCGGAACCGATCGAGGTTGTTTCCCTACGCCGAAGCCATTCCAATATGCAATCAAACGACGGATGAAATGTGTAGGCAGCTCGTTACTAAGATCGTATCGCGACTCGGCGCCCCTTCCTACCTTCTAACCGACCAAGGGACAAATTTTACGTCCTCACTGCTGAAGGCGACATGTAGATTGCTTAAGATAACTAAGTTGCAGACAACGGCATACCATCCCCAGTACAATGGAATGTTGGAGCGATTCCATGGGACCTTCACCGAATCACTCTATCATTTTGTGCGGAAAGACGGACGGGACTGGGATCGTCGGATCCCATACATAGTCATGGCCTATAACAATATGCCTCATTCCTCGACGTCAGTCAGCTCGAATCGCGCAGTTCTGGGGGCGATGTTGACGATTACTTAAAGAGGTTGGCGGCACATCTGAAGGAAGCGCTGTCGGTGGTGCTAAAGTCTTCCAAGAAGGCCCAACAAATCAACAAGAGTCACTAGGACCGAAAAACCTTCTCCATACACCCTCGGCCGCCTTACCATCCTGATGTCAACAGGTCAACCTACCTAAAGAAAAACGTCGACAGAGATTTTGGTGAAGGAAGATCTCCAGTTCTTGGCCCATATGAAGAAGGCTGAGCTGGAGGAAGGCGGAAAAGGCCTGCTCTAGCTGTGTTCCACGAATATGCCTCCCACTCCTCTGGAGTTAGAAGAGCTGCGGAGCACGTTAGGAGCAGCGGAGACCTACAATGCTACGACTACAGGTAGCAGTGTTGCTTTGGTACTTACCGCCACGGTAATATTCAAGTGCAGGTTACGGCGAAGAATCCCAATGCTGAGGCCTTCCCCGCCATCAGACTCTGACTATGGGACATCTCCAGCTACAGCAGTCAGACGTATCCACTGGCCAACGAGGGATAAAGGTGTTTAAAAGTTGTATTGGCAACTTTTGTTTGTGGGGGAATAGTGTGGTGTACTGATTTGTATTTAGATATAGAATAGTGATGTAATTAGAGCTAAGGTGGGGAAAAGGCAAATCAGACTGCTGTCAAAAGCACTACTGAAAATGAGGGCATTGTACTGCTAGCCTGCTGAGAGAGAGTGAACAGTTTTGTTTGATATGCTAGTGCTACAGCTCTGTCTGCTTGCCTTGGCCTCCAGCGGTATGTCTGTTGTAATATAATTATTATTATTTATTAACGTCCACTTTTTGCAACTCAGGCTAATTGGGACGGGTTATCTAGTGGTTACCACCCTTTTCTAGCCAGGGTGGGATTTTAGGATGCTATTTAATGAATTTCGTAACTAAATAATTTCCTTTGCTCAGGCGAGAATCGAACTCGCCACTCTAGGTTTGCCATGTGAAATTAAGGCCAACGCTTTAACTCGCATGGCTAACCTGAGCCCCAAATATAATATAATTAGTGTTAAGTCTTAGTTTATGTTGTAAGGTTTAGTATAGGTATATGAGCCCGTGTATATATATGTATAACGTATGTATAGGATAGTAGATAAGTTAGCTTCTATGTATATATTTTATAAATATATCTGTGTACCAACCAGCCGTGTGTGTGCCTTACCGTTGGGATATTTACTTCTCCCCATTATCGTTAGTTATTCTGTGCATTGCAAATCACCCACTGATCCTTATTCCTAATAAGAAACTCATCCTCATTTTAGTAATTCGAGGGAATTTCGAGCCCTGAGATATTATTATTTATTTGTTATTTTCAGACAAGCCTACGTACAAAATAACTGTTAAGTACATGTAATAATTTTTTTATAAGAAAAAATAGGGCTCTTCTCTCCTAGGACAGGAGGGCTCTTTTATTTTCCAGGTGAGATTACCGCCTGGGAGTACGTCTGCCCCCGCCGAGGTTTGTTATGCCTCACCACTACCAGACGGGAAAGGTCTTCTTTTTCCATCGTCAGGGTACATGTTTCACTGCCATACATAACCCTTGGTAAGTTTACACCTTTCTTTTCTTCGTGACTTTTAACTTAGGATTAAAATCTGAGTTTTAAGTAGGGCATAGAAGTGTAAAGGGTAGTGTGTTTAGTTTAATTGTAAAGGGTAGTGTGTTTAGTTAATAGTTATTAATCATGTAATTACTCATGTAATTGTATAAGGCAGGTAATTGTGTAAGATATTAATTATTTAATATGAGTTTACTTGGGTGGGGCTGGCTGGTGCTAGAGGGGGGGTTTTCTGCTGACGGGTGCAAGATGTGAGGCCGGGGGACAGTGTCCAGCAGGCAGGGACTGGGTGTGCGTGTCAGTGCTGTAGCAGAGCAGACCCTCAGCATGTATTGGCCATGGATAATCCTAGGTGAGAGACCTTTGTCATACCCATTTATCTGATAGCCAGTCCCATTCCCGTTTAATTAGTTTTTATGGTGTTTATATTTTTTTGGTGTTAACTACTTTTAAATCTATTTGTAAAATATATGTATTTAAGAGAAATAGGACTATCATCACCTCCCTCTCACAGAAATCCTCATTACAAATGGTGTCAGGCGCGGGGTAGTTTACGCGATTTGGGGCTAAACTACTTAAAGAACTACGCGTGAATAGAATAGAGAAAGAGTGAGAGGGAGATAGGGCGTGGCTAGCTATAGCGACACAGGAGGCGATAAGGATAGTTGATGAGAGCTTTAAATTCGCGGACCTCATTCCGAGGCCTTATCAGTTACTCATACCCTACAGTTGATAGAGCCTTAGGTTCGCGGGCGTCAAGCCCGAGGTAGTAAATAAATAATCTTTTCCCTTATTGCGTATATTCTCACCTTTTGTAAGCATGGAAGGGGAACTTCGACAAAAGTTGGAGCAGCTCGTCGAGGCTAATCGGGCTTTCGAGGAGAGGGAAGCATCATTGAAAAGGGAGCTTGAACGCATGTCCACACAGCTAAGTACGCTAACGGGTAAAGAAGTCAAAGTGACCGAATCTGATAACGAGACTATGTTGGGCGGTCCCCGGGCTCAAGTAAGAAAGGACATGAGCCTCCAGACTATGGTATTACCGTGGTCCGGTGAACCAGGGTCAATCTCAGTGACTGATTTTTTTGAAGGGGTGGAACTTGTAGCCCAATGCGGTAACTGGGGAGACTTAGATAAAATCCTGGTTGTGAGGATGAAGTTGAAGGGTCAAGCCGCGTCGTTTTTAGCCAGTCGTCGTGACCTGACGAGCCCTCAGTCGACCTACGGAGCGATTAGAAACGCGTTAGAGGCTAGGTTTAAAGATACCTGGAAACCGGAACAGTACTTGATGAAACTTAGTAGCGTTCGTCAGGAAAAGGGCGAAGACTCCAGGGCTTTCGCGGACCGCTGTAGAGCCATAGGTGAAAAAGCTCTGAAGGAAAAGGGGTCTCCCATAGAGCAAATGGTCGCGAGAGAGCAGATCGATCGCGTGGTATTAACGGCGTACCTGAGTGGCCTTAGGGGCGATGTAGGCCGGTTTGTACGGATGTTCCCTCCGTCTTCCTTGGAAGAAGCAGTAGAAAGTGCGTGCACCATTGAGCTGGAGGAGGGGGGTAGTCGGCAGGTGTTTGCAATTGATGAGACCGGGGGAGAAGGGCCGGTGGTGAGTAGGGTACACCAAGACCGAGGGAAGTCTCGGTCTCAGTTGGAAGTGATTTGTTATCGCTGTGGAGGTAGCGGTCACTTTTCAAGTAGATGTGCAACGCCAGTCACTCCAGGCGATCGAGGGGCACTGATAAGTAACAAAAAGGGGGCCCTGACGCTCGTGTGCTATAGATGCCGAACTCCAGGGCACGTCGCTAAGGAATGCCGCCAGAGGGTTAAATCAGAGCGCACTATTAGGGAAAACCCAAAAGGCCAAGACCTGGTCGAGCCCCGCGAACCAGGTCGAAACTAAGAAAAGGCGGGGACAGAGACGTTAGGCTCCACGGGATTGGAGGAGGGGAAAAGCCTAGGTTTACAGTCCAAGTGAGCATAGACGGCCTCCCACACCTAATGCTATTAGATACGGGGGCTGATGTCACACTCCTCAAGAAGCCTATCAGAGGAAAGGAACTACTCCCTCCGAGTAGTAAATTAAAGGGCGTGTCCGGGGAGGCGTTGGAGGTTCCTGGAGAGCAATCGGTGAGAGTGCGACTGGACCAGACCGACCTTATCCACCCTGTGGTGATAGCAGAAGTAGATATTGACTGCGATGGGCTCCTGGGCATGGATTTGCTTAGGAGATTTGGTGCGGTGGTTGATATTTCCTCTGGGTCAATTAAGGCTACCCGTTCCCCTTCGCGATTAAATAAATTGATGAGAGTCAATGAGGACAGGTTAGAGAAGGACAGACAGTGGATAAGGGAGGTTAAGCGCCGGACCGCTGAGCTGGTTTCTAAGTGGGACAAAAAGAGGGGAGGTGAAACGCCCGCCGTCGGCAGTCGTGCATTATCTAAATCCCCTGAGGCGCCAATCTCTAAGGGAAGACCGAAGAAGGGAGACTTGAAAGGAATCTCTTTGGGCTACGATGAGGCAAATCGTTTTGTGAAGGTACAGAGGGCGGAAGTAATCCCCCCTTACTGTGAAGCCTTGGTGCCTGGGAAGATGAGAGGCCGTAAGCCGGACGGACCGGTGCTGGTCGAACCTGAACTTGTGGCAGCTAGCGGTCTGAGGATAGCGCGGGTGGTGGTAGACGGAAGCTCAAGCGTTTTGTGGCTGAAGGTACTAAATGAAACCTCCACCGAATTAACGTTGAATAAGGGTGAGATCGCGGGCAAGGCTTACGCGATATGCCCCGAAGACGTGTTGCGCACGGAAGACAGATCCGCCCCTAAGCGTGTCGAGGATGGTAACCTGTCTCGGGGAGAAATAAGGGGTAAGCTGGCGCATCTGCCAGAGAAGGAAAAGCACCTGATTGAACAAGTGCTGATGGATTTCTCGGACGTATTTGAGGAACCTGGGGAGGAAGGGTGTAGCTTGCCTGTGTTCCATCACATAAGAACAGGAGACGCTCCTCCGATTGCGAAACGGCCGTACAGGGTCCCTTTCCATGAGAGGGCTGTGGTGGAGGAACAATTGGAAGGCATTCTCGCCAAGGGCGTCATCACCCCTTCGGATAGTCCCTGGTCGGCACCAGTTGTGCTGGTTAGAAAAACGAACCAGGACGGGAGTATAAAGTACCGTTTTTGTACGGATTTTAGGGGGTTAAACGCGGTAACACGACCAGACCCGTACCCCTTGCCACTGATTCAAGAAACCCTTGAACAATTAGGGACGAGTAAGTATTTTAGTACCATCGATCTGGCCAGCGGGTTCCACCAAATACCCATAGCCCCCGAGGACCGAGAGAAGACGGCTTTTACCACTCTAGGAGGCCACTGGGAATACAGGAAAATGGCGTTCGGTTTGTGTGGAGCGCCGGCTACGTTCCAACGAACTATGGATCAGGTGCTAGGCAAACTTAAGGGCGACGGCTGTTTCGTCTACATCGACGACATAGTGATCCATAGCGAGGATGCGGAGGGTCACGCGAAAAGGTTAGAAGGAGTCCTTGGTCGACTGCGATCAGCTAACTTGAAGGCAAACTGGGCGAAGTGTAATTTCGCGGTAGCTGAGGTAACGTATCTTGGGCATGTTGTTACCCGAGATGGAGTCAAGCCGGACCCACTCAAAGTTGATGCTGTGAAAAGCTTCCCGGCACCAACTAACGCCAGTGAAGTCAGGTCGTTCCTGGGGTTGGCCAGTTACTACCGACGCTTTGTTAAGGGGTTTGCTGAGATTGCAAAACCCCTGACGTCCTTGACAGGACCAAAGGTTCCCTTTGTGTGGGGGCCAGAGCAGAAACGTGCGTTCGAAGGACTGAAGCAGTTCCTTTGCTCAGAAAATGTCCTGGTATACCCTGATTTTAGAGATCCGTTTATCCTTTCAACAGACGCCTCGGGATCGGCGATTGGTGCGGTCTTGTCTCAGATGAGAGACGGCCAAGAGCGACCAATTAGCTACGCAAGCCGACAGTTAAAGAAAGCCGAGTCTAACTACTCGGCAACGGAACGGGAGCTCTTGACGGTAGTGTGGGCTACAAAAATATACCGCTGCTACTTATTAGGAAGGCGGTTCAAGCTCATAACCGATCATGCTGCCTTAAGGTGGATGCTTAAAGTGCATGATCCATCGGCTCGCCTGACGAGGTGGGCTCTGCGGTTAACCGAGTTCGACTATGAAGTAGAACATAGGCCGGGAAAGAATCACGGCAATGCAGATGCATTGAGTAGAAGGGTCGCCCAGCTGAAGAGCTGTGTGTGGAGTAGGGACAGGATATTGGCTGCTCAAC
Organism: Riptortus pedestris; assembly: GCA_019009955.1. Taxonomy (NCBI): domain Eukaryota; kingdom Metazoa; phylum Arthropoda; class Insecta; order Hemiptera; family Alydidae; genus Riptortus; species Riptortus pedestris. The sequence goes on from CM032233.1 coordinate 75,586,542, forward strand.
AAAAGGACTCGTGGTGCCAGTCCATGGTAACGACGAGTCGTTCGGATCAGGTCGTGAAGGACGCGGACGGTGTTTTGTATTGGGACCCAGGGACTTCTACCGGTTCTGATTGGCGACTGCTCGTCCCGGTGGTAATGAGGAAGGACGTTTTGACGGATTGTCATGCATCCCCCTGGGCGGGTCATCCTGGCATTGAACGCACCTCTGCCATAGTCCACCGCTCGTATTATTGGCCGAGCTGGAAGAAGGACGTGGCAGAGTTTGTAAAAAGCTGTGAGGCCTGTTCGAAAAGGAAGACGCCGGCAGGCTTACGCGTCCCTGTCCAACGCCCTTATATGGCCAGAGCACCTTTCGAGCAAGTCTCGATGGATGTGGTGGGACCATTTCCCAAAACGGGCCAGGGTAACAAGTACTTGCTCACGTTTATAGATCATTTCACGAGATATGCCGAGGGAATCCCCATTAAGGACCTAACAGCTGAAGAATCAGCCCGCGGTTTTGTAGAAATAGTCACGAGGCATGGGGTGCCGCTCAGGCTTCTGACCGACCAAGGGCGCAATTTTGTGTCCAAGTTCTTCAGGCAAGTGTGTCAGCTACTGGGAACAAAGAAGGTTCAAACAACTCCTTACCACCCGGAGTGTAATGGTATGATCGAGAGGCTCCATCGTACGATTACAGAATCAGTTTCACACTATGCCAGGAAGGACGGTAGGGATTGGGATAGATGGGTCCCGTATGCGCTGATGGCATATCGATCAATACCGCATTCCTCCACAGGCTACTCACCGAATTTCCTGATATTCGGTAGAGAGCTGACTCCCCCGTCGTTCTGTGACTCGTCACCCCTGAGAGAAGGGGAAGCCTGGGAAGACCAGGTTGGCAACCTCAGACACCGCCTTTCAAAGGCGTATGAAGAGGCAAGAGCCATGGCTGAAAAGACGTGGGCGGAACGAACACGCTATTGTAACAGAAGGTTAAAGGAGCGTGTATTCAAATGCGGGGATCGAGTTTATTTGCATGTGCCTGCAGTAAAACCAGGTCACTTTCCAAAATTCCATTGCCCTTGGACGGGACCTCATGAAATTGTGAAGGTACTGTCTCGAGTAACCTACGAGGTATTACTTAGTACCGGGGGTCGGATGGTGGTCCATGCAAATCGCTTAAAGAAAGCGTACTCAAGTGATGAGGGGTCGACTCCAGAGGTCAACCAGGCGGTTGACGGACCTACTCTAGTGTCGGAAATACTACCGGAAGAGCCGTCTATACTTGAGATGTGGCCCGGTGCACCTTACGACCTAGAGGACGAATACTTTGGAGGGTGTGGCGAGGAGGAAGAGGCGCAGGGCGCACAGGCGCCAGCCTCAGGCCGCGTGACCCCTGTGGAAGGGATGTCGGAGACTACAACCGTGGAGCCGGGGGAGAATTCGTTAGACCCAACGGGGCAAACGATCGTGTTAGGGAATACTCAGCCGGAAGGGGTAGTCACTCCTGAACAGTCGGAAGGGGTAGTCACTCCTGAACTGTTAGAAGAAGCACCGGGCCCTCAGGAAACACAGCCTTTGGGTTTGCCAATGACGCCAATACCAGTCGCGCCAGGCCCGAGTTCAGGCCACCGCCACTCCCGATGCCCTGTGCGTACGAAATCAGCAGTCCGTTGTCCGCTACCTGATTGCCCAACCCCTGAGACCCAACGTAGTGTTCTGGGAGAATACTTCAGACTGTTGCGAGATCGGTACTCGAAGGGCAGTGTAGAGTCCCCTGAGGTAGAGACGGAGGGAAGTGAGGAAAGTACCCTCGTTCCAGGGGAAAGTAGCGATTCAGGAGAGGATTCCACTCTTCGGGCCCCTAGGGGGGGAACGGTTTCCGAAGGGAGTGAGGAAGAGTCGGAAAGGTCGGGAGAACTTACACAGGACCCCGAATGGAGTCCTCCGCACTTGGCCAGGGACGTTGCGCCACGGTCTCCGTACCAACTTCGCCATCGTAGAGCACCCGATGGTCCAGGAGGCGTATGAGCCTGTGATGAATTACAATTAGCGAAGTCGAGACTCTTAGAGTAGGTATTTCTAGTACCTGGGTTACAGGATAAATTTTAATTCTGTTCGTTTAGTTGGGTGTTGCGCGAGTGATAGGGACCTATCACAGGAATCACAGGGAGTGACATCCAGGAATGAGGGGATAGGGAAAGCAGTATCCCCCTCAATGATGCTTTTAAATGAAACAGTAACCATTACTGCCTCTCTTCGTAACCCCGAACTTGCCACTTTCGAGTTGTTACTTAGGCTTGTGGAAACGGTAAGGGGGTGGAGTTGTGCCAAAGGGGAATCTTTTCAAGGGTCCTATTGCGGAGTTGGGAATTAGAGAGAACCCTGCGGGATGTGGAGCTGGCTCTCCCGATGGGTGTGACTTTGGTTTCAGGTGCAGACGAGCCAAATGTCTACTACATCCCACCCCCCCCCCCCCCCACCCCCCCCCCCCCCCACCCCCCCCCCCCCCCACCCCCCCCCCCCCCCACCCCCCCCCCCCCCCACCCCCCCCCCCCCCCACCCCCCCCCCCCCCCACCCCCCCCCCCCCCCACCCCCCCCCCCCCCCACCCCCCCCCCCCCCCACCCCCCCCCCCCCCCACCCCCCCCCCCCCCCACCCCCCCCCCCCCCCACCCCCCCCCCCCCCCACCCCCCCCCCCCCCCACCCCCCCCCCCCCCCACCCCCCCCCCCCCCCACCCCCCCCCCCCCCCACCCCCCCCCCCCCCCACCCCCCCCCCCCCCCACCCCCCCCCCCCCCCACCCCCCCCCCCCCCCACCCCCCCCCCCCCCCACCCCCCCCCCCCCCCACCCCCCCCCCCCCCCACCCCCCCCCCCCCCCACCCCCCCCCCCCCCCACCCCCCCCCCCCCCCACCCCCCCCCCCCCCCACCCCCCCCCCCCCCCACCCCCCCCCCCCCCCATTTAGTTCTCTATCTGAATACATGTGATGAAGAATGACTTACAATAATGCTAAATAATAGTGATTTATTTATAAATCAAATGGCCTTGTCCTTTACTTGTGTTTATTTTTTTTTTACAATTCAATTGCTTTCCTGTCGTCATCCAAGTTGTCGCAAATAACTGTATAATTTTAATCTTAAACATTGTGATATTTTTAAACTGTATTTCCCTCTTGTCCCTGTACTAATGTTTTGATTTTAAAATTGGGGATTATTTCAAAGTCTATTCCCCCACGAGTTGGATGCCATTAATGTGATGTTTCTTGAAGGGGTTTAAAGTTAAACATATATACATTATCACTTTAATATACAGAGAGACATCAACAATACTTTCTTATATCCCTTAATTAAAAGTGTCAGGGATGTTAATCTCTACTATTTAGAAGTAATATTATATTACTGAAATTATTCTTCTCCAAAGGAATACCATGAGGCTTGATTAAAAAGAAATAAGACAAATTATTCAATTAAATCAATTTATTAACCAGATATTAGTGAGTGAGTGAGAAATTATATAATAATTTAAATTTAAAACCATTGAAAATTACTTTTTCTGTTTTAAAATGAATTTAAATCATTTGAAAAACTACAGTCATGACTAGAAACCTAAAAAACACCAGCCTTTACACAAAGGTAGAATAACGTAAGAAACGTAAAAACAACGTGGGTGGGAAAGGATCCAGGACCAGGCTTCCCATCTCAGTGGTATTTCAGAGAAATGGCTCTTGCCATCAACACTTTCCATAGACAAGCATGGTTTTGAAAACATTGTTATTGGAAATTATCATGGTACATTTGTACCCCTCCAAGTACCAAACTCACTGAATGCCATTGCATAATTGCTGTTCCTGTACTACAAACCCTCCAAAGACTAATAAAACTGCTTTAAGACTGAAGATTAAACATTGCCTTTCAGCAGGAAGCTCTCAGGTCTTTCTACATCACAAAGTTGTGTCCAATCAAAAAATTTGTTACTACTTAATTTAATTAAAACCGATATGGCATCTTTTGTAAATTTAATTAGTCTCTACTTTCTGCAGGATGTTGAACATCCAACTCTCTCAAAAATAAAACAGCACTCCTTTTCCCAAATTTCTGTCATGCTGAAACTACATATGTGATTTCAAATCTGAAAAATGCTTAGAATTCAATGTACTGATTACTGCTTATACAAACTTTAATGGAAGTTGTAGGTCAAATATTAGGCTGGAAATAATTGTTATTTAAAGGGAATACATTTCATTTTGAAACAATAAATTGGTTCGACAAACCTATTGCAAATTTTTTATATGATACTTAGCTCATATTGATCATCAAAAAATAAACTCCCGTTCAAAATAATTTATTGGTTTTAATTTTAAATTGGATTTTAAAATTTTCATCTTTGAGAAAGACACTTAGACCAAATGAAATTTCTTTAGTTTTGACTTTAAAATAAAATATTCCTCCATCATACAGATGGTCCTATATGTATATATATATATATATATATATATATATATATATATTATTCTTCATGAACATCTAATAAATACAAAAATCAACAATTTAATCATATTAAAATATATATGTAATAGTTACCATAAAACTCCCCAACTTTGTGACAGACTCCTAACTTTGTGTCACTCAACATTTTGGGCATAAGAGCACTCTAGTGGCTCTGGGGATTAATCTTAAGATCCGAAATGAATCTGAGAGGTTGCGGCACCTGTTTGTAAATAAGTATTAATCCCCAGAGCCGCTAGAGTGCTCTGTATGCCCAAAATCTTGAGTGTCACAAAGTTGGGAGCCTGTCACAAAGTTGGGGAGTTTTACGGTATATATTAACAGTTAGTATATGTTCGTTGATTATAAATGATACTCGCCTCTGAGATTTTATTCGCATTATTACTATGTATTCCAGTTCTATACTAAAAATAGCTAAGTTCCAATTGTGCACTTGCCTTTTTAGATAATATATCTTAATAAACTCCTTCCTTTACTGTTTTTTAAATCTATTATAATGTTTTTTTTGTTTTGTTTTTTTTCAAATTGAAACTGTTGTGTGTTTTGATCATTATAGTTTTGTTTTTTAATTTATATAATTTGCCTTGTTTTATTATTTACCACGACTTTTGCATGCATATTATTTTAAGGAACTTATTCCATTTTTATTACCCATTAAATTAATCAAATAAATTATTGTTTTTAAAAAAAATGTTAAAACTTTATTTTGGGAATCAATATAAATCAAATCTTTGAGAAGGAAAGGGAGGGGAAAAAAAAGTTGTTTCATTAATAGTAACTAATTATATGGGAGCCCCTATTCAAGCATATGTTTATATAGTGAGACAAATCTTACAACTCCAACTAAAACTCTGTGTACAATGAGTTAAAAGTTGTTAATAAAGTGAAAATCATGTTTAAACTGAGTGCCAGCTTTTACAAGCAGTAATAACAAATTGTGTTTCACAACAATCTATGCTCTTTGACTGGATGGGAAGTCATGCTTATGTTGTAGATAATTGGCTGGATTTATCCCATGCCTAATGTTGGGTCTACCACTATATGTTTAATGGACTTAGACACAAACTCTTAAGTGCTGCACTGGTACTTAATCTTGACCGGTATTTTCACTGTTTACTTATCAGACCTGATGGAGCCTGAGAAGAGAGATAGACACTGATATATATTCTCTTAGAGCAATTTGACAACTTCCTTCCTGCTAAATTTAAGGTCCTTAATTAGACTATAAAGGGAATCTCCAGTTATCAATTAAGGTACCTGTCAATCAAATAAATAGTTATTGTAAATTGAATTAGTTCCTAATTTGCCGGCCATAAAGAAATTAATTAAGCTGGCCACCCATCAGAAAGTAACCCTCCTCCTTATTATAGGACTCTATAGTATTCTGCCCAATCAATGTTTTCCAATGTTAATTTTGGACAACTTGAGCTATTTAAAATCAGTTAATTGCATTGTATTCTGCTTATACAATATTCAGTATTATAGAATTTAAATAGATATTTTAGCATCAATAATAAAGTGAGGAAAAACAAACAAAAAACTTGACAACTTCCTCGAGATATTTCTCAAATTTGGATATTTTATTCAGGATGAAGTGACTGATATTAACCCCAACTATTACCGAAATTGACCTTTTGCAATAGAAGTTACTACTAAATCTCCATCATTGACTTATAAATATACCCAACTAAATTCACTATTGTATCTTAATTAAAAGGATGAATATTTGAATTATCAATGTGCCAGAGAATACACTTACACAAAGTGCAATATAATATAATACATGTATGCTACATTAACTATATATATTTTGTATTTGGAAGTCTGTAATCTTTATTTTTGGTTAAATATAAATTATTTTTGTAAATTAAAGAAAATGATTAGTTATAGGAAGTATTACTATCCATTTCCATACATACCATTAATCATTTTTATTTCAGAGCATTTTTCGAACCCTAATTCTCCATCTTTATTTCAATTTATTGTGGTGAGCCAGAACATCAAAAATGGTTGTGTTCCTTTAGGACAAAGGCTTGGATTTACTGATATTGAATTGGAGAAATATTCGAGTGGAGAAGAGGTATTTTAGTTTTTTTGGTAAAATATAATGTTTAAATTATATCATTTTTTTTTCCTTCCTTAGGAATTTGAATTCCTATCTGTCCCCAGTCTCTACCAGTATTTTTTTAATCTCTTAAAAGAAAAAAACAACAACTGATTTTAATGGACTGAAGTGGTTTACTAATTCAACTAATGCTCTTTTCCTCTTCAATAGATGTGCCACTATATTTAAGAAATGAGATTATATATATTAATGCTCACAAAATTCCTGTGTTACCTCTTCTTTGATATGAAAAATTTGAAACACTGTTTTTATGTTTAAAATGTAAAGATATAAGTAAATAATGAAAACCTCATTAATCTCTGTAGTGAGTTTATTTAGTTATAATCTTCTGAAAAGAATGACTTTGGAAGTCACAAGGAATAATAATTTATTTATTTTTTATTGTAAATTTGAAAAATTTTCTAAATTAATATATTCCTTCTAATGCTAAAACTTTCCCCAAAAACTACATAAAGTACTTTATCAACATTAAAATAATTGTAAAATTATCTAATAAAAATATCAAAGAACAAGCCATATTCTTAGTCCAGCATGTTAAAACTTATGAGCAAATATTTGATTTTAAAAAATAAAAATTATTTACAAAGAAGAAAATTGTTTGAAAATAAAATTCTTAGAAGTCTTTCACAATATATTGTGAACTGATAAACCGATTCAAATAAAATTAATTTATTTTTCTAGGGCAGATTAAAATATTAGAAAAATTGTATTAATAAAATTACTTATATATTTTAGACTATTGATGCTGTCAGTGTGGGATGGTAAATTTTAATCTCATATAATCATATTATAACTTTTTACACATTAATTTAATTTCATAATAAACAAACCAAAGACATTTCTTGTACAAATTTATTTGAATAGCTATTTTGATTGTGCCTGTATTGACAGACATATGGATTTGCATTGTATACTTTATATATATATATATATATATATATATATATATATATAATATTAAGCATTTTAAAGCAGAAAAAAAATATCTTCATGTCTCACCAAAAATATTTTTTTTATATATATATATATATATATATATATATATATATATATATATATATTTAGAGCAACTTTTATTAGAGTAAATGATTTCACCCTCCTGAGCATTTCTAATGCTCTTAGTTTAAAATTATTCACTTAAGTCAAAATAAATACTTGCTTGAAAATAAAAAATTATCAATATCAGTTTTAACCAATGTGATAATTTTTCAGCAGAGTTGGTTTACAAAATACAGCATTCACAAATATCAGAAATCTCAGTCAAAATTTCTAATCAAGATTGAGTACATTTGTTTATCAATGCTTACCCAACATTGTGATAATTTAGTAGTTAATTGAATAATGAAGTTTTCGTTTTCATTAACCCTTAGGCATCCATGGACACTAAAATGTGTCTATTGGTGAAATGCCTGGAACTAGTGAAATTTAATGTAGAAGAGATGGAATTATACGGATAGTGCTAAATCGTAAAAATAATTCAGTACATGGGGCTCTGCAGAGCTAGACTATCCTGCTCTGCCGAATACTTGCCTGCCAGAGAACTACGCAGCCTAAGGGTTAGAAAGCCAGCCTCCACTGGCAATATTTGTTTTCCATACCACTGAGCTGATTTTCAGGAGAATAATCTCATCTTTAGTTCTCTGTAAGCCATTGAAGTCCATCTACTGTGACACGCTCCTAACCAAGCATGAGCTCCGACTCTCATCCTCGGTTAGGAGAGGGTTATTGAGAACCAAACTTCTGGCTCACAAAGCGCTAAGAAAGTTAGCTCCGCTCTGAGGTAATAAATATTACTAATGGAGATTAGTTTCTTAATGAAAACATATATGAAAGTGAACATTCATAATCAAATTTTTCAAATAATGAAATAGTAACTTTGGTCTGTCATATCATAAACATGGTAACAAAAATATCCTCACACCAAAACCATGTGGTCCAGGTTCTCGCCTTTATGGGTATTGAGCTAAAGTATTGGGCCACTCTCCGTACCTGTTGCCCACAACAGACAGCTCACTATATAACTTACATATTTGTAAAATCATTTGAAAATTAGACTAAAACATCAGGAGTGTTTACTTGTATATAAATTGTTAATTTTTTTTTGATCTTAATTTGCCATTATCTACCTACAAATGGTTTAAACATAGGTCAATCAAGAATGCATTTATTAAAATATATGCATGTATATTAATTTACTGATTTGAATACAAATTTTTATTTATAGGATATAGCTGCAATGTTGTTGGACTGGAAGAAATCAAAAACCAGGGCAGCTACTCTTGGGGTATTAATGAAAAGTCTTTGGCAAGCTGGTGAATGTGATGCAGCAAAACGCTTGTCAGATGAAATTGAATCCGGTGAAGAACAACAACATGAACAATGTTAATCACAATTTTATATATATATATATATATATATATATATATATATAAATACAAAAAACAAAATATAGTATAAGAACAATATTAATAACAAATATATATATTGTAAAAAAATTTAATAAAAGTCAGCAAGACATTTGTTTTGTTCCTGTTTTTATTTATTATTATTTTATTTAACACCCTTCATTATGTCTTTCTTTAAGTAAATGAAAAATTAAGATTTTATTTTATTCATGAAGGGCTCTTGCAGGTTAAGGCATGGTATATCCTCGTCTTGATGAGACTACTCATTCCAGGTTCTGTGGTTTGTCAAGTTGATAACTCACTGCATAAAAACTCTAAATCATAAAGTTGATTTATGCTATTTGAATTTCTTCCCTTAGTGGTTCTGAAATAATGAATATTACTAATCATTAACCTTACTATCCAACAATTACTATACATAAGTTTAATTTCCCAACCATTTATCACAGAGCCATTCTTTAGTCAACAACAGCATACAAGAGTAAGTTTGAAGAGCTCTTTATTCATCTTAAAACTAAAGTTTTCTAACAGTTCAACTACAAAAACCCTAAAGAACCATTTTAACAGATACCCCCCTTTTTTTTCTCCCCATAGTAACCCTATGAGGAGTTATTTATTTGAATACATGTTCCATTGTCACATGGCATATTACATGTATGATTATTTTTAAATACATTTTTATTTTACAATATATACACGTTAATCAACCATCTAATCAAATATAATATAAATAAATTATTAAAATAAGTAAGATAATTACAAATAAATTTAATAAATGAAATAAAATAAATAAAAAGAAAAAAAAATCAATTAAAGTTAAACTCAACCGATGTTTAATTTGCGAGTCTATGTAAGGTAAATATATTGAATTATAATTCTCATTCCTCACAATCAACTTTACCTTCTAATGTATTTTTGCTACATCCATATCTATACTTTTGATAAACTTTATAAGTCCTTTATTATATTTATTAAATATAATATGAGGTGGTTCTGACGAATTACCTCCTTTTAAAATTATGTTCCTTATTAAATTTGATCTATTTTAATTAAATGTTGAACAGTTATAAAGTATATGTTAAAACATTTGTGTTGTCTGTGAGTCGCAAGTACATTTGTCATTGTCCTGAATTTTAAATCTTGTTAAATAATGTCCTGTCTGTCCATGTTCCATTTGAAATTGTGTGAATTTGTGATGGTGACTCTTAATTGTGTTCTAGTTGTTGTGAGTTATATTTGGTATATATTGATGTAAGCTGTAAGATTTGTTACATGTTGTCCATTCTCTGTTCCACTTATGTCTTTTGTCGGTACGCAAGTCTTTTTTAATGTATGAGAGTGGTACGAGAGAGAATTCTGGAACTATTTTTGTATCTTGAGCTGCTCCTTTGCTAACGTGTCAGTTTGTTTGTTTCCAATAATTCCTGAATGAGATTTTATCCAGTCTATGTGTATGTGTAGATTTAAATGTATAATTTTCAGAATATTTTGTCTAATGTTTTATGTGAGCGGGTCATATATAGTAGGGGTTTTGTATTGAGTAAATGAGAGTCGTGTTGTCTGTGTGTATGGCCATATATTTGTATAGGTTATATGATGATTTTATAATATATTCGGTAGCTTTTAAAACAGCATATTTCTCAGCTTGATTATTGAAGCATGTAGCATCAAGTCGGTATTTGTTTTTTAGAATATGTCCACTTGTAGTCTCAAAAATTCAAGTGTATTGTTGTCAGTTTTGCTTCCGTCAGTAAATATGTGGGATACCCCTTAAGGAGAATTGGATATTTTGGTTGTACTCATGTTAAGATTGAGATTTGATTGACTTGGGAAATAATGAAACAAATGGTGCTACAGTTAACAGACACGCGTATGCCAAACTCTATTGAATCTCATTCTTGAGATGAGCACAATGATTATAGTTGAACTGTTGGGAAGTTCTTCTCAATGACTTTAGTTTTAGTAAAGAGCTCTTCAAACCGATTGTATACTATTGCTATTGAAAAGATATCCCCCCTCTCTTTATCATTGTATATATATTTGGCATATCCTAGGTAGGTTCAATGAATATTCAATTCAATGAATTTTTTGAAAATTGATTCATGAGTTCATCCTCAACAGGAGATTAACAAGCCTTTGAACAAACAACTTTTGTGGAAAATTTGTGAGTTATATTAAAATTCTGGTGTGCATTTTCACTGTGACTATTTATATCATACTACACTTTATAAAATAAAATATAATTTTGTACAGTATTGGACTGAAATTTCATAATTTTCAGATAGTGAAGACCTGTCTTATTGGCGCTTATAATTTCTAAAATCTCTTTCTCTTATCTAAAATTAGCTTTGGTGTGCATTTGGTTTTGCATCTTGTTTTAGTAATAACATTCAGTAAATGAAATAGTATTAACCATCCTAACATAAATATTATAAATTATTTGAAAATAGATCTTCATAATTTATTTTTTTGAAGAAGTAATTTCCCATTGGATTCTGCATGTGACTATTCAATAATTAAATCATCAAAAAGATTGAAGGGAATTGTACTTAACACCTAAGCCATTAGATAGGACAACCTTGTTTTTGTAGCCTACTTAAGTTGATTAATTATGATTATTAGCAAGTATGAGTATGTCTTGTCCCTCGTCTTGGTCTGAGAACCTAGACTGAGATAAATGATAACCAGTAATTATATTTAATATCCTACAGAGAAAAATATATTTTAGTCTACTACTTCAAGTTTTAGCCAATTTGTAGAAAATTACCAAATTTGTTCACTTTGATTGTACTTATTGTGTACAAACCCACACACTCGTGTAATTCAAAATAAAATTAAAGGCTCCATTTCAGAAATACATGATGAAATTAATAGAAGAAAAATGGTCGGAGATAATTCTTTCTTAAGACACCCCTCCCACCAAAAAATAAATCCACTTCAGAATAGCCTTTACAATTGTAGACATTGATTAACTATAAAAAATCAAATATAGAATTAGTTCTGGAAATTGCAGAACCAACTGGTACTCAGATTAAGTTGTCTTAACCACTCAGTCCTAGACTCTTAAAATCTAGGGACTCTCATCGGCCATTCAATTACAGACCTGCAACATCACAATCAAACAGACTTGGGTGTGAGGCTTAGGTGTTGTTGGATGCTCTTGAAGTAAAAATAAAATAAAAAAAACTTAATCTTCTCAAAGCCATAATAGCTAAAATAAGATGGACTCTAAGGAAGGTAAACTATAGAATAAATAACATTGCAACTTAACAGACAGTTTCACATGATATGAAAGCTACTCACTTAATATTCAAATTAGAGAAACAATATATAGAATAGTAGGATATTAAATGATTATTAAAAGTTCTCTCAAAATAACGGTGGTACCTCAATTATTATTATTAATATTATTTTTAACCTCTCTATACTAACCCCTCCTCCTGGTCTGATACAACCATTATCTTTTTTAATTTAATTTTTCCTTTAGCTTTATGTGAATAGTTTAACCATGGACTATGGTATTGATCAAGTAAATATTGAGGCCTCCAAAAATTGTTATTTATGACGTCACATATTTGTCCATGTATCTCACATACTAAAGGTGCACTAAAAACAAGATTTAGTATTTAATCATAGAATAAAACTTTTCATTAGAGGCAATAGAGATTAAACTTATAGATCAACAAATAAATAAATATACCCCCTCCTTTATCTGAATTCCCACTTATAACATCTACAAGACTGGAGGATCTCAACTGGCCAATGCCTTTCATTAGTCTGGTTATGCATGCTATGGGCTACGAGGGATGGCTTTCTAATAACATTGTCCTTGAGCAGAATTTTTTTCACTCATGCCTTTAAATTTATTGGTGTTCATGGAATTTTCCTTGTCATTACTGGTTGGTCTGATGCAGAAGCTAATGGGAAACCAAAATCAGGTTTACCTGTTAACTGGAAACCCTTTTATATTGTTTGAAAGTATAACTACACTGGGTCAAGAACACATATTTTTTTCATTATTCAGTACATCTTATTTATTTTCCCCCAATGACTTACGAGGTGTTCAACCTTGTCAAGGAGTTGTTTTTTCTCTAATGTACTCAGAAAATTTCTCAATAAGAATTTACACATGTTTTTCCTAAAACCTATTAGTGTGAACATGGATTTAATTTTAATTATATATTAAGCATATATCTATATTGATTGTATGACGCCAATTATTTACAAGGGATAACTATCCAATGTTTAAGAAGTGAAAATGCTAATTAAGCAGAATTGTATGTTGTGTGTTAATGCACTAACTGTCGCAATTCTTGTTTAATCATTACCAAACTTTATATTTAAAAATTCTATGTAAAACTAAAGATCAAGTTCGTTAAAGGCTGAAATTGGACCAGTGGGAAGGGGGTTTAGAAGGTGAATATTTTCGAAAGTTATAAATACCTCTGTTATTATACGTCGAATCGAAAAAGTTTATATAAACAATTGTGTTTCAAATTTAATTTTCTATAAATGTTATTTTATACAGTTTTTCCCTATCTTGAATATTAGCATTGAAATATTTGCATCTTTTAGTTTTCTGCCTTCAATAAACTCCCACTCCTACTCAAGTCATATGAACAATAAGCTGTCATAAACCAGAATAATTTATTCTAAGTTTAAATGCCAAATTTTTTTTTGAACTTGTAATGAGCTAGAATACGTTGTATGATGACGTCTTCAATTAAGATTTTACGTTCTTAATTCGAACATGTTTATTTGATCTATACCATAACCGATATTTAACCATTTCGTTCAACACTAGAGTTCATAATCGTTGATGGTTTAACAACGGAACAGGAATGGGGGAGGGGGGATAAGCAGATTTCAAAAATTTATAATTTCTCCGTCATGAGTCTTATCAAAAAATGTTATAGTAGAAACAATCTTGTTAAACTATCGACACTCTACAATTATTATTTCTCATGTTTTATCGTAGCTGAAATATTATGTTATTTGTACTTTCTTGATTTCGGCCTTCAGTAATTTTCTCGGTTACTACTCAAGATAGAGAATAAATGTATATAACAACATTTATAGAACTTAACATTGGCTACAAGATTGACTTTATACAATTTTTGGATCCCACATATAATAAAGGAGTTATTTCAAATTTTCGGAATTCGCCTCCTCCCTCTAAATCCCCTTTCCACTGGAATTCAGCCGTTAATGAATTTGACCTTAAGTTAAACATGAAACGCTTATATATGGAGTTTGGTAACGTTCATACAAACGTTGCGACCGTTATAGTGGTAACAGACAACTACACTAAGACAACTGCTACTGTATATTTCCTGCCCAGGAATGACAAAAATGAGGTCCGTTAAAAATGTTATATATATATATATATATATATATATATATATATATATATATATATATATATATATATAAAATTGTAACCTCTGTCTGTACATTGATTTTTTTCGCGAAATTTCATGATAACTTTTCGTTTCACATGTCATAGACACCATAACTGGATTTTGTTTCTTTGGTGTCTGTATGTTTGTTTGTTTGTTTGTTACCTTTTCACGCATAAACGGCTGAACCGAATTCTATGAAACTTGGTATGTATATTACTACTAATCCAACTTAGACTTTAGGCTATATTAATATCCTCTGAGACGAACAGGAGTGGGGGTTATAAGGAAAGCCTGAAATTAAAAATAGCGATATTTCGTTTCCTATTGGTTTTTTGGCAAATATGCACATAACAAGAGTTGTTTATTTTGTTATTTAGATTAACTTTTGTTATACCGAACTTATAACTTTTTTCGTATACCGAATTATAAACGAGATATATGCTAAAACCTATAGCGGAAGTGAACAATTTTATTTGGGACAAAAGACGAATTAAATAAAACTCGGTATATGTATTAGCACTAACGCCTTCATTATAATAAGCCACACCAACATTTCTAGGAACGGGCAGGAGTGAGGGTTTTAAGGGGGGCCTGAATTTAAAAATAACGATATTGTGTTTTCTATTCGTTTTTCGGCAAATATGAACATAACAAAAGTTGTTTATTTTGTTCTTTAGAGTAATTTTTGTTATATACACTTTTGCCGTATGCGGAGGTATAAATAAGTTATACGCTAAAAAACTTTAACGGGAATCAATTTTATTTGGTACCAAAGACTCAACCGAACTAAACAAAATTCCTTATGTGAACTAACAATTACTCCTTCATGATAATAAGCTGTACCATTATTTCTAGAGACAAGCAGGAGTGGGGGTTGTAAGGGAGGCCTGAAATTAAAAATAGCTATATTTCGTTTCCTATTGGTTTTTCGGCAATTATGCACATAACAGAAGCTGTTTATTTTGTTATATAAAGTAAAGTTTGTTACATTCACTTTTGTCGTATACCAAGTATAAACGAGATATACACTGAAAACTAAAACGGTAGCCGACACTTGTATTTGGCACTAACGATTGAACGGAACTTAGCTCAAATTAGCATGTGAATTAGCATTATTTCTTAAACGATTAAAAGCTTAATTAAATTTTTTAGGTTCAAACAGGGGGGGGGGCTTATGAGAGAAGCCTAAGACAAAAATTCGCAGTATATTACATTTTCTGTTCGGTTTTGAGTCACTGTTGGTCTTTGTAACGTATCAAGGGAAAGGAAGTTTAATTCAAACATAGTTTGGCGGACAGAACACTTTCCATGATTATAAATTATATATGTAAAAAAAAAAAAAAAAAAACTACATGCACAGGAGACGGGAAATATAAAAATATTGTGGACAGTGAAGCCTTACATAGCAAATAATTTTATTATTAACATATCCACGGCAACGACGGGTATACATCGGAAAATGTTAAAATATTGTGGAAAGTAAAGAAAAAAAAAAAATCCATCATCATTGAATCTCAAATGAATTCCCGAGCGAAGCCGGATACCTTAGCTAGTATATATATATATATATATATATATATATATATATATATATATATATATATATATATATATATTTCTGTTAATGCTCTAGCGTTTACAATTTTTGTTTGATCGCTACCAAACTTGATGCGGGGCTCAGGTTGGCCGTGTGGGCTGATCTTGATCTCGCATGGTAGACCTAGAGTGGTGGGTTCGATTCCCGTCCTGGGCAGTAGAAATTTATTTAGTGACGGACTCATTGAATGGATTCCTTAGACCCAGCCTGGCTAGAAAAGGGTGGTAACCTATAGATAACCCGTCCCAATTAGCCATAGTACCATAAAGTGGACTTAATAAATAAATAACGAACTCGAAGTTTAAACGTTTTATGTAAATCTAAAGATCAAGTTAGTTAATAACTGAAATCCGAACAGTATGAGGGGGGTTATATAGGTGGGATTTCGAGAATTCTTAATATCTCCGTTATTACGAGTCAGATCGAAAAATTGTATAGAACCAATCTCATTGGAAATGTCATGTTCTATAAATGATGTAATGTATGCGTTTTCATTATCTTGATTATTAACCGAGATATTTGCATTTTTAGCAGATTTACCATTAGGGAAATCAGCTTTTGAGGTTGTACTCATGACGGAATTTTCGAAATTTTTCTTTAAATGTCCATCGATCCTACCTAGTAGTCAAATATATATATATATATATATATATATATATATATATATATATATATATATATATATATATTTGTCTGTTAGCGCTCTAGCGGTCGCAATTTTTGTTTGATCGTTAACAAACTCGATATTTAGTCATTCTTTGTAAAACGAAAGATCAAGTTCGTTAACGGCTGAAATCAGAACAGGAAAAGGGGGGGGGGTTTAGAGGGGGAAAAAAGTATGGAATAAATCTTATTGCAAGTTAAATTTTCTATAAATGTTAATATATGCTTTTATTCTCTATCTTGAATATTAACCGAGATATTTGAATTTTTCAAGTTTCAGCCTTCAGTAAACCCCCACTTCAACTAGTGTTACATAAACAATGCTCTGTTATATAATAAAACATATTAATTGAAGCCTAAATACCAAATATTGTTTTCATTGAACATTTACGTAAGATATATACAAATACGTTCTGTTGCCCCCCCCCTTCTTTTGTTGTTGGATTACTAAAATTTGAGTGCTTGAGATAAAACTGATTCTGATTCATTACAAATTACTGCACTAGCTTTAGTACATTTTTTTCAATAAAATTAATATGTTATATTCAAATATATTTCATTAATTGTTTGTCTTTCTATGCAGCACTTCGAGGCTGGCCGGCTTGTTTGTTTACAATTCAGCCCCTTTCCGTTGTAGAGATTACTAACTTGTATTGTAAGTTTAATGAGCATTCACGGTAGTGTTACCTGTATGTATATTGATCTATTGTAAACCTTCGCGGGGGAAATCTACTTAGTTTACGCAGCCCCTGCGTGGCGGACTTTTTAGTTTTCGGCCTTCAGTAAACCCCACTCCTACTCATGTTATATTAACAATGAACTTTTATATTATGATTCACATTAATTGAAGCCTAAACGCCAAATATTGTTCTCAATGAACTTTTACGTTTAGAGGTAAATGCAAAAAGTCCGTCACGCAGGGGCTGCGTAAACTAAGCAGATTTCCCACGTGAAGTTATACAATAGAGAAATCTCCATACCAGAGCCGAACAGCTAGGCAAAGGGTCGTTATCGGCCCACAATTCATAAAAATGCAAATATCTCGGTTAATATTCAAGATAGAGAATAAATGTATATAACAATATTTATAGTAAATTTAATTTGCAATAAGTTTGGTTCTATACAATTTTTCGATCCGACATATTGTAACGGAGATATTTCGAATTTTCGAAAATACTCCTCTAAACCCCCCCCCCCCTCCCACTGGTCCGATTTCAGCCATTAACGAACTTGATCTGTCTTTTTGCATAAAACGTTTAAATATCGAGTTTGGTAACGATCAAACAAAAATTGCGACCGCTAGAGCGTTAACAGACACACACACACACATATATATATATATATATATATATATATATATATATATATATATATATATATATATATAATTTTGAACGGACCTCATTTTCGTCATCTCCTGGGTAGGATCGATGGACATTTGAAGAAATTTTTCGAAAATCGCGTCATGAGTACGACCTCAATAGCTGATTTCCCTTAAGGGAAATCTGCTAATAGTGACGCACGTGCGAAATCTGCTTAGTTAACGCAGCCCCTGCGTGACGGACTGTTATCTGGACTTGTGATAAAGTGGCTCAAATAATTAGTTGGAGTGGGGGCGGTTGTAAGGTGGTCTGGCTATCGCTGGGGTGGGGGGAGGCGGCACTGTTTGTCAGAGGATTGGCCATGGCAACCTCTTGCCAGTCTACCGGCAGGTAGTATGGGGACCGCTGAGTCAGGCATAATACTTGCTTCACTTCTACTATCCCACTGCTGCTCCGTACTTGCTATCATCGAAAGGAAAGGTAAATCTTATCAAATTCTTTTTCGCCCCCTTCAAGGCTGTATGAGAAATCACCTCTCGCACAAAGAGCAATTTCCTTTATGAGCGACGTTTGTAAACAAACTTTCAAAATATAGACATACTAATAATTTACGTTTGCAGGCCAGGTACAACAAACAAGTCTGCGTGCGTAGAGTCTTCCCTATTGTATTTACTGTTTCAATATTTAGAAGTAAATTGGCTGATAGCAATGTTTACAATTCTTGATTGTCGTGAATGGCACGCGGTAGGTATTTTTATTAGCAGATTTCCCTTATGGGAAATCAGCTATTGAGGTCGTACTCATGACACGATTTTCGAAAATTTTCTTCAAATGTCCATTGATCCTACCCGGCAGATGACGAAAACCGTTCAAAACTGTACATATGTATATTTGTCTGTTACCGCTCTAGCGGTCGCAATTTTTGTCTTATCGCTACCAAACTTGATATTTAATCGTTTTACACAAAAAGAAAGATCAAGTTCGTTAACGGCTGAAATCGGACCAGGGGGAGGGGTAGGTTAGAGGGGGAGAATTTCGAAAATTCTTAATATCTCCGTTATTACACGTCGGATCGAAAAGTCATATAAAATCAATCTTATTGCAAATGTAAGGTTCTATAAATGTTGTTATGTACATTTTTTCATTATCTTCTATATTACCCGAGATAAGTACGTTTATTAGTTTTCCGCCTTCAGTAAACCCCTAATCCGACTCATGTTGTATGAACAATAAGCATTTATATTATGAAGCACTTTATTCGATGCCTAAATACCAAATATATTTCTCATTGAACATTTACTTTTTGAGATGACGTGCGTGGGAAATCTGCTTAGTTAACACAGCCCCTGCGTGACGGACTTTTAGCAGATTTCCCTTAAGGGAAATCAGCTATTGAGGTTGTACTCATGACGGAATTTTCGAAATTTTTCTTCAAATGTCCATCGATCCTACCTAGTAGTTGACGAAAATGAGGTCCGTTCAAAACTGTATATATATATCTATATATATATATATTTGTGTGTTACCGCTCTAGCGGTCGCAATTTTTGTTTGATCGTTACCAAAATCGATATTTAGTCGTTTTATGTAAAAAGAAAGATCAAGTTCGTTAACAGCTGGAATCGGACCAGTGGGAGGGGGGGTTTAAAGGGGAGGGTTTTCGAAAATTCGAAATATCTCCGTTACTATTCGTCGGATCGAAAAATTGTACAGAATCAATCTTATTACAAATTAAATTTACTATAAATATTGTTATATACATTTATTCTCTATCTTGAATATTAACCGAGATATTTCCATTTTTATTAAATCCTGGGCGGCTAACGGACGAAGTGTCTTTCCCGCCAAAAGCTAGTTCGGCCGTTTCATTAAGTGCTCGGCCCTCGTGAAATTTCTCTATTGTAAAACTTCACGTGGGAAATCTGCTTAGTTTACGCAGCCCCTGCGTAACGGGCTTTTTATTTCCTCTTTGAACTAACCCTTCAAAGAGGGAGTTTATTTGCTAGTAGATGCCCCGAACAACTTAGTATATGACATGTATTTAATTTAGATACAAAATATTATTAACACATATTTAATTTAATTATTTAAATATTAAGTATAAAAAAAATGACAAGAAGGAAAAAAGGAGGTATTATCAAATAATGTAATAATGTCAAAAAGGTAAGTTAGAAAGTGTATAATTGATCCATAATAAGATTTCCACTTTCCCCACAATAATAAATAGATTTTCTGCAAATTTTCGAAGTGCCTTGTTGCATCTGTCAAAGAGGAGGTAACGCCGCAGGTTTTTCAACTTTTAGAGAGAGCTGTAATACATAACTCAGTTCACTGTTCAAATAACACTGTCCTAAGTGGCGGTAAAAGAAGGTATTAGTGTTTTCGTATATGCTTTATTTTTAAGTAATTTGGTCATACGCAAAAAATGTTCTATACATATTTTTAGTATCAACAACAGAGACGGTGATCCGTGATTTTGATTTCTTCTGTCCCCTTAACCAATTTTGTTTTTTCGTTACCAAACTACCAACCAAATAATATATATAAGCGCCTCATGCAAAACTAAAGATCAAGTTAGTTAACGGCTGAAATCGGATTGGGGGGGGGGAGGAATTTCGAAAATTTGAAATATCTCCGTTACTATACGACGAATCGAAAGGTTGTATAGAACCAATCTTATTTCAAATTAAATGTACTATAAAGATTGATATATACTTTTAGTCTCTATCTTGAATATTAACCGAGATATTTATATTTTTCAGTTTTCATCCTTCTGCAAACCACCACATCTAATCATGTCACATAAACAATATTCTGTTATATAATAAACCACTTTATTTGAAGCTTAAATACCAACTATTGTTTTCAAGAGACCTTTACTATACGAGATAAATGCAAATATGTTCATTCTGTTGACTCCCCCCCCCCGTCTTAATTTCTTGGACTACTAAAATTTGAGTGAATGAGATAAAAGTTATTCTGATTCATTATTAATTACAGTACTAGATATATTAAATAATTTTCAATAAAATTAATATTTTATATTTTAGATATATTTTAGTAATTGATTTTCTTTCAGTTGAATAATATTACTATCTGTTAAGCTGTGAGAGAATGGACTGAAATATTCCTCATTACTGTTTGTTTTTATTTACTTAATATTCACGGTGGTGTTATACCAGTATATAGATTTATCTATCACAAAACTTCATGAGGGAAATCTGCTTAGTTTACACAGCTCCTATACGATTTACTATATATATATATATATATATATATATATATATATATATATATATATATATATATATATATATATATATATATATATTTCTATTAACGCTCTAGCGGTCGTAATTTTTTTTTGATCGTTACCAAACTCGATATTTAAACGTTTTATGTAAAAAAACAGATCAAGTTCGTTAACGGCTGAAGTCGGACCAGTGGGATGGGAGGTTTAGAGGGGGGATTTTCGAAAATTCA
The DNA here is from genome assembly GCA_019009955.1 of Riptortus pedestris. Lineage (NCBI taxonomy): Eukaryota > Metazoa > Arthropoda > Insecta > Hemiptera > Alydidae > Riptortus > Riptortus pedestris. Next base: position 75,608,026 of record CM032233.1, read on the forward strand.
AAATATCTCCGTTACCATACGTCGGATCAAAAAGTGTATAGAACCAATCTTACTGTAAATTAAATTTACTATAAATATTGGTCTATACATTTGTTCTCTATCTTGAATATTAACTGAGATATTTTTATTTAATTTGGGCTGATAGCGGACGACTTTTTCCCGCCAAAAGCTAGTTCGGCCCGTTGCCGTAACTGTTCGTCTCTCGTATGGAGATTTCTCTATTGTATAACTTCACGTGGGAAAGCTGCTTCGTTTACGCAGCCCCTGCGTGGCGGACTTTTTTAAATGAATCAGAATAATTTTTATCTCAATCAATCAAATACTAGTAGTCCACAAATTTTAGACGAAGGGGGGGTGCATCTATCTCGTATAATAATAAAGGTCTCAGGAAAATAATATTTGGTATTTAAGCTTCGAATAATGTGGTTTATTATATAACAGAGTATTGTTTATGTAACACGAGTAGAAGTGGGGGTTTACTGAAGACTGAAAAATGCAGATATCTCTGTTAATATTCATGATACAGAAAATATATATAGATTAATATTTATAGATCATTTGATTGGCAATAAGATTGGTTGTATACAATTTTTCGATCCAACTTATAGTATCGGAGATATTTTGAATTTTCAAAATTCCCCCTCTAACCCCCTCCTCCCACTGGTCAGATTTTAGCCTTTAACGAACTTGATCTTCCTTCTTAGATAAAACGATTAAATATGGAGTTTGGCAACGATCAAACAAAAATAGCGACCGCTAGAGCGTTAACAGACACACACACACACATACACACACACATATATATATATATATATATATTCATATATCATTTTGAATGGACCTAATTTTCGTCATCTCCTGGGTAGGATCGATGGACTTTTGAGGACATTTTTCAAAAGTCGCATCATGAGTACGACCTCAATAGCTGATTTCCCCTAAGGTAAATTATGTGTGTGTGTATGCATAAGTTCATTTATATACATACAATAAGTTAGTATCAATGGACATTAGAATAAATATTAGGGTTCAGGTTGGCCTTGGGAGTTAAGGCGTTGGTCTTATTCTCTCGTGGTAGACCTAGGGTGGCGGGTTCGATTCCCGCCGTGGACAGTAGAAATGTATTTAGAGGCGGACTCATTAAATAAACTCCTTGGGCCCACCCTGGCTAAGAAAGGGTAGTACCCTGAAGATAACCCGTCCCGATTAGCCATAGTAGCATAAAGTGGACTTGAATAATAATAAAAAAGTCCGACACGCAGGGGTTGCGTAAACTAAGCAGATTTCCCTCGAGAAGTTTAGTAATAGATAAATTTACATACTGCTAACACAACACCACCATGAATAAATACAAACTGAGATAAGAATTGTTTTATCCAATTTCAATAACCTACCGACTAGAAGCATTAGGTTAGAAATGTAAACAAACGGGTCTGCCCGCTTCACACCGGAAAGAAAAACAATTACTGAAATATATCAGAATATAACATTAATTTTATTGAGAACTATTTACAATACCTAGTACTGTAATTAATAATGAGTCAGAATAATTGTTATCTCAATCATTCAAATTTTAGTATCCTAAACCTTAAGACGGCGGGGGGGGGGGTGAGGGTCACCGAGAACATATTTCGCATGTATCTCGTATAATATAAAGGTCTCTTGAATACAATTTTTGTTTTTGGTATTTAAATTTCGAATAATGTGGGTTTATTTATATTTTGTAGCAGAGAGTATTGGTTTTAAGGAACATGAGTAGAAGTTGGGCGGGTTTGCTGATGGCTGGAAAACTGAAAAATGCAAAAATCTCGGTTATTATTCAAAGATAGAGAATAAATTTTAATATAACAAATATTTATAGTAAATTTAATTTGCAATAAGATTAAGTCTATTACAATGTTTCGATTCAATAGTATTTGTTTATAGTATAGTAACGGAGATATTTCTAATATCGAAAATACCCCCCCCCCTCTAACTCTAACACCCCCCCCCGCCACATACCAACTGGTCCGATTTCAACCGTTAACGAACTTGATCTTTCTTTTTACCTAAAACGATTAAATACCGAGTTTGGTGATGGTTAAACAAAAATTGCGACCGCTAGAGTGTTAACAGACAAATATGTATGTATATATATATATATATATATATATATATATATATATATATATATATATAATTTTGAACGGACCTCATTTTCGTCATCTCCTGGGTAGGATCAATGGACATTTGAAGAAATTTTTCGAAAATCGTGTCATGAGTACGACCTCAATAGCTGATTTCCCTTAAGGGAAATCTGCTAACAAAAAAATAATAGAATGAATATTTCAGGAGTCGTGTTTGTGCACAACTTCAACAACATATTTCATTTAAGGGAAATCAGCTTAAACGGATTTCCACCTATATTTGAAAAGTGAGTATTACGTTGAATTAAAATTAAATTATTTATTAACGCCCACTTTTTGCAACTAAGGCTAATTGGGACGGGGTATCTACAGGTCACCACCCTTTTCAAGCCAGGGTGGGACTAAGGATTTTATTTAATGAAACCCGTCACTAAATAAATTCCTCTGCCCAGGCGGGAATCGAACTCTGCTACGTTGAGTAGTCCGATTAGATCTCTCCAAAATGTGTGTATATATATATATATATATATATATATATATATATATATATATATATATATATATATAGCCATGAGTCACTCACGAATCAGGAAGTTATAGACACGACATTCCTTCGCAAGGTTTAGCGTGACATAGTTCTATATAACCGTTTGGTTTATTGTTGTCAAATAATCATTCCTAACTTGTATCTCTATCTTCCTTCGAGTTGATGAAGCCATACCCTACTTCTGCGTTTTCAGGCGTCTAGTATTGGAAAACGCTTACTCTAAATGGGTTTCCATTCTGTTCGATTTATTGCACCAGACTGTTGGAAATGTACGCCATTTCATTGTACAAAAGGGAATTTTAATAAGCCTTTAATTAACTAAGGGGAAATGTTACTTCTTTCGAGGTTGGATATGTTATTCGAATGTTTTTTAGGAGATTTCCATTATGGGAAATCAGCTATTCAGGTTGTACTCATGCCGCGATTTTCGAAAAAGTCCGTTCAAAATTAAATGTATATTTGTCTGTTAACGCTCTAGTGGTTACAACTTTTTAGCAGATTTCCCTTAAGGGAAATTAGCTATTGAGGTCGTACTCATGACGCGAGTTTTGAAAAATTTCCTCAAATGTCCATCGATCCTACCCAGGAGAAGACGAAAACTAGGTCCGTTTAAAATATATAATAATATATATTATATATACTAGTATATATATAATAATATATCAAACAAAAATTGCGACCGCTAGAGCGTTAACAGACAAATACATAATATATATTATATATATATATATATATAATATATATAATATGTGTGTGTGTGTGTATTTGCGTCCTGTTAACGCACTAGCGTCGCAATTTTTGTTGTTATCGTTACAAACTTATCGGATCGAGGGGTTTAGAGGGGGGATTTTTAAAATTCCAAAATATCTTCTTTTATTATGCATCGGATCGAAAAAGTGTATAGAAATCAATCTTATTGAAGATTAAATTTTCTATAGAATATTGTCCTACACATTTATTCTGTTTCTTTGAATTTTAACCGAGATATTGGCATTTGTATTGTGAGTGTGGTTCGGCCACTATCCAACCGAGAAGCTCAGGCGGCCGTTTTGGTAAATATTTCCTCCCTCGTGAATAGGTCTAGAGTATACCTTCCTACTACTGTTATTATTAGGCAGATTTCTCTAATGTAAACACTTCACGTGGGAAAAAATCTGCTTAGTTTACGCAGCCCCTGCGTGACCGGACTTTGTTCTTGATCGTTATCAAATTCGATATATACAGCGTTTTATGTAAAACTAAAGATCCATCATCGACTAGTGGCGTAGAATCGTAGGGTGGGGGGGTATCAAAACATTGTTATAGAACCCATCTTACGGCAAATTTAATGACCTATATATGTTTTTTTTTCACTATCTTGATTTATTAACCGAAATATTTGCATTTGACTTATGGGGTATCAAGCTATTGAAGGTCGTACTCATAACGCGCGATTTTACAAAACTTTTCTTCAAATGTCCATCGATTCTAACCAGGAGATTACGAAAAAGTCTGTCACGCAGGGCGGCTGCGTAAACTAAGCAGAGTTCCCCACGTGTAGTGTTTTACAATAGGAGAAATTTCACCGAGAGGTCCGAAGAGTTAAGAAAACGGCCGACCTAGCTTCTTGGCGGGAATTCACATCTCATCCGTTATCCGCCGTTGATTTCATAAAATTGCAAAATATCTCAGGTTAATATGCAAGATAAGAGAAATAAATTTTATATGACAAAATTTATAGTAAATGTAATTTGCCAATGAAGATTGATTCTATACAATTTTTCGATCCGACGGTAATAGTAACGGAAATATTTTAAATTATTAGAAAAATCCTCCCTTCTTAAACCCCCCATCCCCACTGGTTCGATATCAGCCATTAACGAACTTGATCTTTCTTTTTACATAAAATGTGACTAGAATAATCGTGTTTGGTAAACGATTAAACAAAAATTGCGAAAAACGCGCTAGAGCCGGAGTTAACAGACGAATATATTTATATATATATATATATATATATATATATTAATATATATATATAGTACAGTTTTGAACGGAATCTCATTTTCGTCCAATCTACTAGTGAGGATTGGATGGGACATTTGAAGAATAATTTCGAAAAATTTCCGTCATGAGTACAACCTCAATAGCTGATTTCCTTTAAGGGAAATCTGCTAAATGAGGTCCGTTCAAACTATATATATATATATATGATATATATATATATAATATATATATATATATATATATTTTGTCTGTTTAACAGCGGTCAAAATTTTAGTAGTTAATCGTCACAAAAAACTCGGCTATTTAATAGTTTTAAGTAAAAGGAATGACCAAGTTAGTTAACGGCTGAAAATCGGTCAAGTGGGAGGGGGGCGGTTTAAAGGGGGGGGGATTTCGAAATATCTATATATTAATATACAGTAAATATTGTTATATACATTTATTCACATTCTTGAATATAACCGACATTTTTGCATTTTTATTAAACTGTATCGTGATAGGAGCGGTAAACATACACATATATATATATATATATATATATCTATGATATATTATTTATTTTTATATATATATATATGTATATATATAGATATATATGTACAGTTTTGAACGGACCTCAATTTTCGTTCATCTACTAGGTAGGCATTGATGGACATTTGAAGAAAAATTTCGTAAAATTCCGTCATTGAGTACAACCTCAATAGCTGATTTCCCTTAAGGGAAAATCTGCCTTTAATTGAGGTCCGTTCAAAACCTTATATATATATATATATATATATATATATATATATATATTTGTCTGTTAACAGCGGTCACAATTCTTGTTTATTCGTCACCAAACTCGGTATTTAATAGTTTTATGTAAAATGAAAGATCAAGTTCGTTAACGGCTGAAATCGGACAAGTGGGAGGGGGGCGGTTTAAAGGGGGGGATTTCGAAATATCTATAAATTAATATACTATAAATATTGTTATATACATTTATTCACTATCTTGAATATTAACCGACATATTTGCATTTTTATTAAGTGTATCGGACAAGGTATGGTCGCTTCTATTCGTTACCGCCAAAAGCTAGTTCGGCCGTTTTCGTAACTGTTCGGCACTCGTATGGAGATTTCTCTATTGTATAACTTTACGTGGAAATCTGCTTAGTTTACGCAGCCCCTGCGTGACGGACTTTTTTAGTTTTCAACCTTCTGTAAATCCCACTCATATTCATGTCATATTAACAATACGCTGTTATATCCTGAATCGCTATATTCCAAGCTTAAAAACCAAATATCGTCTTCAATGAACTTTAACTATGTGACATACACGCAAATACTTAGTGTGGCGTCGTCAAAATATCAGTTTGATTTATGCTATACTCCATATTTAGCCATTTCATTCAACTCCAATGTTCATATGTGTCAAATGCTGAAATTGGACCAGAAATTATATTTACATTATTATGGGTCAGATCGAAAAGTGTTATCGAATCAATCTTGTTAAAATATTGTTGCTCTGTAAATTTTGTTGTAGCTCAAATGTTAAGCGAGTTATTCGTCGTAATTCCTTGTTTTCACAAAGAAATATAAAATATATGATAAGATGAGATCTATAGTGTGTCATACCCAAACGTGGTTTTGCTTTGTTTACTCTGCCACTGCGTGACGGACTTATTGTATTAGGCACAATGCCCGCAGGATGTGCAAGCACTATAACCGTTTCTCCACATATCGCAGGCATTTTAGCACATTTCCCTTAAGGGTCCATATAACAAAAGTCCGTCACGCAGGGGCTGCGTAAACTAAGCAAATTTCCCACGTGAAGTTTTACAATAGGGAAATCTGCATACTGCTGGGTCATTCCATGTCAAATCACCAAAATAAAATGATTTTGACACCCATCATTTCAGATTTGGTTGAAACTTATCTTAGGTGTTCTATTCATTGTTATGAGAAAGCATACCAAATATTTTTGTTATATCTTTAACGGTTTGAATTTTATAGCTTCTTAAAGTTTTGAGATTTTCGTGTTGGTTGTCGATACAGAACAGTAAAATTAATTTGTTTTGAATTCAAAAATAATTTATAACTTCCTTCTTTATGAACCAAATTTGATGACATTTTTTGTGTGTATTCATAAATATATTTAAAAACAATAAAAAAATAAACAAAGGTACCAAGTAAGTATTTGTGACCAGAAAAAAATTACAAAGTGTCAATTTGAGTTTTTCTGAAAGCAAATACATAGTTTCACGTAAAATTGAATATCTCCAAAAGGGAAAAGGATAATCATGGAAATCTTTTTTTGTTTTGGTTCTAAGACATGTGATCTACCACCTAAAGTAATAAAATGAATGTTTATTTTGACTCCTTCATTGTTTATTCCAAGTTTGAAAATAAATATTTATAAAAATTTAGAAATTTTTATGAATAAAAAGCAAATGATAAATAAAAGTAACTACAAAGGTTACATTACACAGGTTTATTCCAAATGAAATACCGTATACATTATAGAATTCATCAGTCTAAAATGTACTTTGATATGTACAATTCCTACTCTAAAATTGCTATTTTGGTCAATGTCGAAGCCCAAGGATACACTGGACCTCAAATTCTTGGACTGCACATCCTGTCATCATACACTGCAAAGATGCAACTGAGAAAAATCTTGTCCTACCCCTTTGCATTATATCTGATGACCTCAAAAACGATGTAAGTATGGTGAATGAAGTCCAAAAATCTGCTATTGCGTTTTTGAAAGAAAACTGCCCATACTTTAGAATAGATCATTACTTCAGAGATGGCTGTGCTGCTCAGTACAAAAATTAGTACAATTTCATAAATCTATGCCTACATGAGAAAGATTTTGAAATTCGGGCACAGGTGTGATGGAATTGAGGGTACAGTGAATCGATTGACTCGGAAGGAAAGTTTGAAAAGATCCTTAGAAAACGAAATAATATCAGTGACTGAACTGTTTGAATTTGCAAAACCAGAATAGAAAAACTCCATTTATCAGTCTAAAATGTACTTTGATATGTACAATTCTTACCCCCTAAAATGGTTGTTTTGCCCAATCTCCTTTACAATTTTAAAATATCATTTAATTTTGTTTTCACTTTCATTTCTACACTTGAAATAAATTGTTGTGAAAACTGGTATGTTCTTCCTATCATTGTTTTTGGAGATTCCACAGTCATAATAATATGAAGAATGGGTACAGCACATATATCCTCCTTTTTAGGACAAGAAAATGATACTGAAGGTCCATGGGGATGAAGGAACTGTAAAACGTAAAAGGTTAGTAGACAAGAGAGGTTAGGTTACACGAGAGCCCAACAGTTACGGAAACGGCCGAACTAATCCAGAAACTTACAATAGCCACACACTCACAATAAAAATGCAAATATCTCGGTTAATATTCAAGATAGAGAATACGTGTATAGAATAATATTTATAGTAAATTTAATTTGTAATAAGATATTTCTTACACAATTATTCGATCCGACGTTTAGGAACGGAGATATTTTGAATTTTCGAAAATTCCTCCACTCTAAACCCCCCCCCCTCCCATTTGTCCGATTTCAGCCATTAACGAACTTGATCTGTCTTTTTACATAAAACGTTTAAATATCGAGTTTGGTAACGATCAAACAAAAATTGCGATCGCTAGAGCGATAGCAGATATATATATATTTAATTTTGAACGGGCCTCATTTACGTCATCTCCTGGGTAGCATCGATAGACATTTGAAGAAATTTTTCGAAAATCTCGTCATGAGTAAGACCTCAATGATGCTAAAAATGAGGTCCGTTGAAAACTATATATATTTGTCTGTTAACGCTCTAGCGGTCGCAGTTTTTGTTTAATCGTTACCTAACTCGATATTTAAACGTTTTATGTAAAAAAGGAAGATCAAGTTCGTTAAAGGCTGAAATCGGACCAGTGGGAGGGGGGTTTAGAGGGGAGAATTTCGAAAATTCAAAATATCTCCGTTACTATAAGTCGGATCGAAAAATTGTATACAACCAATCTTATTGCAAATTAAATGATCTATAAATATTATTCTATACATATATTCTGTATCATGAATATTAACCAAGATATTTGCATCTTTTATTTTTCTGCCTTCAGTAAACTCCCTCCCACTCCTACTCATGTCATATGAACAATAAGCTGTCATGAACCAGAATAATTTATTCTAAGTTTAAATACCAAACAGTATTTTCTTTGAACTTTTAATGAGCTAAAATACGTTGAATGATGACGTCTTCAATTAGGATTTTACGTTCTTAATTCGAACATGTTTATTTGATTATACCATAATCGATATATAACCATTTCATTCCACACTAGAGTTCATAATCGTTGATGGTTTAACAACGGACCAGGAATGGGGGAGGGGGATAAGCAGATTATAAAAATTTATAATGTCTCTGTCATGAGTCGTATCGAAAAATATTATAGTAGAAACAATCTTGTTAAACTATTGACGCTTTACAATTATCGTTTCTCAGGATTTTTTCTAGCTGAAATATTATGCTATTTGTACTTTCTTGTTTTCGGCCTTCAGTAAACCCCCACTTCTACTAATTGGATTTTTACTTAGAAATAGACTATACCTGGTTTGAAAAGAACAATATTTCGGATATCGGATATAGATGTGGGAAATCTGCTTATTTTACGCAGCCCTTTCGTGACTGTGTTATTAATTTAAAAGTCCGTCATGCAGGGAAAAAGGACAGGGGGAGGGGGGTTTAGAGGGGGAATTTCGAAAATTAGATATATATGTATATCAGTTATTATTCGTTGGATTGAAAAAATATATAGACATCTCATTAAAAATGTAATGTTCTATAAATTTTGTTATCTACATGTTTTTTCTATATTGAATAATAACCGAGATATTTCCATATTTTAGTTTTCGGATATCAGTAAACCCCCACTCCTACTCATGTCATATTATCAATAAGCTGTTGTTGTATAACAATAAGCTTTATAAATACCAAATATGGTTTTCATTGAACTTTTATTTTGTGAGATTTTAAAATCTCTCCGTTATTATGAGTGAGATCGTAAAATGTTAGAGGTCCAAACTTGTAAAACTTTTGATTGTCTATAATTGCTGCTCTATGCATTTTTGATGACGAAAGTAATAAGCGAGTTTTACTTTCTTGTTTTCTGCCTTATAACCACTATTTCAGGTCCGATTTCATCCGATAAACAAATATGATCTTTTAGTGTTGTCTGAAACGGCTAAATATCGAGTGTGGTATAGATCAAATAAACGTTTTTGAGTGAAGAAAAATCTATCTACGTATTTCAGAAACAGAAAGAAACAGTTCAATGAAAACCATATTTCATTCGGGTCTCTTAGAAAGAATATTTGCTATTTAAGCTTACAACAAAGCTGTTCATGATATAACAGCTTATAGTTAAATGACATTTGTAGGGGTGGGGATTTACTGATTCCCAAAAACTAAAATACGGAGAAATTTCAGTTAATATTCAATATAGAGAAAACATGTATATAACTACATTATAGAACATTACATTTGAAATTAAATTGATTCTGTAGATCTGACGCATAAGAACGGAGCGATTTCGAATTTTGGAAATTCCCGCCCTCTCACTGGTCCGATTTTAGCCGTTACGAACTTGATCTTCAATTTTACATAAAACTTATAAATATCGAGTTTGGTAGCGATTAGAAAAAAATTGCGACTGCTAGAGCGCTAACCAGAACATATACATATATGTATGTATATATATATATATATATATATATATATATATATATATAAATAAATAAACTTTTGAACGGACATTTTCGTTATCTCCCTTGTAGCATCTATGGACATTTGAAGACATTTTTTGAAAATCCCATCATAAGCACAACCTCCAATTGTCGATTTCCTCTAAGGTTAAACTGTAAATTATTTGTCCTTTAAAGCTATAGCGGTCGCAATTTTTGTTTTATCGTTATAAAACTCGATATATAATTGTTTTATGCAAAAAAAAAGATAAAGTTCGTTAACGGCTGAAATCGGACCAGTGGGGGCGGGGCGTTAGAGGGGGGGGGAACTTCGCTTAAAATACTAAATATCCCCCTTATTATACGTTGGTATCGAAAAATTGTACAGGAGCAATTGTATTGTAAATGTAAGTGCCTATACATGTTTTTTTCTAATAAGAGTTTAACCTACATATTCGGATTTTTTAGTTTTCATCCTTCAGTTAACCCCCACTCCTGCTCATGTCATACTAGCAATAAGCTTTATATGAACAACATTGTTCTAAGCTTAAATAGTAAATATTGTTTTCAAGAGACCGTTAATTATGCGATGATACATGCAAATTCGTTGCTTGAGGACGACATCAATTAAGATTTTATGTTTTGGTTTTGAAAATGTTTACTTGATCGAAACATAAGTATAGAAACCTCGATATAGCAAATTATGAACCTGGAATAGTGGGGGTTTAGAGGGAGGAAATTCGAAAATTCCAAATATCTCCGTTATTATGAGTTGGATCGTAAAATGTTATAGAACCAATCTTGTTGTAATATTGATGTTCTGCAGTTGCTCTTCTATACTGTTCCTCGTAAGTAAACTATTAAGCGTGTTATTCGTGCTTTCTTGTTTTCAGCTTTTAGCAGCCCCCTTCCTCCTTCTACTCATCGTTTTTTTTTTTTTTTTTTTTTTTTTTTTTTTTTTTTTTTTTTTACATTGAGAGTAAAAAAATGTGTTATAACATCACGTGGGAAATCTGCTTAGTTTACGTAGCCCTTTGGACGGACTTTTTAGTGATTACCAACTAGAAGGGATTCTGCTTGGAGAAGTCTGCTGAATCATAACAGCTAATTTCACGTGATGTGAAATCTAAGAAGTTTGATTGGAAAGAAGTGGTTGATTGAACTTGGTTGGTTTCTAAGACGATTATGGAACTGTTGAAATAGGTGGTCAATTAATAATTTTCATTTAAATAGTTGATCATTGATTTTCATCTAAAATGACCTTAATTATAAGGGTTTATTTATGAAATGTGCTGTTTGAATTGGAAGCAATTCACTATCTCTGTTCAAATGATTGACTGATTAATATTGTTACGTTTTATTACCAAAACCAGTAATAAACGTTGTTCTTTTGGATTGCAAAATTAAATACTCATAAGTTTCACAGTTTTTATCACTGCACAATTTATTTCACAATGCACAATACACTTGGTAATTATTCTTAATTACTACTCACAGTATACATTGATAGCGTCACTGTTCTTCAGATTACACAGTCCAATAACTCACTCACGGTCACTGAAGTACACCAAAAGACGGCACTGCACTGTCCTTTACTTCGTGGCACTGCACTGTCTTAAACACGGCAGTAAACTGTTACTTACAGTCACGGCACAACACTGTTCTTCTTATAAAAACACGTTATCGCACTGCACTAAGTCGCAGTGTAGCATCGAACGCACATATGAGCACTTGAGAAGAAAACTGACTCGCTCGCGGCTGGCCGGTTCTTTATATAGGTCGTCGGCATACATCAAAGGGGAATTGGCTGGGCACTTCGACGCTGGACTGGACTGTTTCACTTCAGCCTTCAGCAAACCCCCAATTCTACTCGTGTTACATAAATAATACTCGCTTATGTAATATACCACATCATTCGAAGCTTAAATACCACTTATTGTTTTCAAGAGACATTTATTATACGAGATACATGCAAATATGTTCTGGTGTCCCCCTCCTTCTTAAGTTTTTGGACTACTTAAATTTGATTGATTGAAATAAAAATTATTCTGATTCATTATGAATTACAGTACTAGATATAGTAAACAGTTTTCAATCAAATTAATACGTTATATTCAGATATATTACAGTAATTATTTTTCTTTCCGGTAAGAAGTTGGCAGAACTGTTTGTTTACATTTCAGATGCTTTCCGTCGGGAGGTTTCTTATTATCGTTTGTATTTACTCACTTAATATTCGCGGTGGTGTTAAGTGTTAGTAGTACGTAGATTTATCTATTGTAAAACTTCAAGAGGGAAATCTCCTTAGTTACGCAGCCCTTGCCTGACGGACTTTTCTTTATTCTTGGCTCATTTATACCAACGCTCTTATTTATTTTCAAAAACTGATATCCAAGAACGTTAAATTTCCGTATTCATATTTGTGGAATATTTGGTGAATTAGTATACATTATTTTGAATAATATCTGTCAAATTAACTAAATATCAAATAATTTTTGTTTTCCATAGACTTATTGAATATTTAGCGAAGTAAGAAGACATTTAGCAAATTTGTTTGAAATGGAATATACGGAACATTGCGTGTAGGCAAAGATAGAGCTCATTATGGAATGAATCGATAGAGTGTCAAGGGTTGCACGTGGAAGCATGAATGCTAATTAAGTTTCTTTGTACTTTGCAAGTTAGCTCTTTTCTTGAAATTGCCCTATTTTCCTTGGACGTTTTCTCAAATTTAGTACTTAGTAGTAGAGAAATTCGTACTCAAATACTGAAATTTTAAAATTATCTTCCCATCATCAATACTATGCACGCTGTAAAATATCACTGAGCAATTCATCTGAAAATTTGATATTCAGATAACAAAAGTAATTTCATTTTATTATTATTTATTAACGTTCACTTTTTACTACTGTGGCTATTTGGGACGGGTTATCTACAGGTTACCACTCATTTCTACCCAGGGGAGGATTAAGGATTTTATTTAATGAGTTTGTCACTAAATACATTTCTATTAGCTAGGCGGGAATCGAACTTGAAACTCTAGGTTTATCATGTGAGATTAAACGCAACTAAAATGGCTAACCGGTCCCCCAAGGCTTACTATCTTACTTTAAGCTATATACTTTAGCAATTAATATCTTAATTAATAGCGATTAGCTCATTTAATAAAATTCACTCCATCTTTAGTAATGTTCATTACCTATAGTATACGTTAATGATAAGGTTGAGACCAAATTCAGTTTTCTTTACAAACTCTCTCTCTCTCTCTCTCTCTCTCTCTCTCTCTCTCTCTCTCTCTCTCTCTCTCTCTCTCTCTCTCTCTCTCTCTCTCTCTCTCTCTCTCTCTCTCTCTCTCTCTCTCCTCTCTCTCTCTCTCTCTCTCTCTCACACACACACACACACACACACACACACACACTCTCTCTCTCTTTTCATGACATGTAGTAACTTCTTCGTTTTTCTATGCCGTTAAAAAATTCTTTTTTTTTGTGAATAACGGGATTTATGAACAATTTTTATTTGACTGTTTTAATTTAGGCCCCTGAAGAGTCGCCAATTGAACAACGAAATATGTAGGGTGAAAACATTTATAATAAAGATTATTAATTGAGAGTTATCATACAAAGTATTTTTGTCCACAGACAAAAAGAGAGAAAGATCAATAGATCATTTATTCCCATAGGACTTGTGCTCTTCATTTACAGACAATTATGTGTACTTATAAAAATACTCCTTTATTGTTGTAACTACGTGTGCCATAGTACATAACATGCATGTTCATAATACATAATTGTTTTCCCTGTATTAGAAATTAGAATTTTATAATTTTTGAAGACAATAAAAACAAACAATAGTAATGAAGGAAAAGTCAAACAGCAAAAAAATAAAATAAAAGTGAAACAACCCAATAAAAATAGTATTTTGACTTTTTTAAGAAAGTAATGTCATTTATAGAGTGTCTCGGGTGTAGGTTGTAATCTATCTATCTATATATAAAATTGTAAAGGGAGTCCTGAAATTAAAAATAGCGATATTTCGTTTCCTATTGCTATTTCAGCAAATATGCCCATAACAAAAATTGTTTATTTTGTAATTTAGAGTAACCTTTGTTATATGTACTTTTGCCGTATATGGAAGTATAAATGAGTTATACGCTAAAAACTATAGAGGGAGTCTACAATTTTATTTGGCACAAAAGACTCAACCGAACTAAACCAAACTCGGTATGAGAATTAGTACTAACGCCTTCCTTATAATAAGACATACTAACATTTCTAGGGACGGGCAGGAGTGGGAGTTATATGGAAGGCCTTAATTTAAAAATAGCGATATTTCGTTTCCTATTGGTTTTTCGGCAAATATGAATATAACAAAAGTTGTTTATTTTGTTATTTAGAGTAACTTTTGTATATACATTTTTTTCGTATACCGATTTATAAACGAGATATACGCTAAAACCTATAGCGGAAGTGAACAATTTAATTTGGCACAAATGACTCAACCAAACTAAATAAAACTCGGTATGTGTATTAGCACTAATGCCATCATTATAATAAGCCCTACCAACATTTTAGGGACGGGCAGGAGTGGGGGTTGTAAGAGAGGCCTGAATTTAAAAATAGCGGTATTTCGTTTTCTATTGGGTTTTATACAAATATACACATAACATAAGTTTTTTATTTTGTTATTTAGAGTAACTTTTGTTATATAAAGTTTTGTCTTATAACAAAGTATAAACGAGATATACACTAAAACTTGAGCGGGACCCAACAATTTTATTGTTCACTAAAGATTGAACCAAACACAACAAAACTCGGTATGTCAATTAGCTTTAATTATTCCATGATTATAAGCTACATTAAAATTTTTAGATTCGAACGGGAGTGGGGGTTATAAGGGAGGCCTGAAAATACAAAATTCGTTACATTTCATTGTCTATTTGTTTTTCGACAAACTTGCACATAACAAAAGTTGTTTACTTTGTTCTTTAGAGAAACTTTTATTTTATACATTTTTTCGTGAAAAATGTATGAAGCAAGTAATTTGAGTAGAAATATTAATATGCTCAACAATTCTTTCCAATATGAACTATGAGGTACCTCACCTGGAAAAATTAATTCAAATCTATGTTAATATTTTGTCCTTAATAACAAATCTATGCATAATGCACAGGAGGCGGGAAATATGACAATTTGAAGGACAGTGAAGACTTAGATAAAAAACTAATTTCATTAATAACAAATGCCAACAACGGGTATTAACCCTAAAACTGGGACGGGTAAATGTCAAAATATTATGCAAAGTAAAGCCTTGCCAAACTAATAACATCACCATTCAGTCTCAAATCAATTCCCGGGCGAAGCCGGGTATCTGAGCTAGTAAATAATAAAACTGCATTTGGTTTAAGATAAACCCGGCCAGCTACATGCATACTCTAGGACCTGGGAGAAAGGACTGGTGGAACCAGGAACAGGAAAAAGGACAGTAGAGTGGGGAGGTGGCATGAAGGGTTGTAGGCAATCCGGGGCTTTATTTAGTTGATGTTACAGTCGGCCCACTGCCATTACAATGCTCATGCATTTATACAATTACATCTTTATACCACATACACTACAATTTAATGTATAGATTTATGTTGTGTTATTTAAAAAGGTCCACTTTTTTCTACCATGGCTAATTGGAACGGGTTATCTACCACCAGTTTCAAGCCAAGTTGAAAATAAAATTTTATTTAATAAGTTCGTCGCTAAGTAAATTCCTATAATTCAGAGGGGTATCCAGCCCGCCACTCTTGGTTTACTGTGTGAGATTAAAAAGTCCATCACGCAGGGGCTTCGTTAACTAAGCAGATTTCCCACGCGCGTCACGTATTTGCATTTATCTCAAAAAGTAAATCTTCAATTTGAAATATATTTGGTATTTAGGCTTCAAATAAAGTGCTGCATAATAGAAGTGCTTATTGTTTTTATGACATGAGTCGGAGTGGGGGTTTACTGAAGGCGGAAAACTAATAAATCTCACATATCTTGGTTAATAATGAAGATAAAAGATTTGTATTACAACATTTATAGAACCTTACATTAGCAATAAGATTGGTTCTATTTAATTTTTCGATCCGATGCATAATAACGGAGATATTAAGAATTTTCGAAATTCTCCCCCTCTAAACCCCCCCCTCCCCTCCTCCTGGTTCGATTCCAGCCGATAACGAACTCAATCTTTCTTTCTGTATAAAACGATTATATATCAAGTTAGGTAACGATAAGACAAACATTGCGACCGCTAGAGCGGTAACAGACCTATATATCTATCTATCTATATATATATATAAAATTTTAACATCTGTCTGTGCATTTATTTATTTCGCTAAATTTCACGATAACTTTTCGTTTCACATGTCATAGATACCATAACTGCATTTTGTTTCTTTGGTGTCTCTTTGTTTGTTTGTTACCTTTTCACTCATAAACGGCTGAACCGAATTTTATGAAACTTGGTATGTATATTACTACTAACCCAACTTAGACTTTAGGCTATATTAATATCCTCTGAGGCGAACAGGAGTGGGGGTTATAAGGGGAGCCAGAAATTAAAAATAACAATATAAAAAAATTAACAACAACATTAAACAACAATTAAAAATAACAAAAGTTGATTATTTTGTTATTTAAAGTAACTTTTGTTATATACACTTTTTTCGTATACCGAATTATAAACGAGATATACGCTAAAACCTATAGCTGAAGTGGACAATTTTATTTGGTACAAAAGACCCAACCGAAATAAATAAAACTCGGTATGTGTATTAGCACTAACGCTTCCATTATAACAAACCATACCAACATTTCTAGGGACGGGCAGGAGTGGGGGTTGTAAGGGAGGCCTGAATTTAACAATAGCAATATTTCGTTTTCTATTCGTTTTTCGGCAAATATGAACATAACAAAAGTTGATTATTTTGTTATTTACAGACATTTGCTCAACAATTCTTTTCAATATGAACTACCAGGTACCTCACCTGGAAAAATTAATTCAAATTAAAATATATTATAATATTTTGTCCTTAATAATTTAAATCTATGCATAATGCACAGGAAAAGGGAAATATGACAGTATGGAAGGCAGTGAAGTCTTACGTAAAAAATTAATTTTATTATTAACAAATCCACAGAAACGTCGGGTATTGACCCTAAACACTGGGAAGGGTAAAAAATATTGTGCAAAGTAAAGCCTTACCAAAAAAATACCATCACTATCCAGCCTCAAATGAATTCCCGGGCGAAGCCGGGTATCTGAGCTAGTATATATGTATATATATATATATATATATATATATATATACACACACAGAGTTTTGAACGGACCTCATTTTCTTCATTCCTGGGTAGGATCGATGGACATTTGACTTTTTTTTAGGATCAGGGGATATTTAGACCATTTAAAATATTGCTTCATGAGCCTGCTTAAATGACAATGTTCTTTTTAAGGAAATGTGGTAAAAGTACTCAAAAACTTGTGTGTGAGTGTTTTGATCAATGTTTCACGTGTTATTATATGAGGAATGAATGAGCTGGTTGTGAGTAAGGGGGATGTGGAGTAGTGAGTGGGAGGGGGGGGCTATGTGGGTGGAGGGGTTGTTGATGTTGCTGGATGGGTAAGTATGAGCGAGGGGTGGGAGGGAGCGATAGGGGGTGCCTGGCCCGGCTGTACCGCGTGACTCTTGCTCCTTTCTACCCTTCATTCTACTCCATCGATTGACCTGTTTGATGCCCAAAAACCTTCGATTCTAGGATTTCAAGTAGAAAAATAATTTAATAACAAGGCTCCGGTTAGTAACATAATCTATGGAGCGGTTGATATCTAAGACTAATCGTTGGTGTACATTGAACTATGGAGTCAATGTTTTGTTTGCCCTTTGAGCATACTACTCGGATACGAACCATATTGCACCTTCCTCTGAACTTAATGTTTTGTTTGCCCTTTGATCATACTATTCAGATAAGAACCTTGTTGCTCCTCCTTCTTGAACTTATTGTTTTGTTTGCCCTTTGATCATACTATTCGGATACGAACCATGTTGCTCCTCCTTCTGAACTTAATGCTTTTTAGCCCTTTGATCATACTATTCGGATACGAACCATGTGGCTCCTCCTTCTGAACTTAATGCTTTTTAGCCCTTTGATCATACTATTCGGATACGAACCATGAGGCTCCTCCTTCTGAACTTAATGCTTTTTAGCCCTTTGATCATACTATTCGGATACGAACCATGTTGCTCCTCCTTCTGACCTTAATGCTTTTTAGCCCTTTGATCATACTATTCGGATACGAACCATGTTGCTCCTCCTTCTGAACTTAATGTTTGGTTTGCCCTTTGATCATAATATTCAGATACGAGCCTTGTTGCTCCACCTTCTTGAAGTCAATGCTTTTTAGCACTTTGGTCTTACGATTCGAATACAAACCATGTTGCTCCTCCTTCTGAACTTAATGCTTTTTAGCCCTTTGATCATACTATTCGGATACGAACCATGAGGCTCCTCCTTCTGAACTTAATGCTTTTTAGCCCTTTGATCATACTATTCGGATACGAACCATGTTGCTCCTCCTTCTGACCTTAATGCTTTTTAGCCCTTTGGTCTTACTATTCGAATATGAACCATGTCGCTCCTCCTTCTCAACTTTATGCTTTTTAGCCCTTTGATCATACTATTCGGATACGAACTATGATGCTCCTCCTGAACTTAGTGTTTTGTTTGCCCTTTGAGCATACTACTCGGATACGAACCATATTGCACCTTCCTCTGAACTTAATGCTTTTTAGCCCTTTGATCATACTATTCGGATACAAACCATGTTGATCTTTCTTCTGAACTAAGACTCTGAATACTCTCGCTCATTGGTTGACCATTTTTGAAGCCAAAATTATTTGGTTCATTTATTGGATACATTTTTTATTCAACGTCTACTTTAGGCTTATCTAGGGGTTATCTATACATGCTGCCACACTATTCTTAATTCCCATGGTGTCTTAAATTATTTTGCAAGTGGAGAAAAAACCACACCGGGCTGAGTTCAATAAGGCACCTCTTGCCTTGTGAAGGACCTAACCTAAAATTGTATTGCAATTACATATTTCAAAATATTGTATGTTTCTTCACGGGAAAGAGATTTCAAATGACATAAAGCTGTTCCGTTTGGGAAAGAATAAGATTTCGGGTAAAAAATTGGAGCCATAAAGATCCTGTGGGGTGAAGAATGGTGACGATATTGGGAATTGAGATGAAAGGGGCGGTGTATTAGATGCTGGGTCAGCAAATAGAAAATGAATCCACGATTTGTTTATGTTTGTATGAAGACAATCAGGGATAGGAACGGGGCAAGAATATATATATATATTTGGGTAATGCAAGATACGTTCAGGCGAACCTAGTCCAAGTGAGGGCAGGCAGGTTGACAAATTTAATTCCATTAAAATCTGAAAACCAAAATTACAAATTATATTACTTCCTTTGCATCGTACAAGGAAGGAAAAGAAATATTTCTTGAAAGTCTAGTCGACTGGTCATGTAGCGACTGCACAAAGTAAGCAAATTCACTGTGTTTCCAGCAAATCCTTCATTGAAGTAAGTTCATAGTAAGTGCCTGATTTACATAAAATACTCGCTACTCGGTGTTGTCACAAGACATGTGATATAGTAGTATATTGCTTAAATCAAACGAACTAAAATCCGTAAGGATAAAATTAAAGAATATGATTTGATTAAGAAAACTGGATATTTTAAGATGCGTTCCATTATTTCAGAGATATTTAAGATTAAGCCCCACAAATACTAGCCCAGTTTCAGCTGTAAACGAACTTCCTCTATATTTTTACGAGAAACGTTTATATGTCGAGTTTCGAAATCAGCACAACTTAAATGGCTGATTTCCCTTAGGAAAACATTCTAATATCATCGATTCTTGTTATTTTTGGCAGCTTTGAGGGGAAAATAGTTGAAATAAGTTTTATTTGATGTATTATATTTTTACTCCCTAAATAGGATTCCTAAGCAAAGGAAGTATTGTAATATTTAACGGAATTTTACGCTTTTACTTTCCCTGCCCCCGTTTTGACTAGTTTCGGCGTGACGTCTGCACGCGTACGTCGCAGAAACAAAATCGTCTAGTCTTGGAATTTTGAAATTTCATAATTAAGAAAGTTGTACTGTCTAGATTTGATCTAAATCGACAAAAGGAGTTAGAGGGGGAGGAAATAAAACATTTAAAATTGTCCCGTACCTGTTAGAGGTTCTAAATATTTGCAAAGAACCATTTTAGTTTATCATGAAAAGCTTTTTAAATTTTGTTCTATGGCATTTTTTGATGCATTGGAACGGAGATATCTTATATTTCTTTCGAATGAAATAGTTTTAAATGAAGTCCGTGAAAATATTTATTTAATTTAAGTTAATAGGTATTAAACTACTAGACTAGAAACGTCATATGGTGCCTACATCAGATTTTTTAACTTTGCGAATGGGTGTAAGCTCGATTGCAACAAGTAGGTCAAACGGAACAGATTTAATTCCGATTACTTAGTATGTCCTTGTGTGCGAAACCGATCATTAGTCTGCTGTTAGCTCTACGCAGCCTAACTGATAATTTTTGTGTTGGCGAAGGGGGGGGGGGAGCGCGGAGGTATAGAGCAGGAAACCAGTTGCCAACAATGGGGCCCTACAGAGCTCCTCTCATTCAGCCCATGTAAATTACTCGAAACGTTGACCGCACTCGCCGATGACCCGCGCCTTTATAATTTGCCCGGCCACTCGACAAACTTGCTACTTTACAATTTCACTGATATTTCCTTGAATTCGGCCTTACAATCCGTGCTACTTCAGAGCATTCAGATCATTCATTGTGGTTAGGTCCACCAATTTTAAGCGCTCTGCTTCACATTAGTAAATAACAAAGGTTTTAAAATATTGAATCATCAGGAGAGCAAGGGTTAGGGATTGGGGTGAGAAAGGTTCCCTTATTGAGAAAATATTAGTTAATATTTTTGAGGACATTTGACAACAGACGTGGATTCTTTCTTAATTTTTAGCGAATCTCCCGTAAGGGAATTCAGGTATTGAGCTTGTACTCATGACTCCATTTTCGACACATTCCTTCAAATGCCCATCGATCAGTGAATTTATCATTAAAGGTCATATAACAAGCTTAAATACCGACTATTGTTTTCAACTGATATTTACTATACGATGTGTGATGACGTATCAATTAAGATTTTATTGAGCGCCCAGTTCTACTCATCGAATTTATATTTGGAAAATGTGAATGTATAACGAGATAACAGTAAACTGTCATGTCAGCATGCGATAAATCTGTTTAATTTACGTAGGCCCTGCGTGACGGACTTTTTATTTTATCCATAATATTAAAGTTGTTTTTACTGACTATTATTTTTAACTTCCACATGAATAATGATATTTATTTATCATTCATATTACAGTTTGTCTTCTTCTAATCAAGGCAATGTATCTCTGTTTGTAGCATTGATTATGGTCAAATGCTCGAAATGTTTGTTAGAAAATAAATAAGATATAGTCAGACCAGAATATCCTTTATTTACTTCGTTTAGCCTCAGTGAGGAATGAAATTTACAGTGAAGAGTTACTCAAATCAAAAAATTAAAAAGCCCCTGACGGTGGGACAGCATAAACTATGCAGATGTCTCACGCATTGGAATATAGATAGACTATAGACTTTTTTAAACCACGTTAACCAACAATTATATAAATCTCTCTCTCTCTCTCTCTCTCTCTCTCTCTCTCTCTCTCTCTCTCTCTCTCTCTCTCACTCTCTCTCTCTTTCTCTCTCGCACACACACACACTCTTCATGACATGTAGTAACGTCCTCGTTTTTCTATGCCGTTAAATAAATCTTTGTTTGTGAATAACGGGATTTATGAACAATTTTTATTTGACTGTTTTAATTTAGGCCCCAAAGAGGCGCCAATTGAAGCAACGAAGTATGTAGGGTAAAAACATTTATAATAAAGATTATTAATTGAGAGTTATCATACAATGCTCTCATCAAGACTTGATGAAAATTATTATATGATTGGGTAAATAATCCAATGCAGAACATTACTTTCTTTTTTAAATAATCAAATAACCCAAACAAAGCATTTATAAGGCAAGTTATTGTCTAGTTCTGCAACTGACTCCATACAATCCATTTAAAAATTATTCCATGGCAGTGTGGGATGTACAAGATTGCACGTTATTGCTGTTATACATGCACAAGATAGTAAGCACGCATTCTAACAAAAGAAGAGTTAGGGATTACTACAACTTGTATCCACTAATGCTTATCCAACAAAAGGTGACAAAGAACATTTACATTTTTTTACTATATAATAACTTCTACTTTTTAAAATAAATGACTGCGCATCGATGTTAAAATAAAAATACCGCAGTCAAAAGTGGTGGAGTTCAAGTGGTTTGCAGGGAAAATGTGCTTAAGAGATAGTAATGAATTTCTCACCATGACAGTTTTATTGACAATATTAGACTCTCATTTCCATATCACAATTTGTTACTACAAAGATAAAAGGATTTGATACTAAATGCGCGTGTGCATATATGGCCAATAATTGATCTGTAAAATGTATCAGCTGGTTTCCCTCAAGGGGAAAAATCATAACGAAATTTTCAAAAAACATTTCAGCGCCCATCAATCCTACCAAGTAGATAAACAAATAAATCTCTCTGTCTCTCTCTCTCTCTTCTCTTCTCTTCTCTTCTCTTCTCTTCTCCCTCTCTCTCTCTCTCCCCTCTCTCTTCTCTCTCTCTCTCTCTCTCTCTCTCTCTCTCTCTCTCTCTCTCTCTCTCTTCTCTCTCTCTCTCTCTCTCTCTCTCTCTCTCTCTCTCTCTCTCTCTCTCTCTCTCTCTCTATATATATATATATATATATATATATATATATATATATTATATATTCGTATGCACTTCTATGAGTTGTGTCTCTACCTCTAAAGCTGATGAATGATGAAAAGATTTATTCTAAGATTAAATGCTAATAACATTGTTTTAACGGATATGTGAACTCTATGGACGAATGTTAGTCGAGGCGCCATAAAAAAAAATACATTTTCCATATATATATATATATATATATATATATATAGTTTTTAATGGACCTTATTTTCGTCGTCTCCTAGGAATGATCAAGAGAAATTTAAGGCAATTTTTCTAAAATAGCTTCATGAGCACAGCCTCAACAGGTGACTTCCCTTTAGGGAAAGCTGGTAAGATTCTAGCGATATATTACTATTCTAGTTATGAGTGTTCAATGTTACTTCATTGTAGAATTCATTTGATTGCAGGTATTTACGTGGAAGATGAGCCGCGGCGGAACATCAGACTTGAGGACTTCCTGTGGACGGGCTCTGGTGACGGTGATGGGTCGGGGGATAAGGATGCTACCTGGGCTACTACCACCATCTTCAGGACTACAACCATCCTGACCACTATCTACCCTACGCCCGTCTTCCCCGAGCCCTGCCCTGGACACGAGTGCCACATCAGCCCCACGCCCACCATCTTATATCCAGGGCCCACGGTCACGCTACAGCCAACCCTCCAACCCCCATACTACGTAAGTCCCATTATATACATGCTTAAATTATCTTGCGAGAGACCGCAATTACTCGCGGATTGTTGAGTACGCCTTGCAAGTCCTTTCGATTCGTAGGCCACAAACAAATCTTATAGACTCTTGTCATGCCTGAAGACCGTCGTCACTGGCTGATGGTCGAGTACTTCTGGCAGGTGCTTTTTATGAGTACTTTTCATGCTCTTCAAACCCGTGAAAAGTTGTTCTGAGTTAGTTGCCTGTGAACCAGTAGATATTAAATGTCTTCTACGTTGTTATTCCGACCAGTGGAAGTGACTATTGTTCACGTAGAGGAAAAATGGCCACTCTTCTACAGTAACATTTTTTTATTTAGCGCGACAGAGCGCTTTCGATGCAGTGCATCATCGTCAGTGTCCTGTAGCCAATAAAAAATAAACAAATAAATAACCTAACAAGCCTCTAACAGTTTTTAAAAAAAGTATTACAGAGTCGAATAAATAACACAATCATAAAACTATATCTGTTCTAATACTAAATAACAACACATTAAAACCATTCAAACAATCAACCGGCTAATTGTTAATAAATAAATAAAATTCAAATAAAGGCTTAAACCGCCAGTATAAATGATACTGTTGTTGTCATACCTGACGGTGAAAACCGTCGTCACTGGCTGAAGGTCGAGTACAGCAGGCATTGTGCGATGGCACCATCTTCAAGCGCACAACTTCAAAAGTTCATCAGCCAGTGACGACGATCTTCACCGACAGGTACGACAACAAATAAATAAAACTTTAAGTCAGAGCAATAAAATCATTCAAAATACATAGCCTAGACTATATTTAATAATACAATGTAAGCAAAGCCTTAACTGTACAAGAAAGAAGAAGAGAGAGGTAATCTACCGAACGTCCTGGATGTTGACCTGACGGGCCTTAGGGGCAGACTGGTTCTTCACCCCATTAAAAACGCATGTTATATATTTAGAGTGGTAGTAAGGTCGTTAACGAAATTAATTTATTATATACAAATATTAAATTGATAGATTTTATGAAATGTATTCATAGAATTTGAGCTAATTTTAAAAAGAGTGATTTATATTAGTATAAATGATATTTAATAATATGTAAAGATATTTATTGACATAATATTAGTAAACATTTTATAGAAAACAAATCCTATTATGTTCGGTAAATATTTAATAGAAATAAATATATTTGATATCATATCTTCAAGCTTTTTGAAAGTTGTATTCACGAGGGGTACTCGACGATTAACTACTAATGAATGCCTCCACCAACAGGTTTGATGATGGTATTATTATATATACTGGTGGAACCAACTCACTATGTGATATGCCATGCTTAAATTTTGTATATACACAGATCAAAATGCACTAATTCTTCTAGGAGTATTCTTTCAAGGGAAATCAGCTATCGTGGTGTCACTCGGGGTTGTCTCAACAGCTCATGAAGAGCCAATGGTACACGGTTTTGGTAAGAGGTGAAGTGATAAGCTGCCCAATTATGATCCCATTACAGAACTAAGATGGCTTCTTTATTTAAGTGCTACTAAATTGCCTCACGATTCTGGATGTACTCCAAGGGAAAGTATAGACGTCCAACCTAGAAGCCCAGTCACCGCCCTAATAAATACTGTGCAGTTTAGGGGATTGAACTCCCAATCCACGTTTTCTCAACATCTTCACTTTATATTCTTTACACACTTCCTGATCCAGAACTCGTTTTAAGCTTTCAGTGTTTATTTGAGCTCTGAAATTCAGCCAATAACACATTATTATTACGAGGTCTTCGGGTATTTACCGTGTCTTCATGTTTTGGCTGCCGTTACGCTAGAAATACTTCTAGCTTCCTCAGGACCTTCACTATGACTGAACATACTAATACTCTTGAGTCTCAGAGAAGAGCCGTACTCTTCGGTCTCAGAGAAGAGTCATACTCTTCGGCCTCAGAGAAGAGTCATACTCTTCGGCCTCAGAGAAGAGTCATACTCTTCGGCCTCAGAGAAGAGTCATACTCTTCGGCCTCAGAGAAGAGTCGTCCTCTTCGGTCTCAGAGAAGAGTCGTACTCTTCGGTCTAAGAGAAGAGTCGTACTCTTTGACAAAAGAGAAGAGTCGTACTCTTCGACAAAAGAGAAGAGTCGTACTCTTCGACAAAAGAGAAGAGTCGTACTCTTCGACAAAAGAGAAGAGTCGTACTCTTCGACAAAAGAGAAGAGTCGTACTCTTCGGTCACAGAGAAGAGTCATACTCTTCGGTCTCAGAGAAGAGTCGTACTCTTCGGTCTCAGAGAAGAGTCGTACTCTTCGGTCTCAGAGAAGAGTCGTACTCTTCGGTCACAGAGAAGAGTCATACTCTTCGGTCTCAGAGAAGAGTCGTACTCTTCGACAAAAGAGAAGAGTCGTACTCTTCGGTCACAGAGAAGAGTCATACTCTTCGGTCTCAGAGAAGAGTCGTACTCTTCGAGCACAGAGAAGAGTCGTACTCTTCGGTCTCAGAGGAGAGTCGTATTCTTCGATCAAGTAAAAGAGTCGTACTCTTCGGTCAAAGAGAAGAGTCGTACTCTTCGGTCTCAGAGGAGAGTCGTACTCTTCGGTCTCAGAGGAGAGTCGTACTCTTCGGTCTCAGAGGAGAGTCGTACTCTTCGGTCTCAGAGGAGAGTCGTACTCTTCGGTCAAAGAGAAGAGTCGTACTCTTCGGTCTCAGAGGAGAGTCGTACTCTTCGACAAAAGAGAAGTCGTACTCTTCGGTCACAGAGAAGAGTCGTACTATTCGGTCTCAGAGGAGAGTCGTACTCTTCGGTCCCAGAGAAGAGTCATACTATTAATTCTCAGAAAAGAGTCATATTCTTCAGTCTCAGAGAAGACATCTACTGTTGAGTCTCATAAAAAAGTCATACACTTCAATTATACAGAAAGGACAGACGAAGCTAGGAGTGTGTCTTGCGAAACTTCGGGCAAAAACATGGAGACACGATGAATTCCCAAGACCTCGATAGTAATAATGACGTGGACCGTGCATGTCTCCAAGTATATTTAAAAAACACTTAACTTTAAGATGTATGTATAACACAAAAAGTAAATGTATTTCTTTATTATTAATTAGATTAAACACTTACGGTTATCAAAAATATCTCTTAAAAACTTATACTGAATTTCACCTGGATCTGATGTCTACTTCCAGCAATCAAATTATTTTTTCCCGCTAACGTTCGTCGATACGAGTTGCAATTATAGTCATTTCTCGTGGAACACCGCTATAAGTAAAGAATGAAATGAAATCCACACACACAGATATATATTAGTCAATGAGTTCGCTACAATAGCCGATAATGTCACAGTTCTTATGGATCAAAGGGAGTCTAACAAGTATATCCGTCTGGAAATCCCTCGGGATGACTAACGATTATGACCCTCTTAGATCCCGAACACAGGGAAGCTGACACTGGGTGAATTGACCCCTGACCCCCCCCCCACAGTCTACTGGATACAACTCATTCCAAGAGCTCCTTAAGGTTAACGAGGGCTGTCTGAGGGTTGATCACTCACTACGTAAAACACGTAAAGATCTCAAAGGTCTATATATAAATAATGAATGCATTTAAACACGCACATGTATATATGCGCACGTGCATGCACATAAACTGCCATACAATGATGATCTAAGATATAAGGGTATGCTATTTTATAAATCATATACTTTAAGTGTCTATAAGCCGGTGATTTTATTTTACTAGCATATTTCTAACTCAGTTAAATTATTCACTATCTGGTTTTTAGATACTGTTTTTAGAATTTAACATTACGTTTTTGTTTTTTATCAGTTATTCATGTTCTGTTTCTCTTTCCTTTTCATAGCTTTCCGTGTTCAATAATTTTCTCTGTTTTAATAGTTTTTATTTCCTATTTTATTTTTCCACTAATGTTATCGCCAAGCAGCAGCTATGAATTTTTATTGACTACGAGAAAATTCAATAATTTGGAGTAATTTTTACCAATTGGTTTGTATGACAAAGGGTGTAAATCGCTACAAATTGCGAGACACCAATCAAATAAATAAATAAGATAATGTTTCAACAATTCAGGTATTCTCAAGTTTCTCCAATTGTGTCTTTCTATAACATATTTATTACTACGTCGGATTTTAGTTTCTCGACTAATTTCAACACTTTCCTTTTGCGATCTGCAATTGTTCTTCTACATCTACATTTATTCGCTAACTCGATTATTAATATGGATTTGTATATGTTTTTGAGTTCACCCTCCAGTAATCTCCCATTCCTACTCATCTCACTTTAGAAAAAAAATCAATATATCACGAAAGGTCTAATTTCAAGTTTAAATGTGACGCATTGTTTTAATGAAACCTTTACTAACAAGGGGAGTGCACGGCCTTCCACCCACCGATTTGAACGAAAAATTTTTAGTGTTTAGTACCTTATGAAAAACCAATTCTGTTAAAGCGAGAGAACGTACTTCTCTCACGTTCGTCAAACTTGATCTAAGAGGTTTTTTTTTATTGTAAAACTAATGATCAAGTTCGTTAACGGCAAAAATCGGGGAGGGGGTTTACAAGAGGGAATTTCAAAATACCTCTCTGATTAAGCGTTGGAATGGAAAATTGTTTAGAAACAGTTTTATTGCATATTTAATGACCTATAAATGTTATATGTTTTTCCCCTATCTTGATTATTAACTGAGATATATGCTTTTCGTAGTACACAAAGATCATACTTGCTAATGGCTGAAATGGAAACTGGAAAAGAGGGGTTCAGGGGCGAATGAATTACCCAAACCCAAAATAAATCTTAATATCTCTGATTTTATAAACCGGAAAAATGTTGCGAAACCAATCTTGTTAAACTATTGATGTTCTACAATCGATGTTCAAATTATAAATTTTTTCGTGACTCAAATATTAAGCGAGTTATTCATACTTACTTGTTTTAGCCTTCAGAAAACCCTGACGTTTGCTCATCGGATTTTTATTTAGAAATAGAGAATATACAGGGACCAGAGATAAGTTATGTCATACGTGGGAAGTCTGCTTTATATATGCAGCTCTTGCGTGACGGACTATTGAAAAAGCGATTCAATTGGTTGTTCAAGGGGAATCATGGTTTACTAGATAATTCACGGTAGTATTTATTTTTTTAATATTTTACTTACGAATTGATTCATAAGATAAAGTTTTAATTTTGCTAAAAACTGGAATGATAAAACCATACAAAACTCAGTCTCTAAACGTCAAATGTATAAGGTTCTACACATGTGAAAGATGTATGAATGACTGCTGGATGGACGATTAAATTTGAATAATACTAAGTAGCCAATGCAACCCGGAACTCTCTATTCGTTTAATTAATGGCAATAATTCTTTAATAAATGAAGTTAGGATGAATACTCTAGGAGAGACGATATAGATCGCCTTAGTACTCAGAATTATTTTAATTTGCAGAGAACTTGAAAGAAATACCGTACTTCAGGGCAGATTTCCCTTAGGAGAAATCGGTACTCATGACGCGATTTTCGAAAATTGTCTTCAAATGTCCATCGATCCTACCCAGGAAATGACGAAAATGAGGTCCTTTCAAAATCACATATGTGTGTGTGTGTGTGTGTGTGTGTGTGTGTGTGTGTGTGTGTGTATATATACATATTTGTCTGTTAATACTCTAGCGGTCGCAATTTTTGTTTGATCGTTACCAAACTTGATATTTAAACTAAGAAAGATTAAGTTTTTTAATGGCTGGAATCGGACAAGTGGGAGGGGGGATTTTCGATAATTCGAAATATTTCCGTTACTATACGTCGGAAAATGTTTGTAGAACCTATCTTATTTAAAATTAAATATACTATAAATACTGGTATATACATTTATTCTCTAATTTGAATATTAACCGTGATGTTTGCATTTTTCAGTTTTGAGATTTCAACAAACCCCCACTTCTACTCATGTCATAATAACAATAAGCTGTTATATCATGAACCACTTCATAATAAGGTTAAATACCATTGTTTTCATTGAACGTTTACTTTGCGAGATATATGCAAATACGTTCATGTGACCCCCGCCCCTTCTTTTGTTTTTGAATTACTAAAATTTGAATGATTGAGATAAAACATATTCTGATTCATTACAAATTACCGCACTAGCTTTAGTAAATTGTTTTCTATAAAATTAATAAGTAATATTCAAATATATTTCATTAATTGTTTGTCTTTCCGGACTATCTATCTATTCAGCGCTACGAGGTTGGCTGGACTGTTTGTTCACAATTCAGCCGCTTTCCGTTATAGAGATTACTAACTTGTATAATAAATTGACTGATAGATTTCTCATTACCTTTTGTATTTATTCGCTTAACATTCACCGTAGTGTTACCTGTATGTATATTTATCTATTGTAAACTTTCGTGTGTGAAATCTGCTTAGTTTACGCACCCCCTGCGTGATGGACTTTTTTATACATTTCACACGTCAAATGCACACGCATGCATCAACACATGCATGTGTGTTGTTTTACATTCAACAAGCAAAAAGGTTGAATTAGAAGACAAACTCTCTTTATAATAAATATATGAAAGGTTTCTTATTAAAGACGATGATCTTAAGTTACCGAAACTAGTGCAATCTATCTATAATAAATTGAAGCAAGCATTTTACATAAGTCATAAATCATTTTACATACGAGACAATATAGGTGATGGCAGTCTTAAATCTTAGAATTTCTATAGAAGTTGCGCCTCAATAGTAGCCGGTTATACCTATCCCTCAAGACATAGCAACATGCACGTAAAGAAGCAGTGAAATCTAGCTTTTAGCAGATTTCCTCAGGGAAATCAGCTATTGAGGTTGTACTCATGACGCGACTTTCGAAAACTTTCTTCAAATGTCCATCGATCCTACCCAGGAGATGACGAAAACGAGGTCCGTTCAATATATATTTGTCTATTAACGCTCTAGTGGTCGCAATTTTTGTTTGATCGTTACCTAACTTTATATTTTACCGTTCTATGTAAAAAGAAAGATCGAGTTCGTTAATGCCTGAAATCGGACCAGTGGGAGGGGGTGGATTAGAGGAGGAATTTTGATAATTCGACATATCTCCGTTACTATACGTCGGATCGAAAAAGTGTATAGAACCAATCGTATTGCAAATTAAATTTACTATAAATATTGTTATATACATTTATTCTCTATCTTGAATATTAGCCGAGATATTTGCATTTTTATTAAGTGTAACGGACGTGCTATGATCACTTCTATTCGTCCCCGCCGAATGCTTTTTTGAAGTTTGGCCGTTTTCGTAACTGTTTGCCACTCGTATGGAGATTTCTTTATTGTATAACTTTACGTGGGAAATCTGCTTAGTTTACGCAGCCCCTGCGTGACGGACTTTTTTAATTTTTGGCCATCATTAACTCCTACTCATGTCATACTAACAATAAGCTGATATATTATGAAGCACATTATTTACAGCCTAAATACGAAATATTTCTTTCATTGAACTCCTACGTTTTGAGATAAATGCAAATACGTGAGGCACTTGGGAAATCTGCTTAGTTAACGCAGCCCCTGCGTGCCGGCCTTTTGACTATTTGAAAACAGAGCGATGAATGGCAGAGTGTGCCGAGACGGACTGGGGAATCATTGCCCTGGGAGCGGAGGTCGGAGCGTGCGTATCCCCATCACTTCCTGCCCAACACTTTCCCTCTCAACAACGCTCACTCAAGCCTCAAATTGTCCCTTCCAAACAAAACATGTGTGAACGTTTCATTTTTTAATTAATACATCAAGGAAACAACTGTAACAATCCGCCCATTTCCCCCCTTTTTACTTCCTTGTACGAAGTAAAGGGAGTATATTCCCGAAAATGTCAGTTTTAGCAGATTTCGTTGGGGTAAATCAATTACTGGGGTTGTACTCATGATGGGAGTTGCGAAAATTGTCTTCAAATGTCCATCAAAACACATTAGCGCTCACAATTTTAGCAGATTTCCCTTAATGGAATTCAGGTATTGATTTTCTGAACATTTCTCAAATGTCATCCGATCCTATCTAGGAGATGACTAGAATGAAGCTTGTTCAAATTTAGTTATATACATAGTTTATATTTTTTTGTACTTTATATATATATATATATATATATATATACATATACTAGCTACGTTACCCGGCTTCGCAGAGAATCCATTTGATGCTGAATGATAATGGTATTTTTTTTGGCAAGGGATTACTTTACCGTCCCAAATGTTTGGGACATTTTCCCGTCCCAGTGCTTAGACTTTATACACGTCGTTGCTGTGGATTTGTTAATAATAATATTATTTGTTATGAAAGGCTTCATTGTCCTCAATATATTTATATTTCCCGTCTCCTGTGCATGTAGTTTTTTTTTTATGACGTAATGGACCATAAATTGATAAACATAAAAAGTATTCTGTCTTCCATACCATTTGTAAATAAAAGTTCCTTTCCCTCGGGCAATTGTTTTAGGTACGTCATAACCGCTATTAAAAATACTCTTTTGTAAGTCCCGATTGTATATATATATATATATATATATATATATATATATATATATATAAATAAAATTTTAACCTCTGTCTGTATTGATTTTTTTCGCGAAATTTCACGATAACTTTTCGTTTCACATGTCATAGACACCATAACTGAATTTTGTTTCTTTGGTGTCTGTTTGTTTGTTTGTTTGTTACCTTTTCACGCATAAACGGCTGAACCGAATTTTATGAAACATGGTATGTATATTACTACTAACCCAACTTAGACTTTAGGCTATATTAATTTTCTCTGAGACGAAGAGGAGTGGGGGTTATAAGGGAAGCCTGAAATTAAAAATAGCGATATTAAGTTTTCTATTGGTTTTTCGGCAAATATGCACATAACAAAAACTTTTGTTACTTGTTGTTGTTTGGTACTTTTGTTTTATTTTGTTATTTAGAGTAACTTATGTTATATACACTTTGGTCGTATACCAAAGTTTAAATGAGTTAATACGTACTTACATATAAATATATATTTATATACACATATATAAATATAAAAATATGTATGTATATATATATATATATATATATATATATATATATATATATATATATATGTATATATATATATATATATATATACATATATACACTATATATATTTGTCTGTTAACGCTCTAGGGGCTTTTTGTCTATTTGTTACCAAACTCGATATATAAACGTTTTATGTAAAAATGGAGGTCAAGTTCGTAAACGGCTAAAATCGAAACGGGGGGTTTAGAGGGGGAGAATTTCGAAAATTTGAAATATTTCCAGTGTTATGCGCCAGATCGAAACTATATAGAGTCAATCCTGTTGAAAACATCATGTTCTATAAATTTTCTTATATACGTCTTTTCTCTATATTGAAATTAACCGAGATATTTCCATATTTTAATTTTCGATCATCAGAATCAAAATGATGTAATGAATGAACTATATACTTATATATATATATATATATATATATATATATATATATATATATATTCTATTTTTGAGGCTACATAACTGGGAAGTATTTTCATTTGAATATATATATATATATATATATATATATATATATTTGTCTGTTAACACTCTAGTTATTTTATGAACCACTTCATTCCAAGCTTAAATATATATATATATATATATATATTGTTTTCCAAATATTGTTTTCAGCGTGCATTTACTACGTGAAATACATGTAAATGCGTTGTGGGATCGCTTCAACAATAAAGATTTTTCGTTCTTTACTGGAAAATATTTATTTGACCTGTACCATACTCGATATTTAGCCATTTCAGTCAACACTAAAGATCATATTTGATATTGGCTGAAATAGAATCTGCAATAGTGGGGGTTTAGAGGGGAGAGATTCGAAAATTCCAGATATTTTCGTTCATATCAGTCAGATCGTAAAATGTTATAGAGCCAATCTTTTTAAAAATTTGTTGCTCTACAATTGCTGTTCCACAAATTTTTTCGTAACTCAAGAATTAAACGAGTTATTCCTACTTTCTTGTATTCATTCTGTGCCTTCAGTAACCCCCCCCCCCCCCGCTTCTTCTAATCATAGCGAGTGTGATACCAGTTGGAACGTGTTTTATACCAGTATGTGGGAAATCTGCTTAATTTACGCATCCCCCGCGTTTCGGACTTTCCAGATTTCAACGGAATTATTCGATTTGACTGTCGCTGACCCCACTTTGGCCCGACTCGGGGCGACTTCTGTGCGCATCTTACATAACGGCTGGCATTAGAATTTTGAAATTTCGTATTTATGATTGTTTTAACTAGTTGTACTCTCCTCCTTTTTATTGAAGCGGAAGAGGGAGTGTAAAGGGTGGCAAAATAATAAGTCTTGTTCATCATAATAATACCTTATAAATTATCATCAATTACATTTTTTTTATCAGACCAATGCATATCTGGAATATCGTATTTCACTTTCCAATGGAATAATTTTAAATGAAGAACACGAAAGGAAGCCGTGAAACGTGATATTTCAAAATATTATTTTTAATTATTGGCTACATGTTCTCACTGACACAATTTTCCACCTGAAAATTAAAGATGTAGTTTACATATTCAGTTTGGCAAAGTCTTCATCCATCAGTACATATTTACTAGAGCCACAGCCCTGGATATTTTTGTTATATACATTGTATATATCAAACAACTGACACCAATTTAAAGTTCGACATTAACATTTGATATTTCGAAAGTCGATTGGTTTTAGCAGATTTCCCTCAAAGGGGGGGGGTTAAAACAATAATTCGGTTTTTTTTATCATAAAAATGCATATAAATTATGTTCGCGTTACATTTTCAGATCCTATGCATTGCATGGGAAATGTCGTATTTGATTCTCCAATGAAATAATTTTAAATGAACCATAGAAGGAAGTCAAGTATTCTTATGCAATATATGCAGTGGAACTAAATATTTGGCCGATTTGGTACCATCCGTTTTAGCCTTGCCTAAGTTAACTTCTTCCACAGAAGAAAACATTTTTCCGCCTTAATGTGTAGGTTTTCTTGTAAATGAGGATGAGCTAAGAGACGTGGATCAAATAAATAGCCTCACAGACCTCGAAAATGTTTTAGCTTGGATAGTTAAAGTAATAGTTTGAGTTAAGCCAGGTCAAAACTGTCATTTTCGGGATTTGGGCTGGCTGGTGGAGGTCCATCATCAACGGAAGGATCAAAAGGTCAAAAACACCTTCACTCTTAATGCTCCATTTATTAAAGACAGAGTACTTTCGGGGCGAACCGTCCCATCTTCAGTGCTCTGTGGCACAACATTTACACTTTGAAAAAACATGCAATATATAAACAAATGTAAAAGTTAACAAAAGGTCAAAGTCAAATATTAAAAAATTTAAAAACAAACAAATATATAAAATTTGCAATGTTGTGTCACAGAGCACTGAAGATGGGACGGTTCGCCCCCAAAGTACACTGTCTTTAATAAATTGGAGCATTAAGAGTGGAGGTGTTTTTGACCTTTTGATCCTTCCGTTGACTGTCATTTTGTTTTAA
The DNA here is from genome assembly GCA_019009955.1 of Riptortus pedestris. Lineage (NCBI taxonomy): Eukaryota > Metazoa > Arthropoda > Insecta > Hemiptera > Alydidae > Riptortus > Riptortus pedestris. The sequence goes on from CM032233.1 coordinate 75,643,642, forward strand.
ATTTCCTTTGAACATTATAATTTCCGCTATCATATTCGGTGACATTGAAGAACAATGAGATAAATATTTTTGACTCACAAATTCATATGTATATGTTTGATTGTAACATTACATCTTAGTACGTTTCTAGTACAAGCGAAGAATGTTACTGAAAAAATGTTCTATGCTGCCGAACATTGTGAATTGCACACTAAACTAATTTAACTGATAGGCCGTCCGTCTCTAATACTTCTAATGTCAATCAGTAGGCCAAAAATCTCATTGATCACGCACAGCTGTGGAAGCCTGTCAGTCAATCAGCATTCACTTTTAGTCTGAAGCCATGTAAATTAGAACCGAGTGCACATTGCATGAACAAAAAAAAAAGACGGCACAAAGAGAAGGCTTTACCCTGTTAACACAACTTTGCATACGACAAATTTTAATTGCAGGATCTTCCAGACCAAAAGTACTGGCTGGTGACTGTCCTCGAAACGAATGGCACCACAGTTGATCCGTCACCACCAATATTCGAGCAGCGACTTGCTAGGCTCTACAGGACAGCTTTCCACAGGTACGTGCAACAAGTTCATTTATATTGAATGGGCCTTCTCCATATCCACTTGTTGGATTTTAAATAGGTTGAATATATTTTAAGTGACCTTTCTCTTAGTGTAAATTTCGAAACGATTTATTTTACAATACCAACATTCGCACACTCAGTAAGAAAATACAAGATTCTAATCAAATTGCCACTGCAAAGAATTCTATAAAAAAACAAGGCGAATGAAATATTAATACGGGGAAACAGATGTTCTCCGCAAAGATTTACTATCAGTACATAAGAATGGTGATTTATGAAAAGCAAAAATATCCATAAAACAAACCAAGATGTTACTTTATAAATGATTACCCTTTATTTACTCTTAATTATCCACTCCTCAAACAGCCATGAAGATACGATTAATTTAAGTTATGAATTTCGGATAATTAGAGAATACTTAAAAAAAAAATTAACCATCGTGAACTCTTAATGACCTTTATTTCTTTTTCAAACATAAATCTTGGTAGACACCAACCAAATATATATTAATATTGTTTCCTTAATCTACTCGTCAAACAAGTGCAGTTGCATTTGCATTTAACTCGTAAAATTCTTATAAATAGAGAGTCTTTTACAAAAATGAATAATCTTGAATCTTGAATAAGCAATCATCCTGAACTACTAATTTTTAGAATAATTAATGATCCCTTATCTGCTTCAAGAAATGAGTAAAACATGTTACATTTTAATTTCAGAATCTGGAATTTTTACATTCTTTATTTTGGTAGATTATAATTGTTTAGAAGGCGCAGAATATGAAATTCGAAGATCTTTGTTGAAATTAGAAATGTTATTATAAGCATACATTTTAATTATTTTAATTTACCTTGCGTGCAAAGAAAAAATAAATTTATTCTTTTTTTTTATGTATTTCCTCTACATAGTAACCCTATGTGGAGGAATTTTCTTTTCTGCACATCCCATGCATACGTATTTGCATTATATGTGCATTTTGTCAAAACATTTAACAATTTTATATAATAATATATATACATATTAAAATTTAAATAAGAACATGAAAATTAAACTTTACAAAAAAACAATTAAATAACCAATAAAAACTTATATAATATTGATATTATATTATATTTACCTCACTCAGCTTAAGAATATCATAGGCTATTGCTTTTAACAAATTTAGATGTTTTGAAAATAAAATATCAGGACTGATAGGCCATGCGGGAATATGAGTCTTTAACTGTCTTCGTATGTCTTGAGTCAGTCTACATTCATAAATCAGGTGGGTGAATGTCTGTTCAGTGTAACTGTCACATTTACAAGTATTTGAGTCAGTAAGTTTGAATCTATGTAAGTAAGAGTTTGTATTTCCGTGTCCAGTTAGTATTTGTGTGAGATAAAATGAATTTTGGGATAGTGGGATATTGGTTTTTAAAATAGGGATATATAATTTTAGATGTGATCCTTTGTCTGTTTGATTCCATCTCTGTTGCCACAAATTAATACTTTTTTCTCTCAGTAAAAATTTCAACTAAATTTATTCTTAAAAACTGTGCAAAATGATGGATTGGAAATACTATTTCCCCAATATGATCTTTTTTTAAATAGCATAAGTTATCAGACCCATATTGGTTCTGATTGATATTTAGACTGGCATTTTAATTTTCTATAAATTTTGTTTTATACGTTTTCTCTATCTCGTACATTAACCGAGATGTTTCCCTTTTATAATTTTCAACCTTCAGTAAACTCCCACTTTTAGTCATCGCGCGTTAACAATGAGGCAATGTATCATGAAACGTCTTATTCCAAGCTTAAATATCAGGTTTTCAGCAGACCTTACCTATATGAAATACATACAAATACGTTGTGTGATGGCTTCATCAATTAAGATTTTACGTTGTGCACTCGAAAATGTTTATTTGTTCTAAACTATACTCAATTTTTAACGGTTTCGCGCAACGCTAAAGATTACATTCGTTAACGGATCGAAATCGAACCATAAATTGGAGGCTTTACAGAGGGTGATTCGAAAATTCAAAATATCTAAGTTATTATGAGTCCTATCGAAAAATGTTATAGAACCAATCTCGTTAAAAATTTAATTTTCTACAATTTTTATTCAATAAATAATTTTTTTAACAGATATTAATCTAATTATTTTTTTATTTTTATGTTTTCAGCATCATTAAACCTCCTCTTCTAATAATCTTATTTTTACTTTAAGTAACTGAGTCGCAAAAGATTTCATGTCTAGAGTAGTTTTCAATTGCTGTATACATAGTATTCTTACTCGGGAGAATTAGAGAATAGGTGGGGAGATGCGATGACCAGTGTGTCATTGCATCTCGTGGGAAATCTGCTTACATTACACATCCCCTACGTGACGGACTTTTTTTTCAGTTTCTCATCGGTCATAAATACCATTCCGTTTTGATCACAGGAAAATATTCCAACATCATCTGCTTCAATGGACATCTGTGGTATTACAACCAGTTTTTACTTAGACTTTATTGTCTGATCATTACATTTGAGGTCATTTGAACCTTGGATATGGTAGTCTTGTAATGTAAGATTTTTGGTCAAACGATATCAAGTTTTCATGTTACAGACTTTGTATTTGCAAGTAGCCAAATTCTAAAGAAATTCATGCATATGAAACTTGACAAATAGCTGATGAGAGAATAAACCAGAATTCTGTTAGACTAGAATAACTTTGAAAGCCTTTCTAACGGATTTCGGGTTCTCATTATATTCAGCGATCATTAAAAATCATGAGATTCTATGATTTCCTGTTCTGTTGAGGCTCATAAATCTCAAAGAAAATAATAAGATTTTGTAGTATGAATATTTTATTAAGAATAAATGAGCTAAAATCACTGAATCAAATCTGATATAATTATAGCAGTTTAATATATTATTATATTTTTGAACTTGTCATTGGAAAATTTAAAAGAAATGTAATTTCTTTTCCTAGGAGCGTTTAGTACTAAATAATTACATTGATGACCCTCAGACACAATATTCGACTTTGATCTACAGTCCAAGCCGTTTAATACTCTCTCGCATGCACGCACGCAAACACACACACACACACACACACACACACACACACACACACAAAACACTTTGTAGTGATGGATCCAGGATTCGTTTAATTAGGATTTATTACGATTAGAGCTCTCAAATTTCCGTATTTCGGTTTTGACCATCTCATACCGCATATGAATCAACTTTTCAATCCCAAAATCCTCTCAGAATTGTGTAAACCACCCTGGGGGAAACCCACCAAGTCCTCACACAAAAATATATGTTTATTATTATTGATTTATGATAGCCTACTGCTCTTGTTCGGACGTTTTAATTCACCATAGAATCTAAAACCCCTCATTAGATATAAATATAAATAATCCAGAATACGCCAGCATTTAAGAATGAATTTCGACAGGCTTAGACGACACAATATTTTTAGAGAGACAGAACTTCTTGAATCTTAAAGAATGGGTTTACGGGGTGTAGGCAATAGAAATATATTTGGTGGCGAACTCATTAAACCCTTAATTCCATTCGGGTTAGAAATGGGTGGTGACTTGTAGATAATCCCAATGAGCATTAGTAGCACAAATCCACTGCCAGCCTTATTATTTAGCAAATCTCTGAAGATTCTTTCTTTTTATAAAATATTTTAAGAATACGAGGACTCTAGAAAGCTAGTGGCATTGATTACAGTTGAGCGCTAAAAATTATGGAAACTCGGAACTTCCTTCTTTGGCCATTCTGTGTCTACATACACCGCCGTGTTAGGACTAGTTTAATGCTAACCATTGTTTCGTGAAACACATTATGGATTATCTGATATTGTTAAGAATGTTTAACATGAATTCTTTACTTTGAATAAGTCTTTCGAATAAAAAAACACGGTATTCGCCCTTTTTTTCAGATTTTCGGGAAGGTCCTGAAAAAGTGAACTACGCATATAAAACAGTGGGTTGGTTCTTCCAGTAGACAAGATACTTTTAGAGGTCGTTATTGACTGATCGTGTACTAACACGTTGCATGCACTTCAGCGATGACGAATTGATAGTGTATTTTGTATTTCATGAAAATGGCTTTCACATCTGTATATATAATACTATACCTGTATGTGTCTATAGAAACGTTATTTCTGGCTAATCGAGTAGAACTAACAAAGGGGCACAATCTTTAAACATGTTTCATCTCCTACATTTCGACATACTTACGTCCATAATTAGACGTACTTAAAAAGACAGCCACATGGAAACGGATTGGTTTCCATTTGTCTGCTGCATATATTCTCTTGCGTACAGAAAAAAATTTAATAAGGCCTCTGAATGGTTTTTCAATTTCATTCGTATTATATATCATTAGTATTATATTAGAATATTCTTTATAATACTATTAGTATATAAACAATATTAGCCAATCAAATATTTTTACCACTGGAGTAAATTAGCACTCATAATGTAACAGATATTGAATGGCATTACGTCACTCAAATTTCCTACTGCAATGGTCATGGAATTACAGTTTTATAATATAGCTTATACGCATTATTTTTACAGGCAGCAGGAGAAACATTTAAAACTCAACCCAAACAGAGAGAAAAAAACAGTATCACGAGAAAGAAGAGAGACCGTTTCTGTGAGAGTCCACCGTGTGAGGAAGAACCCAGAAAACAACACCATAGAACTGGTCTACACGGTGCGGGTAGCTGGGAAAACGGTAGACGCCAAGGTAGCAGCTGAGGATATGAAACTTGTAGCAGATCATGAAGTAACTTCGCTTCTTGGATTCCCAGTTCTTACTAAGGCAGAGCGTAAGTACCTTCCTTGGTACCTTGAAAGTCAGTCAAGCAGGGGCTGCGTAAACTAAGCAGATTTCCCACGTGATGTTTTACAATAGAGAAATCTCCATACGAGAGCCGAGCAGTCGCGGAAACGGCCGAACTAGCTTTTGGTGGGAGACTCACTCCTCCGTTATCCGCCCACATTTAATAAAAATGCAAATATCTCGGTTAATATTCAAGATAGAGAATAAATGTATAGAACAATATTTATAGTAAATTTAATTTACAATAAGATTGGTTCTATACAAGGTTTTGATCCGACGTATGGTAATGGAGATATTTCGAATTTTCGAAAATTCCACCCCCCCCCCTCTCACATGTCCAATTTCAGCCATTAACGAAACTGATCTATCTTTTTGCATAAAACGTTTAAATATCGAGTTTGGTAACGATCAATCAAAAATTGCGACCGCTACAGCGTTAACTGACAAATATATATATATATATATATATATAGATATTGAACGGACCTCATTTTCGTCATCTCCTGGGTAGGACCGATGTACATTTGAAGAAATTTTTCGAAAATCGCGTCATGAGTACGACCTCAATAGCTGATTTCCCTTAAGGGAAATTTGCTAATAAATGGTAGTTCTTACACCAAATTAATGTCCATTTTCAGTGGCGCTCAATAACATGCTAGTAAATTGTTTCATGTATGCAGTTGTTCATATCCGTAAACTGATAGAAATTAATTATAATTACTCTGGTGTTACACACATTCTCTGAAAAATAATGGCTCCTCCATTTTTAGCAGATATCCCTTAAGGGAACTTAGCTATTGAGGTCGTACTCATGACGCGATTTACAAAAATTTTCTTCAAATGTCCATCGATCCTACCCATGAGATGACGAAAATGAGATCCATTCAAGAATATATATACATTTGTTTGTTAACGCTCTAGCGGTCGTAATTTTTGTTTGATCGTTATCAAGCTCGACATTTAAACGTTTTATGTATAAATAAACGTCAAGCTCGTTAATGGCTGAAATCGGATCAATGGGAGGGGGGGGGGTTTAGAGGGGGATTTTTGAAATATTTAATAATATCTCCGTTACTATACGTTGGATCGAAAAATGGTATAGAACCAATCTTATTGCAAATTACATTTACTATAAATATTGTTATATACATTTATTCTCTATCTTGAGTATTAAGCGAGATATTTGCATTTTAATGAGCGTAACGGACATAATGATATCGGCTAACTTCTGTTGTAGTCGTGAGTTTCCGACGAGCTAGTTCGGCCGTTTCAGTAACTGTTCGGCTATCGTGAAATTTCTCTATTCTAAATCTTCACTTGGGAAATCTGCTTAGTTTACGCAGCCCCTGAGTGGCGGACTTTTAAAAATTGATTCCTTCATTGTGGGAAGACTTTATTCTTCATCCCTATATATAAAAACATTTGATAACTCCCACTCCGGCATTCTGCACTTCTAATATATTTGCTAGAATAATTAGATAGAAAGTCAATAACTTGTTCACACATGATTTTCAATGCATTTACTGTAATACAGTTCCATATGTTAATATTTCTAAGTTTTATTTTTATTTATTAATTACTATATACCGCATCTACTATTGTCATTAGCGGTAGGTGGTTCTATATTTCTTGGAACAAACAAGTAACAGTTAAATATAGAAAAAGCTTTTTTATGTCGTCTTCATCGTCTCTAAGGAGTTCTTTTAGGTACGGTTTAAGGTTCAAAGCTCTTCTTGGAAGATCATATTTCTTACAATTGAGGAGAAGATGTGAGACGGTAAGATGGACATTACAACAACCACAGGTTGGTGGGAGTAAGCCCTTCAATAAATAACTATGTATTAATTTTGTACGTCTAATTCGGACACGGGCAAGAACGACCTCCTCTTTTCGGATTTCTCTACTTGCAGTGTCCCAACGCTCGGTAATTTCTTAGATTTGTCGCAGTTTGTTGTCATGTTTTTTCGTCCAGTCTGACTTCAACCTTTGAAGTATGAGCTTTTGGAACTCTCGTTTCCAATCGTCTGGGGAGATGAAGGTTAGTGCAGTTCCATCTTCTCGAGCACTACGAGCTTCCAAATCCGCCATTTCATTACCCTCCAAACCAAAATGCGAGGGAACCCAAACGAGTGATATATTTTTTTCTGAGTTTTGTATTTGACCTTTTACTAGGTCTGTGAGGTAACATCGTGACTTCGGGTTGGAAAGACTTTGGAGCGAGCTGTACGAGTCCGTAGCGATTACGAATGATTCTTGTTGCATTTGTTCTATATCGTTTATAGCTTGGCTTATGACCATCAACTCAGTGACATTCAAAACATTGAATTTACAGAGCTTATTGCCTTGTTCCAAATATTTAATATTTAAATATATTTGTGTGATTTAATTTAATTTTCTAAAGAGGCACCGAAGGATGTTGGAGTGAGTCTTCAGGCTCTGACTATTCATCATAGTGAGGTTTGAAATATTTATTTAGATTCAAAGAAAAATAATTCCAAATTTGAAAATATACATCCATCAAATTCAATATGTGAAACTTTTCGCTTATGCTGAGTTCTGAAACCATAAAATTGAGTTAGTATGTTCAGACATAACCTCTGACGAATTCACCTTTTGGATTGGTTCTCTAACACTCTCTCACTGGTTCTTGAATTTGGTTACTTATTGAGTTTACCCACCCATCCTTGATGCACTTGTGGAGGGGATTATAAATGTCACAGCCCCTATAATGGCTGGCAGGCATGAACAATGCCCTAAGATGTTCTCTGCAAACAGTGCTTTGTACTCCCTCATTTGAGAGCACTTCATGCTTTCAAACATGGCTAGGGTTAGTTCCAATCGATAGATAAGAGCACTAACATTGCAGTGGAGGGCATTGGAGAAGAGTTCAACCTCATCTCCACTTTATAGTCACAGCATCGGATGGCCTTTGATTTAAAATGCTAACTAGGTATTACGTTTATTTATGGAATTCCCTCCATAATATTTAAATCATTGAAAAAATGAGGGTAATAGAGAATTCACTTTTTACGCAGAACTACTGTATCGGAGTGAGGGGAATAATTTTTTTTTCCATACTATTTGCACATAAAGTTTCTCCCAAAGAAACGAAATGCAAGATTTTAAATATTGTATAAGGAATTTAAAAAAATGAAGGAATAGCATACATTAATATAAACTCAACATTCGAAACAGCAGTGATACAAGTAAAGCATATAATTAAAAACAGGACAATAAATAACTACAATACATTTTGGGGTTCCACTAAACCTACAAATTCCAACAAAATCCAAACCCTCCAATCCAGAATGCTCCGCAAAATTACAGATTCCCCATTTTACGCATCCAACCTAACGACCTTGTGGAGGGGCGATGCGAGACGTAAAGAAGAAGTTAAGCCCAATTTAACTAAATCAAATATATTAACAACAATAATAAATAATGATAAAGTTATTAACAAGGTCCATCCACGGCCACACTTCAGACTCCCGTTTTCACAGTCAATAATTACGCACTGTAACCTAAAACGTGTTTCACTATTCGAATGCTGGTAAAAGACTCACTAAGTCTAACCTCACTTTGTTATAGTGACTTCTCTATAGCAACGTATAGCAGCGAGATACTCGCGAACATATGGAAATTATGACTAGCTGTCAAGGTTATTCATTCGCGAGTACCTCGCCGCTACAACCTCAATATTCCTTTTGTCCATACCCTCGCCAAATCCCGATATCAGAATTTCCACTCTCTCCTTCCAGCACACCCTAATCCTTTAGTCGAATCACTTTCATCTACCCATATACCAGAAAACCCAAGGCGACGTCTGAAGCGTAAGTGGCCAAGAGATCTTCTCGTGTAGTGTACAGCTTAACTCCATAATACAACCCAATGTTGCCTCCCTTGTGGATAATGTCAATGGACGACTCCCCACCACAAGACAATAATCAAGCCATTCTTATTATCATATCATTTGCTTGTAATATTTAAATATGTTGTTGCAAATAAACGAATAAATATTAAAAAAAGAACAATACATTTCAGTTTTCAGTTCTACTTGAACATTTTTTGAAGGTAAGCGTATCCAAATTTAATTTTTGAAACATATTTTCATCAGCTTGATTTAGTCATATTCTATAGTATAAAGAACAATAAACTTTGGGTATGGAATCATTTTAAGTTTTTTTTTGTGAAATACACAACTGAGTCAGTCCAATTCTTCCATACAATGGGACATATTCCACATATATACATCATTATCCCACTAGTCTAACTAAGAATGTCAAAAGCTTCTTCCATTTCCGTTAACCATTGCACAGGTAAAGCTTCATTTAAAAAAAAAATTGATTTGTTTAACATCCTTCATGCTTTAAGTTCTCATTTGATCCGTGTCGTGATTAGATTACAACTCTAAGGACCTTCAATGAGAAAGTCGACTAACAAACTCTTGAGATCGCGTGCTAAAGACGTAATTCACAAAACTATCTCAACTCTATTTCCACCCAAGTCCTACCCTGCCTTTTGTCCTTCAAGATTGGCATTCAAGACAGATTTGTGAGACCATTTCTTCTTTCCATGTGAGCCTTATGGTACTTTCTCGTAAAAATATCTCGAATCACCAACTCCTAGGCCCTTCTGTCACTCAGATCCCACGATTCGTTTGTTTGTTTCATAAGATTTTAGGGCGAAAAACTACTAGGTTTTCATCGCCCGGTAATATCTATAACTCGATTTCGATAAGTACCTGAATTCGGTGAGTAAACTGTGCAATTTATGTAACTTGCAAATATTGTTATATCTTCATTTATATCATTATATCCATTTATAAGTTAACCTACATATTAATTTTTATTTATTTACCACTAGCTAAGGTACCCGGCCGCGCCCGGGAAATCATTTGAGTCTGAATGAGGATGGTATTTTTTTTGGGCTTTACTTGATTATTATTTTTAGGCTTTAACGATATGTTAATAATAAAAGTTTTTGTTATGTACTTAATTCTACAAAATACACAATATTTTTATATTACACTTTTCCTCTGCATGTATCTTTTTTTTTATATATAACATAATCATAGATTATCGTATTAACCATATTATTCATATGGTTAATACGATATTCTATTAAAATAATTAATAGATAGATTAAAATAATTAATTAATTAAATAGCTTAAACAACTCACTGAAATATAACACAAATGTGCAAAAGTGCATATAAAAAAAGTTACTTTAAATAACAAATCAAAGAACTTTTGTTATATGCACGTTTTCCGAAAAATGAATAGGTTACGAAATAATGCGACTTTATATTTTAGACCTCCCTTATAACCCCCACTCTTGTTCGTATCTCGAAATTTTAATATAGCTTATTATCAGGGAGGTGTTAATACGAAATCACATACGGAGTTTCGTTTAGTTCGGATGAGTCTTTTGTGCCATATAAAATTGTTGACTCCCGCTATAGGTTTTAGCGTATAACTCATTTATACTTCAGTATACGACAAAAGTGTATGTAACAAAAGTTATTCTAAATAACAAAATAAACAACTTTTGTTATGTACATATTGGCCGAAAAACCAATAGGAAACGAAATATCGCTATTTTTAATTTCAGGCCCCCTTTATAACCCCCATTCCTGTTCGTCAGAGAATATTAATATAGCCTAAAACCTAAGTTGGGTTAGTAGTAATATACATACCAATTTTCATAAAATTTGGTTCAGCCGTTTACGATTCTATAAAGGACATACAGACAAACACTCATTTATATATATATATATATATATATATATATATATATATATATATATATATATACATGTATATATATATATCGATTTTTAATAGTTTTTAGTTTATTGTTCTGGGTTTCGTTCCACATTTGGTGCCAATTTGTATCAATATCTTCTTTGAGTGGTTGATAGAGCTCTGTACATGTAATTGTTGTTAGGGTGATGGAGCCGAGTTGGTGGGCTTCTCTGGCTGTAACATCTACTTTTAGCAGATTTCCCTTAAGGGGAAATCAGCTATTGAGGTCGTACTCATGACGGAATTTTCGAAATTTTTCTTCAAATATCCATCGATCCTATCTAGTAGATGACGAAAAGTAGGTCCGTTCAAAATTGTATATATATATTGCCTGTTAACGCTCTAGCGGTCGCAATTTTTGTTTGATCGTTACGAAACTCGATATTTAATCGTTTTATGTCAAAGGAAAGATCAAGTTCGTTAATGGCTAAAATTGGACCAGTGGGAGGGGGAAAAATTGTATAGAACCAATTTTATTGCAAATTAAAATTTTCTATAAATATTGTTATATACATTTATTCTCTATCTTGAATATTAACCGAGATATTTGCATTTTGTATTAATTGTTTGCCGATAACAGAGATGAGATCGGCTAAAGTTGGTTCTATTCAGGACTTTCCGCCGAAAGCTAGTTCGGTCGTTTCCATAACTGTTCGGCTCTCGTGAAATTGGTTTAGAGACTCGTTACTACTACAGTAGGCTCTCGTATGGAGATTTCTCTATTTTAAAACTTCACGTGGGAAATCGGACCTTTTCATTTCTATATAATCTATTCCTACGTGGCTTGAAATCCAAATGAAGTAGACGACCCTTATTAACTCTCGGAGCATTTGTAAATAATTATGTATTTTTGTGTACTATTGGATTAGTCGTAAATATATCTTTAATACGGTGCTCAACGAGTCGGTGGATCCCACCGATTACCTGAACTCCTTACTCTTATTCCGCCTACTGTTCCAGTGAACCCTGATGGGTGTTTTCAACTAAAAATAAGTTGTTTCAACTTGAAATGAAATGAAACTGACCAGATCTGCTGAAGCAGCCACACAAACTACTTAGACCACCACTAATGTCAGTAAATCATTAACTCTTTCTTTTTACAGCTCACCCACTTTATTGCTCCTTGTCACCACCTCATATTCAAACCAATTATGAACTATTGACTAAAGGAGGTAATTGTAGTACAATTATAAAATCTTCTTCATTATAATAACTAGTAAAAGAAAAGGCGAACTTATAAAACTCAGATATATGAGACGACCACTTCAAATCTCTTACCACAAATGACGGTCCCCCCCCCCCCGTGTAAGCTATGCGTTGATGTGCATCCTAAAATTCGAACTTGCTCATTTCTTTCTCACACCGATATTAGAAGTAATGCTGATTAAGAGAATAGGTTATCTATAACTAGTGATTAAAAAATAGGATTTTTAGATCCCTTAATATTTGGGAAAGTCAATATGTTTTATTGAACACGTTTTATTGTTTTGAAAATAAAAACACTTATTTTTAGACAGCGTTTTCCTTTTGTTAAGCTACTTGGAACTGAGATTTTCAATTTTTGAATTTTTTCAAATTAGCGAAATAATACAAAGATATTATTCATGTGTCACTAGAGGTAGTATGAAGGAACCGAAAAGAACCCCCATACTTTGTCGATAAAGGAGGGAGTACAATTAGGGAAAGTAACAAGGTTTCGTTGAAAATGATCCTGCAAAGCATACCTACGGAAATGGGTAAAAGAGCTAAATAAATGTTTTGAATTTTTCGTAATAAGAAAAGAACACAGAAAAAGTGAAAAATGCCAATTTTCGCCTTTCTCTCCTACCGCTGCATGAAGCGCCACAAGTTTATCTTTTTATCCGCCGTCTTCTTCCGTTGTATATTTTTATATTTAAATTTTTTTTTTTAAACCGAGTTATAACTCAAAAAATAAATTATTATTTTGCATTGTTAAAATAATTCTTTATTTAACACTATTTTTCTTTTTTCAGTTTAAGTGAGACTATTTCGGAAACGTTTACATAAGTTAAAAGTCCGTCACGCAGGGGCTGCTTAAACTTAGGAGATTTCCCATGCGCTGGTATTACACGCAAGTGATCTCATCTCACCACATACGTTTTAATTCTATGTAAAAACCGATGAGTAGAAAAGAGGGTTTAATGGTGATTGAATACAACAAAATGGGAATGACTGGTTTACTATTTGATCACGAAAAAATGCATAGAACAACAATTATGTCCGATTTCAACCAATAAAACATATGATCATGGGTTGTGTTGGCTGGAACGGTTAAATATCGAGTATGGTATAGATCAAATACAAATTTTCGAGACAAGAACGTAAAATCTTAATTTATGAAATCATCACTCAACGAATTTGCACGTATTGCGCCTTGTAAAGGTCTCTTGAATTCAGAATTTGGAATTTAAGCTTAAAATAATGAGGTTCATGATCTAACAGCTTGTTGTTAATATGAAATGAGTAGGAGTGGGGTTTTACTGGCGGTTGAAAGGTAAAAATTTCAAAAATGTCGGTTAATATTCATGATAGAGACGATATGTATATAACAACATTTCCCGGTAACTAAATTTAAAATAAGATTTGAATTTCTCTTTTTCTATCCAAGTCATAATAAGGGAGATATTTCAAATTTTCGAAATGTTTATCCTCTAAATTCTCTAAACCCCTCTTCTCGTTGATCCGATTATCGTACTTGATCTTTAGTTTTACATAAAACATTCAAATATCCAGTTTGGTAACGATCAAACAAAAATTATGAGCGCTAGAGCTTTAAAAGACAAATATTATATATATATATATATATATATATATATATATATATATATATATATATATAATTTTGAACGGACTTCATTTTCGTCATCTCCTTAGTAGGATCGATAGATATTTGAAGTACTTGTTTCAAAAATCCCGTCATGACTAAACCACAATTGCTTTCGAGATTAATCAAATTTCATACTTTATCTTTAGGGTTAATAGTAGATTAATAATCTTATTATTAAAGGTTATAATCTCGATAAATATCTTACAATTTAAATAGTCTGTTATGGCTGTTTGCCACCTAAAAGCAAACTTGATTTAGGTTATTTATCAGCAGGAGATGAACCTAACTTAAATTCATTATGATGTGCTTAGTTTTTATAAACTTAATGATCTATGAGTTTTTGATTTTGCAGTATGTTATAGTGAAGAAAAATGATTTTTTCATGAGGCTCCTTTACTGGGACTTTAACCCCAGATTTGTCTAGAAAAGTATTTTTCGAACTCCCGTGAGTCGCATCATTATGACCTGATGTAGCCGGATTCTGATACCCAGCATTGTTGTTATTTATTTTGTTGACCTCCAATTTGCGCTACTGATGCTAATTGGGAAAATGTTCCTATATATATATATATATATATATATATATATATATATATATAGAGAGAGAGAGAGAGAGAGAGAGAGAGCGTGATAGGGTGGCGTGTAACGTTCAGAGTACAGATTGTGATTTTAGGAAGGGAATGGGCAATATACACACTCCCCCGAGTTGATGCCCCACCACTGATGGCATCGCCAATCGACCAAACAGTTTCCGAGGACAACCTCCCTATTTATCTGTTACCAGGGTACCACATAGTCCCAAAGACACGATTGGCTCATCCAAAAAGTTTATACAAACTCTACCCAGCTGACATAATCCACTGGTACTGTGCCACATTTTCACTAACTTTATTTATTACTTTAAATCCGTTTTGATTTGAATTCACTTTCTACTTGTAGCCTTCTTGAAATCACCAGAGCCCGGCCCTTCGCCACCGGCAGATTTCTGGATCGTCGTGGGAGGGTGCGCAACTGCAGCCATTTTAGTTCTCGTGGTAATTATAATATTTCTGCTGGTCATCGGAAAGAAGAAAAGAAAAAGGAGCGGCTCAAGAAGTCAATCCAGCATGCTTCAAAAAGAAAGGTCAACAGGGAGAGTGAACTTGGGATACCAAGAAGAAGTGGACGCTGCAAAGGTATGATGACTGAAATCCTACTTTATCTTTCTTTTGAATTTCATATTTTAGATTCATTCTCAATAGACTTAAGTATATTGATGTACGCTCAGATTCTGATTCTAAATGGTACACGGAAGTTCTGATGTGCCTGTAATATCGTTTTAGACTATATTCACGAGCTAATAGCAAGTGGTTTTCCAGGGGTTGTAATTCGTAATAAATAGAGAACAACTCCAACTTGTAGAAGTTATCAGTTTATTTTTTCCTTATGTTATGTGGTTGTCGGTCACTAAGGTTGAAATTACCCAGACACACGGACCTTACAGAAATGACTGATATTGACAAACATGCAAAATTACCAACAGAAATGACTACTACTGACATAACTACGCTTACACCAGCAGACCTCAGCATGATAGTACAAACAAAAATACTCAAAGACTGTCAAAAACACTAGTTCCGCACTAACGACAAACTATTGGGAAAAAAACGCAATGTTACAGGATGGTCAAAGAGACAATACGTAGATTCAAGAAGAGACCAAGTTGTCCTCACAAGACTACGTATTGTACATACACACCAAACGCATTCTTACATAATGAACAAAAAAAGACAAGCCTACTTGTACTCATTGCAACACTGGACTAGCTGTAAAACTCCTAACAGAATGCAGATTACAAACTTACTTAAACATTCCTCATGACTTGAATGAACTACTGACTAAAGGTAGCCCACATATCGCCACTATTCTGACATATTTAAAAACCATTGGGTAGTTTGAGAGTATTTAATTACATATTTTAAATTTTTAATGTTTGTGAGTAAGTGCGTGTGTGTGTGTGTGTGTATGTGTGATGTGTTTAAATTTGAATGGTATATCCCTGTTTTAATGTATAGTTGTTGTTATTTATTTACCTTTTTTTTAAATTCTAAGTTGTGTTCGTGTTTCTTTCAGTGTTTTGTGTTCCGTTTAGAGTATTGTTCTTTATATTATTTTGTGTGTTCCATTTTTTGTTATTTTGTTTACCTGTTTTTTTTTTCGTTTTCCCTAACTTTAAGAAGAGCCAAGTCGCCACAGTCGCGGAGCTCTATTGTTTATAATAAAATAAATAAACTAATAAGGTTGAAATAAAACTATTTCAGCTTGCCGACGTTTCGGTGTAATTTATTACCTTTGTCAAAGCGAACTGAAAGTTGTACAAGGTTCGAATCAGACTCTATACACTCTTGTATAGCATTTCTTTATAACTACCCAATTGGATAGTTATCGGATAAATAATGAAATAATAATTTCTATTATTTTTTAATTTGACTATTTGGTTCGTATAAATTACTTCATTTAGTAATACAAATCAGTTTTAATAACGCTGAAAGAACAACTTATATGTATATTATATTGATGAGCCAAGTTTTTAATTTTGGTATATATACTGACTAGTCTGTCAGCCTTATTAAAATAACATCCTTGCGTATTAAATATAGCCAAGTAAAAAAGATAATTCATTTATTTATGGCTATTCTAATTTAAATTGAATGATCTGTTTAAGGGTGCTCCTGTATATTTAATTTTCTGTTTGAAATTATATTTAGCAAAATCAATTATCCCTTTAAGTGTATTAATTTAAGCGGAACACCTTTCACTGAACATGAATTTTGACAACAATGAACATTTTGAATGGTGCATCCCTAATTTAGGCTTCAGCAGACCTGTTAGGTCATTGAAAAAACTATTGAGCAACTTCACAGTTGGGTAAGAGAGTATAACAGGAGAATAAAATTTAATTTATGAAAATAAATTATCTACGTTCCAAAATTATGTATTTACATCATAGAAGAGAAAAGACGATTCACATTAGACTTTTTTAACTAACTAATAATATTTTTTATTTGCTTCTCTTAACATCAGGCATTAATACATCTAAACTAGATTTACTTTAAAAATGGTAGATTTTAACCATAAAAGGTCCGTCACGCAGGGGCTGCGTTAACTAAGCAGTTTTCCCACGTGCGTCACGCATTTGCATTTAGCTCAAAAAGTAAAAGTTAAATGAGAACAATATTTGGTATTTAGGCTTCAAATAAAGTGCTTCATAATATAACAGCTTATTGTAAACATGACATTAATAGGAGTGGGGTTTTATTGAAGACTTAAAACTTAAAAATACAAATATCCTGGTTAATAATCAAGATATTGAAAAAAATGTATACAACATCATTTATAGAACATTACGTTTACAATATGATTGATTTCATACAATTTTTCGACCCGGCGCTCAATAACGGAAATATTTCAAAATTCTCCCCTGTAACCTCCCCCATCCCATTGGTCCAATTTTCAAGTTAACGAACTTGATCTTCATTTGCATATAAATCGTTTAAATAACGAGTTTGGTAACTATCAGACAAAAATTGCGACCGCTAGAGCGTTAACAGACAAATATATATATATATATATATATATATATATATATATATATATATATATATATATCATTTTGAACGTACCTCATTTTCGTCATGTCCTAGGTAGGATCGATGGACAATGGAGGAAATGTTTCAAAAATCGCGTCCTGAGTATAACCTCAAAAGTTGGTTTACCCTAAGGGAAATCTGCTAAAATGGTAGATTTCAGATAACGTTTTCTTAAAGCTCCGATGGCATAACATATATATGTTGGATGCTGTACATTTCACTCAAGCGATGTCAGTGAACACCGATATAAAGATTTAAAAGGCGAAACGCCCACTGAATGCTATTGTGGGATTTTTTAGGGGGCTCTCCAGCAAATAAATTCCCTTGTCATATGGGACTAGCACCAACGATTCTACGATTACCAAGAACATTAAAACCTATGCCTTAACGTACTTAAAAGCCCGCCACGCAGGTTCTGCGTAAACTGAGCAGATTTCGCACGCATTGGGTCACGGTTATAATGTCATCTCTCAATCTCTTTACTCTCTATTTCTCCATTAGTAAGAAATCTATGTAAATAGAAAATAAAACGTTAGTTGGACTCCAGATATTTAGTACAGGTGAGAATAGATGAATAGAAATTGCGATCGCTAGAGCGTTAAATGACAAATATATATATATATATATATATTTATATATATATATATATATATATATATATATATATATATATATATTGTTGCGAAAATTAAATAGATGAATAATCCTTCAGAGAGAGAGAGAGAGAGAGAGAGAGTCGCGTATTTGGAAAGGCGGCGTAGATCAAAGAGATCGAGACGCTACTGGGCTCGTCCCGCCTAGCCTGGAATGAACTAGACAATTCCCCTTTGATCTATGCCGACCACCTATATAAGGCACCAGCAAGCTGCGAGCGAGTCAGTTTTATTCTCACCTGTCTTGATGTTCACATCAGTGCTACAGTGCGACTTAGTACAGTGCGGTAAAGTGTTTTTATAAGAAGAACAGTGTTGTGCCGTGACTGTAACAGTTTAGTGCCGGGTTTAAGACAGTGCAGTGCCGCGAAGTAAAGGACAGTGCAGTGCCGCGAAGTAAAGGACAGTGCAGTGCCGCGAAGTAGAAGACAGTGCAGTGCCGCGAAGCAAAGGACAGTGCAGTGCCGTCTTTCTGTGAATTTCAGTGAATTATTGGACTGTGACTCATTGAAGAACAGTAACGCTATCAGTGTATACTGTGAGTAGTAATTAAGAATAATCACCAAGTTTATTGTGCATTGTGAAATAAATTTTGCAGTGATAAAAACTGTGAAACTTGCGAGTATTTAATTTTGCAATCCAAAAGAACTCTTATTAAAAACGTTTATTACTGATTTTGGTAATACAAAAACGTAACAGCTGGTGTCAGAAGTGGGATTGCAAAATTAAAATCAACAAAAATGAAGTTTGAAGAACTAAAAGTGGAACAGCTGAAGAAGGAGCTGGCTAAACTGGATATGCCAACAACAGGAAATAAGGCTGAATTACAAAAGCGGTTGACTGATGAATTCCAAAGACGAGGGATTGATGTCAGTACACACGAGTTTGCCGATAAAGAAGACATTGCTGTAAGTACTCCTATGTCAAGCAGCAATTTAGACTTAAATTCAATTTTGGCCGCCATGATGGAAAAAATCACAGATAACAACCAGAAACTCTTAGAAGCTTCTAGAGCTAATTACGAGAGATTAGAAGAAGCTTCTAGAAGCAACAGTGAGAAAATTTTAGCGGAAGTCAGACAAGAATTTCAGGAATCTTCTAGAGCTAATTACGAAAGATTAGAAGAAGCTTCTAGAAGTAACAGTGAGAAAATATTAGCGGAAGTCAGACAAGAATTCCAAGAAGCTTCTAGAACCAACAGTGAGAAAATCCTAACTGAAGTCAGACAGGAACTCCAGGAAGCTTCTAGAACAACAAACCAAAAACTCCAAGAAATGTCAGAGGTATTGGGCAAACGAGTGGAAGCCATAGAGCAGAGAGTCAGCGAGTTTGATGGAAAACTCTGCGGCATTTCTGCAGCACAGAAGAATGTTGAAGAGGAAATGTCCAATCTACGAAAGAAGGTAGACGATGAAATACGTGAGCTACAATTCCAAATGGATAATCTACATGTTCGAGAGGGTCCGGTGAGGCTCATTTCAGAACATTCCAGCAAGATACAGACCCCAACTTTTGACGGTAATGTACCATTTAACGTTTTTAAATTCCAATTTGAGACGGTGGCCAGTAGAAATGGATGGAATAATGAAGAGAAAGCGGTAGAATTGATTTTGGCACTGAAGGGAACCGCTGCAGAAATCCTGGAGAGTTTACCGGCCGCTTGCAGGAATAATTATGAGGTCATTATGTTGGCATTAAAGCGCAAGTTTGGCGGTGAGCATAAGCGAGAACTTTACAGGATGGAACTAAGGGGCAGAGTGCAGAAACCGAACGAGACGCTACAAGATTTTGCCATGGAAATCGAACGTCTAGTGCAGCTGACTTATCCAGGTGAAAATCATCCATTCCTAGATCAGTTCAAGATTGAAGCATTTGTGAATGGTATTCGAGATCCAGATGTTAAATTTGCGGTATGCGCTATGCAGAAATCATCCTTTGCTGAAACCATCTCTCATGCGCTAGCCCAGGAGACCGCTAAAGTAATTTCAAAACCACAAGTCTACAAGGTGCGACGTCTTGAGGCTGATATTCAAAATGACGCCCAAATGTCAAGGAGTGACATAGAAGAATTAGTCAAGCGAATAATGGAGGAGTAAAGGAACAGATCACGCTCAAAGTGCTTCAACTGTGGCAAGGCCGGCCATTTTCAACGTAACTGTAAAGCTCCAAAGAAAAGGTCAAGATCTGTTTCGCCACCAAGGGAGAACAAACGGACGAATAACCCCAAATCTCAAGAGACACCGTTAAACTAAAACGAGCTAGCACTGAGGGGCAAGAGCTAGCTCCTACAACCGCTGGCCCCACAATCTCCATTTCCATAATACAACAACAAAATAGCAACCTTACAGCTCGTGGACTCATTAACGGAAGGAAGCAGATCCTCACCATAGACACAGGGGCGTCGCAGTCAATAATTAGGCCCGATTTGGTAAAAGGATCAGTGGAACCATTAAACGACGTTCGACTGCGCACTGCTACTGGGGAATCAGCCACCGTCTATGGAAGAGCCAAAGTTCGACTGACTATCGCCAACACTAGCGCCGATCATGTATTTGTTGTCGCCGACATAGTGGACGAAGTGATCATCGGTGCAGACTTCATGATAGCCCACGGTATCAATCTGCACATGGGTCAACAAGTTATGATCTGGCGCAACGTCGAGATACCCTTGGATGTTGGATATGAGAGCAAGACCACAGTAAGGAGGCTATTTACCGTCGGACGCCAGAAATTACCGCCCCAGTCGGAAACCTTAGTATGGGCGCGTGTGGAAGAAGATTGTGAGGATAACCGGTTGTGGGTAGTAGAACCTAAAGAACTTAAAGATGACATTATAACAGCTAAAGCCCTCGTGAAAACCTGCGACGATGGACGAGTTCCGGTGAGAGTACTTAACCTATCCAACAATGAGAAGATCATTAACAAAAATTTTGAAATAGGTCAATGTGAGCCAGCAGAAGCAATAATTAACTGTGCCAAAAATTCAGGATGCCCGAAAATGACAGCCAAGGAGCGCGAACTACTTGCAGAAGAAGAGGAAAAGTGGATGAAAGGACTGACATCGCCTGAAAGAAACAAAGCAAAGGAGTTGCTAAGAACACATGCCTTCGTCTTCGCCCTAAACAATAAAATCCCAGGTAGAACAGCTGTAGTTAAACATGAAATAAATACCGGTGAAGCGAGACCTATAAAACAAGCACCCAGGAGTGTTCCCCTAGCGAAGCGGAACGAAGTTAAGGAACTGGTCAACGAAATGGAGCGGAATGGAGTCATTGAACCATCTTCGAGTCCGTGGAGCTCGCCAATAGTTCTAGTAAAGAAGAAAGACGGCAGCACCAGATTCTGCGTCGACTACAAAAAACTCAACGACGTCACCAAGAAAGACAGCTATCCGCTGCCAAGAATTGACGACACCTTAGACACGTTGGCTGGAACGAGATGGTTTTCTACCTTGGACTTGCAAAGCGGCTACTGGCAAGTAGAGATAGCCGATAAGGACAAAGAGAAAACTGCCTTTAGCGCAAGCAATGGTTTATGGCAGTTCAAGGTGATGCCATTTGGACTTTGCAACGCCCCAGCTACTTTTGAGCGTTTAATGGAACGTGTGCTAAAGGGTCTCAATTGGAAGACATGCTTGGTGTATCTAGACGACATAATCGTTATGGGGAAGACTTTTGAGGAACATCTTAAAAATCTGGATGAAGTATTTAGTCGCATAACAGCAGCTGGGCTGAAGTTAAGCATAAAGAAATGTGCTCTGTTTCAGAAGGAGGTCAAATACTTAGGGCCCGGGTAACAGCAGAGGGCATCTCCACTGACGAGGACAAAATACGGGCAGTAAAGGACTGGCCTCGACCACGAAATCTTCACGAGCTGCGTAGCTTCCTGGGGCTTTGCACATACTACAGGAGATTCGTGCCAAACTTTGCTCAGGTAGCTGCCAGCTTGCACGAGCTAACCAAAAAGTTGCGACCATACCACTGGAGTGAGGCAGCGGAAGATGCGTTCCAGAAGCTCAAGGAACTCTTGTGCACAGCACCAGTCCTTGCCTATCCAATCGCTGGACAGAAGTTCATAATAGATACGGACGCCAGTGGCTATGGAATAGGAGGAGTACTTTCTCAAGTAGTTGACGGGGCAGAAAGAGTCATTGGCTACTACAGCAGGGTACTCTCCAAGCCCGAAAGAAATTATTGTGTTACCCGACGGGAGCTTCTGGCAGTGTTGGAGTGCGTCAAGCATTACCACAAATACTTGTATGGTCAACACTTCACCTTAAGAACAGACCACTCCGCACTACGTTGGCTGCTGCAGTTCAAGAACCCGGAAGGGCAGCTGGCACGATGGATCGAACGTCTGCAGAGCTATGACTTCAGCATCGAGCATCGAAAAGGTGGGAAACACAATAACGCTGATGCCCTTTCAAGACGGCCTTGTAACATAGAATGCAAACACTGTACTAAAGCCGAGAAAGAGGAAAGCGTGATTGATGTGCGACTTACCCGTATTGGCTCAGACGAGGACTGGACGAAGGCTCAGAAAGATGACCCGATTCTGGCGAAGATTATATCGGCAAAGGAATGCAACAGAAAACCAACCCGAAATGAGACATCAGCTGAAAGCCCACTTGCGAAATCATACTGGGTACAGTGGAATAGCCTAAAACTGGTGGAGGGCTGCTTATATCGATCTTGGGAGAGTACAGATGGCAAAACCACCACCGACCTAATTGTCGTGCCCACTTCCAAGATAAATGAGGTGTTGAAGCAGTTCCATAATGGTCCCAGCGGCGGCCATCTGGGCATTACAAAAACCCTGGAAAAGATAAAGCAACGATTTTACTGGGTGGGATGTCAGCAATCTGTAACCGATTGGATAGCCAATTGCGAGCAGTGCATTGCAGCTAAGGGTCCAACGAGAAGAAGTCGTGGCAAACTTCAGCTGTACAACGCGGGGCACCTGCGGATAGCCATCGATGTTGCTGGTCCATTCCCTGTCAGTGAGGCTGGAAACCGGTATGTCCTAGTTGTAATGGACTATTTCAGTAAATGGCCCGAAGTGTATGCCATCCCAAACCAGGAGTCCAAAACGGTTGTAGATGCCTTTGTAAATAATTGGGTGTGCCGATACGGAGTTCCAATAGAACTCCATTCTGACCAGGGGCGAAATTTCGAATCGGCCATATTCAAGGAAATGTGTGAATTGCATGGCATCAAAAAGACAAGAACGACACCGCTTCATCCACAATCTGATGGCATGGTCGAAAGATTTAATCGGACACTGGAGGAATATCTCAGAAAAGTGGTTAGCACACACCAAAGGGATTGGGATATGCACATACCCAAATTACTACTGGCTTACCGGTCGGCCGTCCATGATTCCACCTCACGTACTCCGGCAAAAATCTTATTTGGAACAGAATTAAGACTGCCAGCGGATTTGGAATTTGGGGCCAAACCCGGACCGTCCTGCGAAGACAATGGAAATACTCCCCAGGCTTTTTTATAAGAAGAACAGTGTTGTGCCGTGACTGTAACAGTTTAGTGCCGGGTTTAAGACAGTGCAGTGCCGCGAAGTAAAGGACAGTGCAGTGCCGCGAAGTAGAAGACAGTGCAGTGCCGCGAAGCAAAGGACAGTGCAGTGCCGTCTTTCTGTGAATTTCAGTGAATTATTGGACTGTGACTCATTGAAGAACAGTAACGCTATCAGTGTATACTGTGAGTAGTAATCAAGAATAATCACCAAGTTTATTGTGCATTGTGAAATAAATTTTGCAGTGATAAAAACTGTGAAACTTGCGAGTATTTAATTTTGCAATCCAAAAGAACTCTTATTAAAAACGTTTATTACTGATTTTGGTAATACAAAAACGTAACAATATATATATATTTGTCTATATAGATAGATATATAGACGAGATTTCGTCTTCCTAGATAGATATATTATTTCAACAGAATTAATTTTCTTAGGATCAATGATTTTTATTGTATTTTCAGGAGGATGGGAGGAGCGGAGGGGAGGAGGAAGAGATTCAAGGAAGAAACGGTGTTAGTACTGAAAGCGAGGAGCCAGCTATCACCCCTAAACCTCGGCCACGCAGCTATAAACCTTCCACCCCTCACTCCTATCTTTCAATGCCTTCCGTCAAAGCATTTCCCCGGTAATTATTCTCCCTTATCTTTGTGCTTTAACTCTTCAGCGATTTTAGAGTATTTGTATTTCTATAGGTTTTTTTTTTTTACTTATTCGTTTTATTTGCAACAATATATAAATATTACAAGCAAATGATATGTATGATAATAATAACAATTGACTTGATTATTGGCTTGAGGTGGGAAGTTGTCCATTGACAATACCCACATTGGAATGAATATTGTTTAACTTAAGGAAGTAACGTATGTAATTTGAACAGTATTTTCTTCATTAGAAAGACAGGGACAATGTAGAAAGGGGCAACATACAACACACAGTCCCCATGTTAATTTTGAGTTCTGAATTCGGCCGGTTGGATAGAAAAGATTTTTTTAGAAGAATGCGAGTTTGATGTGACCAATTCTTACACGAGTCAGTACGACTTCTTCGCAGTGGTTACTTCTGGACGATGCCTCCCATTCGGTTTAATTTTTTGGAATTTATGATAACCATGCAGTGTGATCCACTCTTGGTTCAGTATTCTTCGAACATATTTTTCCACATCTATTGGAGATACTGTGTTGACGATTGAATCACAGTTAATAGAATTGTGAGCATTATTGGCTTCTTCGTCTGCTTTCACATTGATTATAATATTTTTATGAGATGTCGCCCACATGAAAATTATTTCTTTATCACTCATTTTGTAACGTAAGTTACGTAAAACCTGGATTATAGGATATTGAGAGTTAATTTTTTTTAATAGCCATTCGGGGGTAAGTGAATCACTCACTAATAATTATGATTCTGTTATTACCTCATTGATATATATATATATATATATATATATATATTATATGTGTGGCCGTCCTCACCGCCTGCCTACATTTATTTATTTATTAATGTTTTTTCTAAAAATCATATGTTTTTAATTATTAAATTTTAGACTTTGTTTACTCTTTATCTTAACCTTGTTCTTGTTTTCATTCCGTCATGTACATAAATAAATTTCTTCAAACCCACTTCGTACCTTTCTCATTAACTCTCGATATACGGTTATGCACTGCATTAAGTGAATGTTTTTATTATAGGGACACTACTTAAAATATTAGGAGGGCCCCCGAAACCTAAGCACCGCACCTTCTCCAGATATGTGTACAGAGTTAAAAAAAATATAATAGACTGAGTATAATATGATATTAAAAGTTATAATATAATAGAATTAAATCAGGCTAAACATACTTCTTTTAAATGTGCAAATTGCAATGAGTGCCGTGCTAAGTTTTCAGGGCCCTCGAAATATTTTTAATTGGGTCCTCATAATAACAACTATCATTTAAAATAGTATATATATATATATATATATGTGGGTGTGTGTGTGTGAAACTTCTGATAGTTGATCATTTTTTTATCTATTATAAATTAATTTTTGATCACGGGCTCCTCCACATACCGAATTTTTGGGCTAAGAGGCAACTGATTTGATGTCGAACGCTAATTTACCAAAGATAGAGAATATATTATACACTTGCCAATGTCATTAAACATGGTGAGGTCTGGCTAGAAAATGCGGATACTCAGAATGACCAGAATTATCGGCAGTGAACTATTTTACCTTTTTACTTTTGGATCAGTAATTCTACAAACGAATTCAGTCCTCCTGTAGAACTCGTCGTGTAGTACTTCCAAGACTCCTGTATTCAGTTCCTTCCTTGAGTTCTGTTTTCCTCAAGACTTCCTGTATTCAGTGGGCACTTAGCACACCTTAACCACTGGTTCGTACTCTGATGTATATCCTGGTAGTCATTTTATGTTCGAAAAGTATTATTAGGTAGTTATAATGAATATTTAATTAAAAACTAACAGTGGCTTATTTATCATATCAGTGATATATTTAGTTGTTAGTGTTATTAATTAACTGAGGTTTAAAGGGGTGCTGCGAAACCAGGGCCCCTGGAGGAAGTGCTGGAAAGTACAGGCTCAAGAAGTGCAATGCTGTCGAGGCACAGTAGTGAGTCAGCTGACCCTGGAGTTGTTGGACCACTCGTTTGGGATCTACACTGCCACAGGCTCAGCAAGAAAGGTACCTTTAAAACCATTTCACCCCCACATAATTTTATATTAAAGGAGGGCAGGGAATAACGCTTGTCTAATAGATAGTTACTACCTTTCAGCCCTTTTACTTATTTTACTCTTATAATTACAGAATTTATAGAAAATCTTTTATTATCGCCAACCTCTTCTTATCACTTATACAGGGTGCCGCGCCCCTTAAAATCGCTAATTATATTACTAAATGGCTGAGACTTGGTTGTGCCATAATTGGCACCCCTGAAGAATCTTTTCAGTCCATATCCAATCTCGTAACCTTCTCCAGTACTTTTCCAGCGAACATAACTTTGGAATTTCAAATCACTACTCGATCAACAATAAGAGAAATCTTTTCTCAACACAGTATTGGTCGCTGCTTGATATTGAGGGCCTACCCATATCACCCGAACTGACAGAAATGGATTATTTTCTATGGGGAATGGCTAAAGGCATCTCTACCAGAACAGGTCTCCGAAAATTGAATACATGAAAAATAAATTCAGATTGGAGATAAATTCAACTTCAGTAGCAGAAATACACAGTCCCAAAAGGGATTTCAGATAGCGTCTTTTGAAGTTCATAAATGAGGAAGGAAGCATTTTCGAACAATTGTAAATACTATTGTATTGTTGTGCAAAGAAAAGAAATGTTCTCTTTTTTTTACATGAAGCTATGCCATGTATTCCTTTGAAAAATAATTACTACATTATTAATTTAAAATAAATTACTTGTAAGAACGTTTTTTTTATGCTGATTTTTTTGAAGTAAACATTTTTTTTGGATTTTGCGTTATTGAATTATAAATACTTTTTTTATTTATTTATTTAATTTATTTCGGAATACATTCATTTGGCAGTAAACTTGTTTCAAAGACAATTTTGTTGGCTACAACTTTTATTTTGCATCATTTTGCAATAAAATGTGCTGTTTCTGAAATAAAGATTTGTGCATTTTACGACAAAAGGAAACGTCAAATAGAAATATTCACCATATAAACTCGTTTTAGAATTTAATTTTCTACAAGAATCCGTCATAAAAAGTATGGCACTCCTTCGGAAATTCCAAAGTTATGGTCGCCGGAGAAGTGCTAGAGAACCTTACGAGGTTGAGTATGAACTAAAAGGTTCTTTAGGGGTCATAATTATGATACACTAAGTCTCAGCCATTTATTATTATAATTGGCGATTTTAATAGAGGTGGCAAGGGAACTTGGGACGCCCTGTTTAAAACAAAGTCATAAATGCTGATGGACATTTGTCCCATTTCAACAATCCCCCAACACATGCAACGCATTAAATTGATGAGGATCAATCTACTTTAAGCCAGGGTTAATATTTTTGTTTTGTAAACGCTTTGTAACGGCATCGATGCTTGAGTTAAATTTGTAGAAAAAAGATTGGTGGTGACGATCTGGCTCGAAAAGCGAGGAGTTCCTTTTTCGAATACCAGTTTCCTCTAACAAAATTAAAATTTTTTAAAACAATAATATTAACCTTAGTCCTTAAATTATACGTACCTAGGGAAAAGAAATTTAATGTAGATTTAAAACATAAAGTTACATTTTGAATGTCGTGATTGACAATCACTAATTCTATATGTTTATGGGTTTCCTAAAAATAATAAAAGGGAGTTCACATAAAAACGTTGAATTTGAGGGGTATCAAAGCTAATAATTACTTATAAATTTGATAATTAGTCTTTAGGCATTTTTTAGCAGATTTCCCTTGAGGGGAATCAGCTATTGAGGTACTACCTGACATGACGCAATTTTCGAAATTTGTCTTCAAATGTCCACCGATCCTACCCAGGAGATGACGAAAATGAGGTCCGTTCAAAACTATATATATACATATTGTCTGTTACCTCTCTAGCTGTCGCAATTTTTGTTTGATTGTTGCCAAACTCGATATTTAAACGTTTTATGTAAAAAGACAGATCAAGTTCGTTAATGGCTGAAATCGGACCGTGGGAGGGGAGGATTTTCGAAAATTCGAAATATCTCCGTTAGTGTACGTCGGATCAAAAAATTGTATAGATTCAATCTTATTGTAAATTAAATTTACTATAAATATTATTATATACATTTATTCTCTATCGTGAATATTAACCGATATATTTGCATTTTTATTAAATGTGGGCGGATAACGGATGAGAGTGAGTTTCCCGCCAAAAGCTAGTTCGACCGTTTTCGTAACTGTTCGACTCTCATGAAATTTCTCCATTTTTAAAACTTCACATGGGAAATCTGCTTAGTTTATGCAGCCCCTTCCTGACGGACCTTTTTAATTTAGGCTTCTCAACTTATACAACACCTTTGCATCAGGGTGCCCACAACCAACACACAAGACACCGCTGATTGACCTTTATTCATTCTCATAAACATTATAACATTTGTAGAACTGTGATCTTTTCACAAGAAGTAACCATCCTTTTATGCCGTTATTCATTTACTTACTTACTTATAGGTGTTACAGTCCTTGAAGGGTCTGGGCCTCGGCCACAACTATTACTATTCAATGGGGTATGCAGCTAAGATTCTCTTATTCCGAAACACTAGCATCCAAATATCCTCCCAATAAAACATAATTCTAATTGTAAATAACCTACAAAATAAACGCAAGGAAAAATTGTTAGTTTAATCAATTATTATGACGGAATTAACGCTAATATATATATATATATAATGAACTCTAATTATTTATTATGTATCAGAGAGCGAAGAAAGCCCAAATCCGGAACTGAGCGTCGGTAGAATGAGAAGAAGGTTCCACGAGCTTCTTGATGACGCCTTCAGTCTGTTTGGAAGTGGAAGTGCTTCCCCAGATGAAGCGGAGTCAGCTTCAGCCTACAATTATGGAAGAGCAAAGTCTGCTGTCGTATTGTAAGTATTAATAAGATCATTTACATTCGTTTTATGGTAGTTCATTCGACGAATTTCATAGTTTGATTCATTAATGTGAGAAGGTATAGAGATTCTTCGATGACGGTTCAAATAATGAACTTAAATTAAGTTTAAACAAGAAAATATAATAAATAAATCACCTGTTAATGAGGATATTATAAAGCACCCACCTCTATGAATGTGTACTCCTTCCTGGCTGTAAGTGGTACTCCTGGCACCACTACTACTACTACTACTAATCTCATTTCACCATTTATTCTGTATTTACAAATAAAAATTCCTTGAGAACAAGTTAGCTGCCAATAAAATTTAATTGCTGACGTAATCACAACAACATATTTGCATATATCTCATCCAGTAATGATTTGTTGAAAACAACATTGGGTATTTAAGCTTGAATTTTCGTGATATATATTTGCTTATTATTAAAGTGGGGGTTTAAGGCTGAAAATATAAAAGTCCGTCACAGAGAGGCTGCGTAAACTAAGCAGATTTCCCACGTGAAGTTATACATTAGAGAAATCTCCATACGAGAGCCGAAAAGTTACGGAAACGGCCGAACTAACTTTTGGCAGGAAACTCACTCGTCCGCTCACATTTAATAAAAATGCAAATATCTCGGTTAATATACAAGATAGAGAATAAATGTATAGAACAATATTTATAGTACATTTAATTTGCAATAAGATTGGTCCTATACAATGTTTTGATCCGATGTATTGTAACGGAGATATTTCGAATTTTCGAAAATCCCCCCCTCTAAACCCCCCCCCTCCCACTGGTCCGATTTCAGCCATTAACAAACTTGATCTGTTTTTTTGCATAAAACGTTTAAATACGGTATAATAATTGGTAACGATCAAACAATATATATATATATATATATATATATATATATATATATATATATATATATATATATAAAACTTTGAAAGGACCTAATTTTCGTCATCTCCTGGGTAGGATCGATGGACATTTGAAGAAATGTTTCGAAAATCGCGTCTTGAGTACGACCTCAATAGCTGATTTCCCCTAAGGGAAATCTGCTAAAAATGCCTAAATCTCGGTCCACTAAACACCCCCTGTTCCTGGTCAGATTTCAGCCAGTTAATGAGTATGAACTTTAATGTTGAATTAAACGGCGAAATATCGATTATGGTATTGATCAAATAAACATTTTCGAGTAAAGGAGTCGATTATTAATTTCGGTTATAATTGATGATGTCATCACACAATGTATTTTCATTTATTTCACAACTAAAAGTTCAATGAAAACAATATTTGGTATTTAAGCTTCAAATAAAGTGAATCAAGATATAACGGCTAATTGTTAATATGACATGAGTAGGGGTGGGGTTTTACTAAAGGGTGAAAACTAAAAATTCCCTCACGCAGGGGCTGCGTAAACTAAGCAGATTTCCTTCGTGAAGTTTAACAATAGGGAAATCTGGGAACTACCGTGAATATTAAGTGAATAAATAGAAACGGTAATAAGAAATCTTTCAGTCAATTTTAATAACCTCCCTACGGGGGTCTGAAATGTAAACAAACAACAACAACAGGACTGCTAACCTGAAAGAAAAACAATTATAGAAATATATCAGAAGATAACGTATTAATGTTATTGAAAACTATGTACTATATCTAGTACTGTAATTTATAATGAATCAGAATAATTTTCATCTCAATGAATCAAATTTTAGTAGTCCGAGAACTTAAAACAGGTGGTGGGGGGTCACCAGAACATATTTGCATGTATCTCGTATAATAAAGGTCTCTTGAAAACAATACTTGGTATTTAAGCTTCGAATAATGTGGTTTATTATATAACAGAGTATTGTTTATTTAACGTGAGTAAACGGGGGTTTGCTGAAGGATGAAAACAAAAAAATGCGGATATTTCCGTTAATATTCAAGATGAGAATTAATTTTCAATAAGATTGGTTCTATACGCTTTCTCGATCCGACGAATAGTAACGTACATATTTCGAATTTTCCAAAATCCCTCCATAGGGAAATCTACTAAAAATGCATATACCTCGTTTGTACTCATTTTCAGACTCCAGTAAACCCCCCTGTTAGTCATTCCTTAATTTGAAAGAGTAGAAGGCCAAAGCAACCAGGAAAAGAATTTTTTTCTTCTGATTTGATAGACATTTATTGAGAAAGCATTTAATCTTTAATTATGTCTTGCAGGCCAGTGGACCCATTAACGACGGAGAAGGTGATGCGGCCCAAGACAACAGACGCAGCTGCTAGGCCGGCGACAGCAGGGGTTACTCGGATCCCAAGGGGTGCGTGGGGTACTACACCCCCTTCTAGCCCCCCAGGCTCTGCACCGCTCCGCCCCTTCAGTGCTGGCCCCTTCCACACCCCTACACTAGAGCCAGCCTGGATCCTTACAGACTCATCGCTCAAACCTACTGACCCGGCTGTTCCTCTCATCAAAGCAATCAAAAGTGAACTCGACAAGTTTCCTAACACTGGATCATACAGAACATAATGTGCCAAAGATAATCCATTATAACAAGAACTTTAAGTGAATCTGACTCAATTCTATATAAAATATCAGTGGCTCAAAGTGAATGAGTTCCAAGATGACCAGAACTAATAGTTAGTCACATAACAGATTTCCTTTTTTTTCTAAGTAGTGGGCTTCGTCACAAAACTGTTCAGACAATAGGCTCATTTGGAGCAACGACGCCAAAGCTCCGAAAGTAATAATCATTCTATACATACGTTAGATGTTTTACTATTACATTAAAACAATCTATACTATAACAATATGTGAAATGTCCAGAGCTTTATTCAAAATGTAGGCTACAGTCAAAACAAGTAAGAGTATGCATCATTAACGAGTCTAAAAGTTTGAAATTAAATCTAGTATTTGGAACTTTTATATGCCCATAAAATAGCAGATGACAAGCTAAATATCAATGAAAAAATGTTTTTTTACTTTAAGATACAATGCCACGCATTATTTTTAAAGGTTAGATGTGGCTTAAAAAAATAACATACCTCGTTCTAAAGTTCTGATTTTGAGTGAATCAGACCGAATTCTTTTCTTCACTCTCTGAATTCCTTAACTTCCGAATTCTTACTCATAGTGACATATTGATAATTTCTTCTAGTCTTCCAATTGTAACAGTGAGGGACGTGCCACAGACGTTTGGAAGACCATTTGCAGAACTGAGCCACCGAACTATGTTGTGTACTGGACTTAAATATCTGTGCTACATATTACTTCAATTGGTATTTTGGTTTTCCCAGCATTGACAGTATAAAAACTGTAGCAAATTCAACAATGACTGACAAAAAACGACAAATAACTTTTCTAGACACTTAGTGCATGGAATACCAATCATGGCAATGAAGCGTAACTCCTCAAAATGTTTTTGTGAAGAAAGGTGTTTCGCTTCTTCTTCTGCTCCGTTTCTAGTGTTTTTGATCTTGTTATGATGTTCCCTCAGGTTCAATATCCGTCTTCTATATCTTTCACATCATTGAAAACAATTGGTTTATAAAATCTGGCATACTTTCTGTTCAAGTACTTCTACTATTTAGAAATTATCTATTTGTAAAACAAAGATTTGCACGACCTTTCGACCTCCAAGCTGTGCTCATCTCGAAAATGAGTATGAGAATTATTTTGTTAGCAATCGGTGACGACACCATGTTACATCTGTTAAATGTGTTAATAATTGTAATTCATAAGTTTAATGAACTTCTGTAAATAAACTGGAGAGTAAAATGTGTTCAATTAGTTAATGCGCTCTTGAAGAATACAAGACCCATGTCAATTTCTACGTCAGTTCGTTTTTCCATGACATTTTTATAATGCCTAAAATTATATATTATGAAATTTTGTAAGACATTTTCCTGTAGCGCTATTTTGTACAAGTTAGGTATAGTAGTTGGTTTGTATAGAATCCTGTTATTCATTATTGTACGTATTATCTTAAAAACGTTCACGTTGATCTACATGTATATAGGTCTATATAACCTTAAAATGAAGAATATTAATGTTAAAATGATTCGGTTTTGCTTTTATGGCCAGGGCATGGATTATAAAATATTTTGGTTCGTTTAAGCTATTTTTATTAAGACAAAGAAGAGGGGAGTATAATAGTGTAATTTTAATTAGTCAGCCTCTAGTGAAATGGTAAGAAAACATATATACCGGGTGTTGTGGAGCTGGGATCTTACAATTTTCATTCTCACACATGGATTATCTCCGGCATTAATGTAAACAGAAATTCTACGTCTGGATTTGTAAGAGGCGATATAAAAAAAAAAAAAAAAACTTCTTCATAATTGAACATATGTAAACAAACGAATTCCAGATGTCAATACCTTGGTCTAATTAAAAATCTTTAAGTTTTTTAATCATTTCAGTCGTATCTAAGTATAAGATTTGTAAAACTCCTTTCAGTGGATATAATCAATTACAACGGATCACCAAAGGAATCGCTAGCAGTATTGAGTTCATTTTGAAACAAAATTCCGAATTGGCCATTCATATCAAAGAGGTTTCAGTTTACCCATTCTCTTCTTGACTAGTACGATCGTCTCCACACGGTCCAATTCTCACCATATTTTTCCACTTTTTGTAGAATCACGAATACATTTTTTTGCGTTCCTTTTGTTAGTATGAATTTTTATTGCGTTTTAGGTATACTGCTAGATGAAGTTGTTATATTAAGAATCGTTTCACCATTATAGATACTCGTAATACTCGAAAACAAGAGGACCACGTTTCTAAGCTTTAAACATTTTTTTAATAAGGGAAATGCACAGATAACACATTTCTAGTCCGGAAATTAAGGTGAAAAGAAAAAAAATCTATTTAGAATTTAAACTACATTAAACTGCATTAGTACCACTCCTTTGCATATATGGCAGGCGCGAAAAATATATATATCATTGCTTATTGGAAACTTTCCTTTGACAAAAACTAACTTAAAAAATTATAAAAATCGTATTACCAACGCTATTTCTTTCGCACCATAACGGTCCTACAATTTAAAATGTACGTCGGCTCTTTCTGGCATCAGAGATTGGATAGAGACATTTTTTAAGTCATTAAGTTATAGAAATGGTAAACAATAAAGAAACAAACAGGACCATTGTGTCATTTATTTTCCTTAATTTAAAAAAAGTAAATAAAAAAACAGTCGCACAAAGGATGAACCGAGCCACAAAGAAATATGTGCCGCTCAGAGCTTTATGTATTACACACAAACACACTTATTTATATATATATATATATATATATATATATATGGCGATTAGTTTCGAAACCGGATCGACCGATTTTTTCTTTACATTTTGCAAGTTCTTAAAACATTTAATCTAGCATGTACGTATTGACCAAAATGGTCTCAAAACAGTACAAATATAGCTTCAAAGTCTTGGGATCAAAATCAAATTAAATAGCTCTAAAACAATTTTCTTATCTACTGTAAATGTTTTCAAAATGGATAAAGCAGGTTTTGAAACTGATCATCAGTACATTATTTAGCACCCCTTATTATTTAGAACAGAACCCCTTGAGAGGTGCCAATCGTCCACATGAAATATCTTCTCGCCAGAAAATCATCTATTTTTTTTTTAATCAGGATCACACAAAAAAGAACTTCTAGTGAGATCCTCTGCCCCGTTTATAAATATTTCTATAGATATTATCACTTTACTTACTTTACTTTGTGATTTACTTACATTAAATATGATTGCATAGCTGAGAGTCAGTAAGCAACGATTTTAAACTACAGACTGTATAATTGTAATTAATTTTGTGTTCAAATAGCATTATTGTTGAGATTAAAGTAGTTGAGCCTATGTACTGTGCTTCTAACTAAAACCAAAAGAACGCATATTTTTTTCAAGGAAGACCTCAATTTTTAATGATAGATAGGTACATCATAGAGACGATGTTGACTTTTTATCTTGTAAATATACAGTGAATATTAGTTTGATTGTTTTCAAAGTAACAGTGTAATTGTTTTTGTAATTGTTGATGTTATGTTGTACATGTATTGACATTGTTTTTTTAAATACCTTTTTATATTTTTATAAACTGTGTTGTTTTTATTACTTGATATTTACAATAGTATATAAACTTCCATCATTTTTAAAATGATATTTAGAAATAGAGAAGGAGCTAATATTTTGTTGAGGTTCTAAATTCAACAATAAAAGTTACTGTTTCGAAATATTTGAGAATGTAGTCATGATTAAGAGAATAGATACTGTATAAATATTTGTTTTTGTAGAATATATGCCATTTTGAAAAATAGTTGTTTTTTTTTCGTTAAATTAAATTTAGTTACCCTTATAAGAAAAAAAATGAATGTAACAGATCAAATTAGCAACTTAAGTAAAAAATATTCAATATAGTAATTTCTATGCAAATAAACCTACTTCGATGTTTTTATTTATCTGATAATCTTATAATGACGTTTCGAAAATCAATTCATACATATTCAGTGCTGACATATACAATAGCATGTTTACATATAAGTGTGTAGTTGCTCTATAAAGAAAAATCTCATAATACTTTTTTATCCAAAAAAATGTATTGAAACTCGACTATACAAGTTTCGTGTTCTTTGCGCAGCACCTCTTCAGACGCACAATTTTTAACCTATGAAGTACAATAGGCCCATGGCTGAGGGAGGCTACCCTCCTCTGGGCCGACTTATTCGAGACTAAGAGGAAGTCACAGAATGACACCAATGGATCAGCTAATACTATCTATAATAATTAAACCTATAATTTATATAGTTTTTTTATAATATAAAGATTAATATACCCAAGAAGAATTTTAGTCAATGAATAATAATGATTTTCAAATTTAACACAAAACAACAACACTTATTTAGTGAGGTAAAACCATATTCTATTTAATTATTTGATTTCAATTTTTATTTCTTCTATCTTAAATATTTGAATGCTTTAATTTGTTTGGTATTCCCAACACTTTCCCCTTTCTATGAGTTTGATATAATCTAAATAAAACTTACCTCCAATTTTAAGTACAAGGTAATTGAAAATATATTAATTTCGTGTCACTATCACATCATATATTATTATTTGTTTATTATTATTTAAGTTCAATTTGTGCTACTATCGCTTTTCTAGCCAGGGTGGGCCTATTGAGTTTATTTAATGAGTCAGTCACTAAATAAATTTCTACTGCCCAGGTCGGGAATCGAACCCGCCACTCTAGGTCTACCACGCGACATTAAGACCAGCGCCTTAACTCGCACGGCTGAACCCCATCACATCATATAGTAGGCTCACACAGAATATGGCTTATACTGACAATTCGTTGATCAGACAGCAGGAAAGAGAAAAGCAACAATTGAAAACATTGCTTGTATCAATATGGACCACGAGAAATGTGTCAACAGAATAGGGAATCATGGGCCCACGCCATTGTATGGGAGATACACGCTTCTCGGTTTTATATGGCAAGTATTTGAAGGTAATAAATATCATTATAAAGTATATAAAAACTAATTTTTTTTCGGATGAGGTCCTCTTATTTTAGGCTGAAAGCATTTCAATTCAAAAGATTCTATTGAAGAAAGGCTAGGTCGTTAATTTACAAAAAAATAGTATTTGGGAGAAAAACGTGGACTCCCATAGAAAAGGAACTAGAAGTCCTTATTGGTCTGAGATATAAGAACAAAAATTTATTCTAAATACGAACGTGTGTATTTGGAAAGTAAAAAAAAAATTCAAAAGTGGCTACACCTTCATAAGCTTTATAGTAATGTGAAAGTATGACCTATTTAACTTTACTTAACTAATCTATGACCTCAAATAATTATTAAAATCATTTTTATGTCTCTAGTTTCGCGTCCACCGGACGCCACATCAGAAACAATTCTAATAAAAAAATACAACTAAACTAACGGCTACATCGTGCTATAGTAGCTTCCACTAGCCATGCCAGTAAGAGAATGGCTTACAAAATATGCCGGGTCAATATATCCGTATATCGATACGTCACTAAATAAAAATATATCAGATTATCCCTAATGAAGTGTAGCCTAAGTAGATTGGAATTCATACAGCTTATTTTTTATACATTATATTTTGTATCTGTTGATTTCAATTTATCCTTTATATTGCTAAAGCTATTTCTGGTTCTGTATATTTCCAAGTGATTTGTCCCATAGCTTTACATATCGATGCAATCTTCCTGCTGAAATAACTTTATCCATATAAAGGATGAATTGAAATCAACAGATACCAAATATGATGTTTACAAAACAAGCTGTATGGATTGCAATAAAAGTTATATGGGGGATTTACCACAATTACTCAAAAGAAGGCTCAGACAACACGTGATAAACGTTGATAATAAGGGTAAATGATAAATGCAGCCATAAATTTGATTTTGAGAACATAAGTTATTATTATAAGCAAGAGGAGGATAAAAGAGAATATGCAAATCATAAAAAATAGAGAAAGGGTGATCAATAAGAAAACAGAGATTAAATATGTGAATTGTATATATATTTTAATTTATGAGAAACTTTGAAGTGAGGTTTGATCAATTATCAACTTCACATTTACTATTTAGACTACACTTCATTAGGGATCTATGTATATTTTTTTCGTGACATATCGATCTAAATCGTCTGAGTTGACCCGCCTAACTTTGCAAGCCATTCTCTGAATGGCATGGCTATTGGAAGGTCCTATAGAACGATGTAGCCGTCAGATTACTTACCTTTTTGTGTCAGAATTTCTCCTGATGAGGCGTCATGTGGACGCGAAACTAGTAGAGAAATAAAAATGATTTTAATAATCATTTGAGATTATCATTTTTTTTAACCTTCCGCCATATATTAATTAGGTATATTTATAGTGATGCCACTCATAAAAAGTGCAATAATTGTCCAATAGTTTTGTTCCAAATGCCGCACAATGTATTGTATATTTATTACTCGCATATTGGTGAATGAAGAGTAGCCTTCATAATTTTTTGCTAGATCCTCCATTCCATCCCTACAGAAATTTATTGTTTACACGAAAAATATTTGCAAATTACCAATTTTTTTATCCTTTGACAATACCTTCATAGCTATTTTAGTGGACCCGATATTAGTGCAGATAGTGTACGGGTGTGGCTATTAAATAACGAGACTGACGCTGCTACAGAAGAAGTGCGCATGCGTCAAACGCCAGCAACTAACAGCTGTTATCGTGAAGCGTCCTATTTCGAATATAGTGCCTCTCGCTTCTGTAAAAAAAAATCAGTACAGCCGTAGCCTTCGTTCGGATTAGAGTTGTTTTTTTGTTTCGCCGAAAAAATGTTAAGTGTAACAGTAGATCAACGAATTGTTGTGAAATTTCATGTGAAACTTGGAGAAACCGCTACTGAAACTTATAATTTATTGAAAGAAGTGTATGGCAATGAATGATTATCGCGTGCACGTGTTTTGAGTGGTTTAAGCGTTTTCAAGATGGCCGAGAAGATGTTCAAGATGATTCACGCCAGGGTCGCCCTTCCACGTCGAAAACGGATGACAATATCGAAAAAATCGGTAATCTGATTCGATCTGACCGTCGGTTAAGTATTCGTGCGATTGCTGAAACTGTACGAATTGATAAAGAATCCGTACGGCAAATATTACATAACAATTTTAACATGCAAAAAGTGTGTGCCAAAATGGTGCCTAAAATTCTCACATTTGAACAACTGGAAGCTCGCAAAAATGTTTGTACTGACACTTTGAATACCATTGAAAATGACCCAAACTTACTGGAAAGGATAATAACATGTGACGAACCATGGGTTTTTATGTATGATCCTGAAACAAAGCGCCAATCCACGCACTGGAAGAGCACATCTTCACCGAGAGCAAATCAAAATTCAAAGCAATGTTGATTGTTTTTTTCGATATTCATGGGATTGTGAACCTTCACTGGGTTCCTGAAGGTCAAACGATTAATCAACATTACTACCTTCACGTTCTTGCTGAACTCCGCGAAAGAATAAGGAAAAAACGACCTGAATTGTGGAAGGTCAAGTCATGGGTTCTCCACCAAGACAATGCGCCAGCTCATTCCGCATTGTCTGTCTGTTAAGAGGTTTCTAGCCAAATTCAGCATCCCAGTGTTAGACCATCCGCCTTATTCGCCGAATCTTGCCCCGTGCGACTTCTATCTGTTTCCTAAGGTGAAATCTGCATTAAAAGGAACAAGATTTGAGTCTGTTGAAGCTGTGAAAGAGAAAGCGGCACGCGTCCTGAAGGAGCTGACAGAAAAAAACTTCCAGAACTGTTTCGAACAATGGAAGGTTCGCATGGAGCGGTGTAGGGATACAGGAGGGGTGTATATTGAAGGTGATAATAAGTAAAAATGAATGAAATAAAAATAAAATGTTTTACAGCGTCAGTCTCGTTATTTAATAGCCACACCCCGTATCTATTTGAACACTGTAGTTGAAGATATCCTAATATTGATAGTGAAAGAATTTTCTGTCGGTATGCATTTCGATCGCGGTAACGTAGAAGATTGGATAGAGTTGGAATTTCGTATAAATATTACTTGTAGTTCAATATCGGTCGAGTTTCGATGACCAAAATGCTTTAAACATATTGTTACGTTTATTTAAAAAGAAAACTGTAATAAACATTGTTGATTAGAGTTCTTTTGGATTGCAAAATTGAACACACACAAGCTTTATCAGTTTTTATCAATGCACTTCACACTTGGTTAATTATTCTTAACTACTACTCACAGTATGCACTGTTAGCTTCACTGTTTTTGTTATTACAAAGACCGGTAACTCACTCACGATCACTGAAGTTCACAAAAACACGGCACTGCACTGATCTTCGCGAAGATAATGGCACTGCACTGTCTTAAACACGGCACTATTCTGTTCTTTCCAGAGTCACGGCACAACACTGTTCTTCACGTAAAACACTTTACCACACTGTAACTAAGTCGCACTGTTGCACTGATGATCACTTGAAGACAGCTGAGGACAAACTTGGGGTGGCCGGATCCTTTTATAGCTTGTCGGAAAACATTAAAGGAGACGTGCCCAGACACGTCAAGAACAGGAATGGTATTGCCTAGAACGAGCTCGAACCTCTTGTCGGTTTTTTTGATCTCCTTCGTACTTCCCAAATACGTGACTATCTCTGTTCAATCTTTCATGTACGTAGTTTTCGTAACAACATTATTAATTAAAATATGTGTAAGACATTTACAGGGTGTCCCTAATCATGTTGAAAACTAATAGAGACGAAAATCTTGACATTTTGATAACTGATGTATCTGAGATGCCCTGAACCAAATAACACATAAAATTGGGTGTGAAATTAGGCAATGAAAACTAATCCCCATATCAAAAAGAGCCAATTACATTTTTTTTGGTATAATTTGTGAAAGATCCTAGCGTAGGATACATGATTAGTTTATTTGTAATTATACAAGAATTCATATAGATTAGTTTCGGCGTGACGACTATACATAGTACATAACTGACAAAGAACTACCCTTAGAATGTGAAAATTTCATATTTCAAACTGTTCTAACACACCCTTTTCATTTTTTTTTTAAGTTAAAACCATCACTAAATTATTTTCTATTAAATGTATTGAGCTGATGTATTGAAACGGAGATATCGTATATCACTTTCAAATGAAATAATTTAAAATAAGTTCAGCAAACCTTTTGTATATTTTATTTAATAGGAGTACACGGATATCTTGCAGTGTTCGTCAGACATTGCATTTATCAGATTCTTGAAAACTGGAAAGCTCTTATAAAATTTTTTTATTTAAATAAGGATTCGCGACAATATAAATGGGCAATGCGAATCATAATTAAATTATTTGCATTAACATAATATTATAAAGCAATAAGTTTAAACTTACTAGTTTAGCTAACTAACGACAGTTAAGTCTAACTTAAATTAAGTCTTTACAGGCAATCCGTTTTCCATTATTTTTCCCAAACGGCAACAATGTTCTTTTCGAAACCTATTTAATATTAAATTATGTGTTAGTCTTTCTTGCTACTGTGTTGGTTATCAGTTTTCTAATCGCCT
The DNA here is from genome assembly GCA_019009955.1 of Riptortus pedestris. Taxonomy (NCBI): domain Eukaryota; kingdom Metazoa; phylum Arthropoda; class Insecta; order Hemiptera; family Alydidae; genus Riptortus; species Riptortus pedestris. The sequence continues at coordinate 75,685,172 of CM032233.1, forward strand.
ACAAATTTTTATACCTAGGACGAGGCCACTGATCTTTAGTCCCCCTTAGTAAGGAGGTATTCAAACATTCTACTCCCTAAGATTGGGCTTTAAAACTTCTAAAACGGTTCGACTAAGGGGAGAATGGGAGAGGGAGCGAGTGTGAAAAGGTGGGGAACAGCCTACAATGAGAGAGGAAGTGACTGCGTATCATGCAGCACGTTCAACCAGCTTCTCTGCACTTCACATTCAAATCATATCATTAAATCATTTCAAGTTAGCCGTTCCAATGATACAGAATACTTATTTTGCTGATCACGTAATTTTCAACTTCCTGGTAAATGTTTTTATTCTTTTTTATAAGATGGGTGAGTGATATCACATTCTATAAGAACTGGAAATATCTCTTTTCAAGGATATATTACTAGGGTCCCCTTGTTCAAATAAATAAATAAGCCTTTGTGAACAAAGCAGAAAGTCCGTCACACAGAGACTGCGTAAACTAAGTAGACTTCCCACGTAAAGTTATACAATAGAGAAATCTACATACGAGTGCCGAACAGTCGGATCGGAAACGGCCGAACTACTTTTCGACGGAAACGAATAGAAGCGACTATAGCTCGTCCATTATACTTAATAAAAATGCAAATATCTCGGTTAATATTCAAAATAGAGAATAAACGTGTTATAACAATATTTATAGTAAATTTAATTTGCAATAAGATTGGTTGTATACAATTTTTCGATTCCACTTATAACGGAGATATTTCGAAATTCCCGACCGTTAAATAGCCGTTAACGAACTTGATCCTTCTTTTTACTTAAAACGATTAAATACCGAGTTTGGTGCAGATTAAATAAAAATTGCGACCGTCAGAGTGTTAACAGACAAATATATATATATATATATATATATATATATATATATATATATACATATATATAGTTTTGAACGGACCTCATTTTCGTCAACTCCTGGGTAGGATCGATGGATACTTGAAGAAATTTGTCGAAAATCGCGTCATGAGTACGACCTCAATAGCTGATTTCCCTTAAGTGAAAACTGCTAATATTCCACATGCAGGATATACGTAGTAGCTTAATGTGAAAATTCCTTTGGTACAAATGGGGTTTTACTGAAGGCCAAAATCGCAGAAATACGAAGAAGTACACTGCAGTTGCCTAAGTTTCTAAATATTTAATAACTTTTTTAAGACAGTTATCATATTAGTCTTCTTAAAATATGTGCTACAAAAACCTAATGTGGCTTTATACAAGAGGTAAAAATAATACTTGAATATAGGAGGTAAAATGTTTATAGCTTGGTAACTTTCAGAAAATATAAACAAGAATACAAAGTCAATGATCGATTTTCCTTATGAAATATCTGCTATAAAACCATTGCATTCCTTTTCATTTCGTCTGAAAATAATCCGGATTTTGATACAATTGGATTCGTATGAGACGGCAGCAGAATCACGAAGTCTTCCATACTAAGAAATTGGAAAAATATATTCATGAAGAGCGGTTTCAAATTTGGCTACTATATACATGGAATAAGGAATATTTAGAAATAGAGCCAAAATTGTGCTCTCAACGTCATCGGGACCTAATCTTGGACTTATCGTACTAATACCACTCAACGGCCATCATCTCCTTTCAATACGCCATACGCCCTTCAAAGGCTGTGTAATTAAGTAGATTTTTCAAAATTATTATTTTAATCTCAACAAAATCTTGCATATAAATCCAAAGGTTGTCTATTAAACTTGAGTAAGCGTTGAATTATTGAACAAATGTAAACTAATTGGTTCTCATTGTTGATTATTGTCGTCTGTCGGTCAGTTTGATACCGCCAATACCACTTTGACTCGGAAAACAGTTTCTCCGCTTCCAGCAGAGTAGTTGAGGACTGTAGTACAGTGGGGGAAAAAGTATTTACACATCCCGTTTTTTCTTTAAATAATAAATATAAAATTGAATACAATTCATTTGAGTTTACCCAATAATAAGTACAACTAAAACTTGTTAAATAACAGTAAACATTCAATTGAAAGCCTTGATCATAAAATAAAAAATATTTTAAAATAAGATAAACACCAGGAAAAAAGTATTTGCACACTTTCTTTCTTTGTGCATAAGTACAAAGGTATGTTTGTTTACTTGTTGTTTTTTACTTCCTAGAGTATAATCCTGTTCTTTTTTGTCAGTATTCTAAAATATTTCAATCGTGTAAGATCTACATATTTTTAAATGCCAAAAACAAGTGAACTGAGTCCTGCCTCTCCCGAACGCGTGATTTCATTTCTCAACCAACAAAAATCGTATTGTAAAATATCTGATTTCTTGGTTCTTAATTTTTCTAAAGCAAGATAGGTAATTAAGAGAATGACGTTCAACTGCAAATAGTTGGCATAAAGGTCATCCCAAGGCACTAATTGAAAGAATGGAGAGCAAAATCAAAATTGAAGCTCTTAAAAATCTGTAAATGCAGGTGCCCTAGCTAATATGGTCTAATCAACTTCTGGGGCATATGTCAGCACGAAAATGGTAAGGAATGTTTTGAATTCTAAAGGTCTTAATGGCAGAGCACCGATAAAAAACTTTAAATTAGTGAGACAATCGCATCAAGCCCATCATTTTTTGGGGAAATGTGCTGTTCTCTGTTGAGAGTAAGTTTAATTTGTTTGGATCCGATGGACGAAAGCTTATTTGACCTGGGATAAATGAGGAACTGAAAAAGCAAAACGTTTCGGTTACTGTTAAACATGGGGGTGACGATGCAATGCTTTGGGGATGCATAGCTTATAATGGAGATGGAAATCTTATACTATTGAAGGAATATTAAATGCTGAAGGTTATATGAGTATTTTGCGGGGCAACCGCTTAGCAAATACAGCAAAATTGGGAATCCAGCATCTGTTAATATTCTAAATGGACAATGATCCAACACATATAGCGAAGGAAACTAAAGAATACAGCCAATAAAACTATAGAATGGTTAATATTTAATGTTCTTCAACTACTGCACAGCCCTCTACAGTCACCAGACTTGAATATAATTGAACATTTATTCCGCGCGTTAGACCAAAGTGTTTCAAAACACTATATAACTGGTAGGCACCACCCCAAGAATACTTTAGTACAAAAATGGGAACAAACAATCCAGATTTAATTTAAAACCTTGTATATTCACGCCTAGATGTTTACAAGCGGTAATTAACGCTAACAGACTACACACAAAATATTAAATATTAAAAAATGAAGATAATGTGTGGTGTGCAAATACTTTTTTCCATTGAATTTATGTAAGATTTAAGTTTTATTTTACTAAGTAAAAAGTTTTTCATTTGAATTATATATGTATTGATTCCGTTTTAAATATACTTCTTATTTATTACATTATACAATTTTTTTATTACCCAAATTCATAATTTATTTTTAAAAAACCTGGTGTGCAAATACATTTTTCCCCCACAGTATATTAATGTTTACTGGATTGTCGGTAGTCACGAAGGTCAGTAACGAAATTTTGTGGAAGAAGCAAGTTTCGGATGTACGAGAGTTGGAAAATGAGAAACCTTGTGAAGGAGAAATCGAAGTAAATTCAGAAAGGCAATGAAGGGGGTGAGTAGCAATAATTTTGAGAAGATATTGTTGCGCAGGAGCGGGTTCGGGGAATGAAACGGAATTGATAAGGAACTGTAAACAAAGACCTTCTTATCTTTTTTTTTTTTATCTGGGCCCAGCGACTGAACTAATTGTTTTACTTTTTTACAACTTACTAGTAACCTCGCCTGCAGAAAAATGATAGGTTAGAATATTCGGCGAGTGTATGGGAAGGGGGTATGTTTACCTTATCAAGCTCATTTTATAACAGTTTATAAGAGACTGGTTGACTTTATTAGGTTCCGTTCCTTTCCACACGTGCGACCATAATTTGTAGTTCAGTTATTTTCTGGCCAGTGTAAGGGGGTGGCTCTTCCTTGTCATGGAAGAGTAATTGACCTCATGAAGCCTTCATTTAAGAAGTACTTGGTTGATGTGCACAACATTCGCGCATATAATTAAATTGCAGAGCTCTTCATGAAATGTTGGAGTCAACTGAAAAAAACCTAAGAAGTATTCTTTAGAATGTAAATCGGTAAAAAACGGGCATTGCAATAATTGTTCTTTTCTTTACTCAGAGGTCGATTTTCATTCAAATTTGAGGATTTGTTTCCAGTGTGCAACTACTTATCATTCTATAAAAACACTTGTTAAAATGATATATGGTTCTTTAGAAGACAAAGAAGGAGAAAAATAAAGTCATGAAAAAATAATAAATCAAGTACAAAACTTTTTGACCGAAGAAATAATACTAAGAAAATAGAGATGGCAGAGAGAGACAGGAAAGAAGAGTGACGGAAGAAACAAATGAACTTAAGATAGTGCAAGACAGAAGAAGAGAAGAAGTAGAAAATGAACAAAAATAAAAGTGAGAGCAAATTTATAATAATTTAAGAAATATAATAAACGATTTTTTAACATTATTTAATTGTATTATGAAATTAGTTGAAGGCCAGCTTTAACATTATGCATGATTTTATTTATTGTATAATTAATAAAAGCTATATTTTTTGGCAAGAAATTGTTATACTGAACTGTATATAAAATTTTAGTAAATTCCAAATTAAATCAAAAATTAATTTTTCTAATAACTTAATGTGTCTGTTATACTTTGAATATTGATGTATTTAAGTAATTAAAGAATTATTTTTATTTTTAATTTTTTTTGTAAGTCAATATCTATAAATTACTGACATGGCATTCCATTCATTTTATATAGGTAACATAGTAGTTTTCAAAATTAACGAACTAGTCCTTCGTTCCTTCAGTAATTTAATATTATGTTTAACGATCAAATAAGAATTACAGCTGCTGGAGTGATTTATATATACCTCAGACCAGGAAAGCCCTCATTTTTTTTTTTTTTTTTTTTTTTTTTTAATGAGGTGGTACAGATAAACGTCTGTCACCGGGTTTTTTTCGGCGAGAGACTATGACAAGAGAGGAGAGGGGCCGGACAGTCCTGGTGCAGAGAGTCAAAGGAAAGAAAGCAGTTCCTGACTATGCGATGTGTTTGGGCCCAAAGCGGAGGTGTTTTGATCCCCCCCCTCCTTACATTTGACTAAAGAAGAAAGACCAAAAGAAAAATATTGTGGAGAGGAAGGGATGCGAAGAAAACTAAACTATTCTGATTCCTCTTCTTTTTTTTTTTTTACACACAGATTTTATTAACAGAAGGAACTTACATACTAGAACTTAAGACTAAAGATAGAAAAGATTCAGCCTGTGTATATAAACACCAGGTTATATCGAGAGCTTCCTTTTACTATATTAGGTATATATTTTAAGGGGATGTGAGGATAAGGATTTGGGATAGGCCTGACTTTATTACGGGTCGCTGGTAAACCTCGTGCGTTGATGGATAGAGGGGAGAAAGAAGAAGAAAGGAGGAAGAGATCGTAGGAGAGGAGGTAAGAAAGAGCATTATCCTGGAAAGCGACTTCAACGTATGAAAAGGCTCAGGTGGGGTTGAGGGAGGTGCTAGCTATGCCTAGGCCATCGGCATAGGCCTAGATCTCGACGTTTTTGTCACGTTATCCGCCGTGTATAGGGTGAAGAGGCGTGGCGAAAGGACTGCACTCTGGGGGACGCCGCAGGGAAGGGATTCGGTTTGGGACAAGCTTCCGCCTACCTTCACTTGGAATGTACGGTTTTGGAGGAAGGATAGGTTCAGGAAGTACAATTGCTCGCGTCAATCGCGGTAGCGAAGGATGGATCGAAGGGTATCGACCGAATCGATCTTCTTAGTACAGTCTATGGATATGAAGTCTCTAGCACGGTTATGATGGAATCACAGAGAAGCGCTGGACTGAAGCCGAGCCATGGGGTGCAAGGTGCAGAAGGCGTCTTTTCTGAAGCCTTTCTGCTCTTTTGGGATCAGGTTTTCCTCCTCGCAAAATCCTAGAAGGTATTTGAGAATGAACTTCTCCAGAACCTTTGAGATGTATGAGTGGAGGCTAATGGGGCGGTAGTGCTCTGGTAACGAGCCGTTTTTGTTGGGCTTCAGGAAGGACACAACTATTGCAAGTTTCCACTGCACTGGGACGAGACGGAGCCGGAGCCGGAGTTTTTGTACCTTGGGAGAAGTACATATTGTCCCTTGTCCAGACCAGGGGATCTACCTCCCTTGGAATGGCGGTTAGCTGCCTGGGAGAGACGAACATGAAATTTCTTTCACTTTCCATCGTCACAGGCGCCTCTCCAGTGTTTGTGGCCCTAGACTGCGAGTCTGTCAAAATATATGCATGTTGCTAGAGCCGCAGCCTGGTTCTTCGTGTCCATCACATGTCTGTCGTCCTGGAGAAAAACAGATCTTCTTTTTGTTACTCCGGTCTTCACCAGCTTCCAGAACTTACGAAGGTCACCGTGTATGTTCCGGAGGTTTCATGCCATTCCGCCATCTTCCACTGTCTCATAAGGGACCGGATTTGGGTGGTGAGGTTGTTTATGGTGGGACGTAGTGCAGTGTTGTTGGTCAGGTACCAGATATTTTTTAGATTTTTCCTTTGTGCAAAGAGGGCGAGGATGTATTGGGGGAGAGTGCATTCATTGATGGTGGTAGGGGGACAAATTTCTGGATAGCTCGATCCGCAGCGTTGATGATACGACCCCTATACTCACTAATGCTCTGTTCTAGTTGGTGGGCATCGCTGATAGTAGTTGTCTCGTAGATAATATACTAGTATAGCTTCCGGTTGGCTTTATTAAACGAGGAGTTAGTCTTTTGGGGATCAGGAGGGCGACCGAGCAGCTCGTAAAGAACTGGTCGGTGGTCCGACGTGTTGAAGTCCAGTGCTGTACACCTCATCATGACATGGGGGGTGCGGGTCAGTAAAAGGTCTATAGCAGACACTCAGGTAGGGGTGGCTCTAAAAGTGAGGGCATTAGGGTGCACAACGGTGAAGTCTGTCCTCGTGATCGCTGAGTAGGACTTGGTGACATAACTCTGGTTTTAGGATGGGTCTGGCATTCACCTATGTCTCTGTTACTCTGTGCTAGGCGTAGCAGATGTTAGAAGTGCTCAACTCTTGCTTTGGACCATCTATAAAGGCCGGTTAATGGATAAGTCTGGTTCTTGAACTTAATAAGGAGTGTAACTACGTGGTATTGGTTGCGTATTGAAGGATTATGAGGTTGAATCTCTTATAGGGTGTTCTGTATTTCAGTAGTATTGTTCGTAGCCTCAGTATCTGTCATTTTTCACATCGTCACGCTCGATGCTATGTACCCATATACCCAGAATTGATCTGTTTTCTTGCGGTGAGCGTCTGTTAGCACCGCAATGGTGGGAGAATATAAATAAATATAAAAAGGCTGGTGTATATAAAAACCATGGTTATGCCGAATTAAATGTTCCAAGTCTCTTCTTGTCGGCATTTTATTTGTCCTACCTAAAAACGTAATAAATAAATAAATATACCTCAAGAATGTTTATTTACTACACAAAAAATAAAATGCGTTTTAATTGCATATAAAAAAAAGTAGTAAGTAAATGAGCTGTTGAAACTCGTCATATAAATTTTATTTATCGTTCTACTAATGGTTACATACCGTGGCTATGTAAAGTATTATACGCATGTAAATACCTATCTGTACCATTATAAAAATAAAATAAAATAATAAAAAAAAATATTTACCAAAACATTACCTTCATACTCGTTCCACTTAGATAAACCAAATTCTCATATTTAATACACTTATAGGATTAAATAAGTAGGTGTGTACACTATGATTTGTAAAACAATACTGAACGTATATAATTGTTGAAAAGAAAGGAATGTTTTAGGAGTCGGAGAGGGGTAACAGGTAGCTCTCCCTTCCAGCCGTTATCTCATAATTTTCCCTAGAAAATCTTCTCTTGATCCTACGGCTGACATTTTCCGACTGCGAATTCGATTCTCAGATATTTCCTCTAACTTAAGTTCAAAAATCATCGAGAGGACTCATGAGCTAACTTTTCCACACCTTCCCAAATATGAGTAATAGGTGTCAAAATGTGTTTCTTTATAAAAATATATATCTAGTTCATATGAATGGATATCATAACTGTTAAGATATCCCTGTATTGTATATTCCATGAACAATCAGAGAGACATAAATTAAAACTGATATACATTATCTGTCGTTTGATAGGAACGTTGATTAACATGTATCAAAAAGTGTCCGGATCGAGATGTTAAAAATTTGCAACTTTGGATTAGAGTAGCTCCAAAAGCTGTACTTTATTTATGTTTCAACTATATTTTCAAAGTTTAGGATTAATGTAGAAACAAAAAAAAATATACTTGATTCAGAAAAAAAGTTAGTTTTTCGGATTTTTTGCAACATGGTGGGGAATCGGTGCCATTGGAGAAGTTAAAAGTTCTTTCAAGAACCCTTGGTTTGACGACGTATGCCAGAAAGTACTTATCCCACTCTTATGAAAATCCTCTTCTTGAGGAAATGAGTGTCCTGATAATTATGTGTATATTAATATGGATTAATGGTAATATGGAAAGCCTAATTAAACGTACGCTTGATTGAGAGAGTCCCTTGAACCCGTAACTGAACTGCAATCTGACGTGTGAATAGATCATTATTCTATAAGGTGCCCAGTGGAAAGTAAATTAAATTGTTTAAGGAACATTTTTCCGAAAACTGGTTGTAAATAAATTTCTTTGTCGATTCCATTCCGTTAATTTCTACAAAGGGTAAAGTGGTTCCTCGCAGACCTTAGAAGAGCTTTAAATTTATTTTCCCTATTTTCAAACATTTTTTTTGTTTTTTTCATTGTTTATTTTGTGAAGTTTGGACATTCCAAAACAAATGTTATCAGCTACTATCCCTAATACTTAGCGTGAATTCATAGATGTTATAGAGTAGGACATACATAAAACTCAAGGCCAAAGACAGGGATGTTTTTACGAGTATAATCCTTGGTTAGTATATAATTTTGAAAAGTAGGTGATCCCAACAATCAAAACAAAAACGTAACTGAAGGTAAACAAAGATGATTGATTTTTCTAGCTATTACGAAATATTGGAAAATATATATCCAATAAAATAAACCTAAATGTCTTTTGAAACAAACTTGAGTATTTTTATTTTATTTATTGCTTACAAGGATTTTCCTTATAGCAAGGAGTAGGCCTTATATAATGAGGTTAGTTTTTCTATGGTAGTAGCTTATATATATATATATATATATATATATATATATATACATATTTTTACAAACTAGAATTGAGTATAACTGACTAGAATTTACATTAACATTTCTAGAAAAATCTAAACTAATAAGTGACATTATATTTTATTATCTTACCTAATATTAAAACATTATATTTTCAACATAATAGTTTCATTAAACTTATCATTATCTTGGTTCCTGCTCTTCTGGTGTATTCTGGTAATACATAAGTATAACAGTACAAAATAAACAAAAAAAAAACAATAAGAGAATAAGAGAAATTTGACACTGTTGACTCAGATAAGATTCGTGAAGTTTGAAACTATTTCTTAAATATTTAAAAATGCTAATATATGTTTTAACCCAATCCTTGGAATCCTGGATTAACACCTGGGTTTTTCCATTTTTCATCTGCTTACTTGTTTACTTGGATTTTAAATACATTAAAAAAGAAATAGAATTATAAAATACTAATAACAATAATACAATTTCTCTAACCTATAATATTTAAAATACACAATAAATAAGGGAGTCCCTAACCCCTTGTATGTCCATAAAGAACATTATAATACAAAAAAGGGTGCTAGCACCCAAAAACGAGTTCTTAGCCTTAACCTAACAAGTAGCACTCTCCAAAAAGAATAATAACAAATAAAATAAAACAGAAGAGAACAACAAAAACAAAAAAAAAACGCCTCATACATAGTTGTCTAAAAATAATGCATCCTGACCATAAATATACTCCTAAAAATAAAAAGACAAGACATTCCTCCTAGACATACAACCTACTTATAACTAAAACTACAAACAACTTTACTTTTATTGCATTCGGCAATTCTTTATTATCATTTTCATCTGTTTACTGAATGAGCTAGTCTATATTTGAATCTATATTTTGCCTTTGCTTGTGCCTACTAATACTTGAATGGTTGATGACGTAATTCAGGTACCTCTTTGCCCCTTGGTAGCCCGGTAGCTCTTTTAGTTTCTCTTCGTTTTGTTATTGCTAGTCAGAAGTTTACACAGTTCGGGGTTTGTGTGTGCGTGTGTGTGTAGTTCTTTGGCATTCCTATTCAATTTTTCTTTTATAAAGCGAAAACTAATAATTTGATGTGACAATTAATTTAAACTGAATTTTGTAACCAGACAGTTTCTCCGTCTAATTGAATGTATATAGGGTTTACTATCTTCTTTGAGTTATTTTCGCAAGTGAGAAAGGACGATTGTTTTATTTGAATATATACCTCCTGTCAGTAATTTATATCTTCTCATAATCCTATATGCATGAAATCTCCTGTGTTTGTTGCTTCATTTTACTTGCTTAGAGGTAATGTAACTCATTAAAATTATATAGAAATTTAATTTAGTCCAATTTGTTTTATTAATTCGAGGATAACATGTAGTACTTTCGTTTTCAGTTTTCTTCAAATCTGACATGCACTGATGACTAATGATGAATCACATATTAATTTACATTCAAATTAACTGAACTTGTTCAATGGACTTGGAAAATGTATGTGATATATCTGATTTAAAGGAAGCTATTTGATTACATTGATGAATGCATAGTCTTCATGATTTATAAAGAAAAATACTTAGCTGAGTTTTTTAGTGATTGATTAAGCTAATCTGTAGTGATTTTTATTGCAACGTGAAATGGCTTATAGACCTGGTGAGTTGGTTTTACATATATTTGTATTTAGTTATGCCAATCTCCTTAGTGTACAGACTGACAGTTTTATTTTATCATACCCTCTGAAATTTGTGTTTGGAGAATAGTTTTGAAGGGTTCAGTATATTTCTTAGACTTCATTTGTTATCCCAACTTCTACATCTAAATCTACATAACCATCTTAAGTGTTTACTTTTACATTCCATGTTTTTTATTTACTCTAGTCGCCCTTTCATTTAATATGATTTTCTGTGTGGTATTTTATTTCTATATATGCTTGCTATTTTGAGTTGATTTAAATCAGTGTTCATGAATTCCATCGTAGTTGACTTATCAATGCCTTGTTATAATTTTTGACTTTTAGAAGGTGTTCTCGTATATGATGGCATTTGTTTATTCTATTTAATTTGTGGTAAAGAGTAAATGTCAATTTTCAAGCTTCCATTGAAAGTTAAGTGTTTGTTATTATAACTGTATTATAATATTGTGCATCTATGTTTCTTTGTCTTAGTAGTGTTTACACTGGACTGTTTAATTATTTGCTTCTAAGTGGTTTCATTTTATTGTTGGGCAGTGTGCATGTTTCTTGTATTCTTATGAAACATGTGTCTTCACCATTTCTGTTTAAACCAGTTCAATCTCACTAACAACAGAATTTTATTTTTATGTTTAAATGTGATCTTGCGAGATTTTTAATATAGTAACTATTCTTAATATTATGAACTTTTTGACACACACTTGTATAGTCTTCCTTTTTTATTTTTCGCCTGGGGAAGACGGCTATTGAGGATGGACCATGGGGTGATTATTTAAGAAAAGTCATTTCTTGTTCACCGGAAGACAAAAACTTATTTTTTTTTAGACTTTAGGCTATTCACATTTCCAGACATTAAACGAGATTGGTTATTTGGTTGCGTTCCGTTATTTAGTTGCATTTTGTTATTTGGTTGCATTCTTAGTTTGTTCTGTTCTAATTGTATTGTTTAATTTTTTTCTTGTTACTGTTTTCATTTTTGTATTTTGTTTATATTCATTGTTTTTTTTATGAGCAACATTCCCTCGCAGTGAACGCTTCACAATAAATAAATAAATGAGATTGGTCCACTTTTTATTGTGTTTTAAAGCATATGAAACCCAGTAAATGTAATATCAAGTTCTTTCCAGTTAAAACTGGGAAATATACATACAGCAATAATACTATTTACTAAAAAAAAAAATAACTAAATGAGTTGAACAAAATGTTTTAATTTAAAAAGTAACATTGGTGTAAACCTTTTCTGTTATTAAGGGGGCTATTCTCGTAAATTTATCTTCTTTATTTAGCAAACTATTTAGTCAAAAATTCTTTTGTGTAAAGTAATTAAACTAATTTATTAGTATATATGTACCTCACAAAATTATGAGAATTATTTAATTTTCCTTTCCTGTTAGTCCTCTACTTCTCTGGAATAGATAAACACAAAATTGGTAAAAGCAATAATTTCTTAGTTTGTTTTTCCTATAGACGAGGATGCTCAAGATTTTTATTTAAAATAGACCTGTGCATTTTGTCATTTATAAATTCTAGAAGTGTTATTTTAAATAATAAACTGATTTTCTTTTAATTATGATTTAATAATCATGTTCAAATAGGTGGCTTCCCGATAACCGATAACTACCTATTTTTCTTTCATGTCAACTGAAGCTCTTTATTCCGTATATGATAATTATGTGAAAAGTCACTGATGTAAGTGCCTTAGTTGGTCAACTAGTCATTCAGCATTTTGCAGGCCACGCCCAACTCTGTTTAACTTCATTAATGTGTGGCCTCTACATAATTACCAACCCAAGCCCTCCTTCCTTAAAGCTATTTAGAAATTTTAGATAAGGTCTTTTGCTCAAAAAATAGTCGCTGAAATATTTCTTTGAAGAAAATGAACAAAGGCCCTTCAACACATTCATCAGAATGAACTCCCAACAAATGAAAGAAAATTTACTGTTTAGCTAATAGTCGATTAACTGTTTATATTGCAGAGAAATGTTCACTCCTATTAGATCAAAATCTTAAGTTTTATAAATATTTAATGGCTTGGGTTTTATTTTGAAACAACAAATTAATGCTATTAATAAATTTACAGATATAAACAAACAAATGTTAAGTCAAAACTGTTTTTATTTTAATATATGATATTGGAGCTAAAGAAAATAAAAATCTTTGGGTTTACAGCCATGAAGGACTAAGTTATAAGTCTTAGATCATTTTATGCCATCTCACATTATTTACAGCACCATCTGTTCCTGTCATGGTTCTTTACACCATTCCCAAATGATATTTACTATACTAAAATCTCACAGGTTTTTATTTTTATTTTGCTACTTCTAAGACAAAGATTGAAGCAGATTATGTTTGTAAATAAATTTGGTATCGAATTCTATTAATGTTAAATGTTTGCCAGTGATATTTATAGTACTTTTTAATTGAAGGATCTTTGTTTTTTATTTCTAGTTGCGTATAAGAACACCAAGCTTCATATCGAACAACAAATATTTAAAAATATGTTAGAACGAGAACAACGATAAGGAATGAATTATTTTCAGAAGCTCCAAGAACATTTTGTTTTGAACCCAGAATGATATTGGTATATAAAATATATTTTTTCTTAAATATTTTTACTAATTATAATATTATTTAAAATGGATATAATATTAAAAATTTAAGTTATTTTATCATCCTCCCAAATTGATTTATTACTTCGGTAATATCGGCAGACAGTTCAAATACATCCTGTAACTTCTATCTTGAACTGATTTCTAAAATTTTTTATTGTTAGCAACTTTCACGCCATTCATTTTCTACTTCTTAGTATTTAGATGAGTCTTACTGCCTAGATGTGTCTTAGTATCTATTGAGTCTTGACATTTTGAGTAAAATTATTTTTTGTTGTTCAGGCAATCTTTAAAGTCGTCAGATAATTTTCTTTTTTAAAATATTGATAGTATCTTCAAATAATTTACACAAAAATTAAAAATGTGAGCTCAACTGGTAGTCGGACTAAAACTCATCTAAATCCTAAGAAATGTTTGATGTTTGATGCAGAAGCTGATAGTAGAATGGAAACACTCAGAAAACTCAAACTAATGTAGTTGAAGATAGAAGATTATTTCAGCCTAGGAACATTGAAGAAAACAACATTTGAAAATGGAATCAGTTTCTTTATATAACCAGTTACATCAACAAGGTGGCAATTAGAATAATAATCAAAAGAAACACATGGTCAACATCGAATGAATGAAGTTTACCCCTTTAACTATAATCCAGCTGTGACAAATCAAATTAAGAAAATCTGTAAAGATTTTGGATTGATTTTTGGACGTATGGGGATAACATGAGAAGGATTTTTAGTTATGTAAAAGGTAACATTAAATACAAAGTTTAGAATTTATTATTCTACCTGTGATAACTTTAATGCAGGAGAATCATCGTAAACCCTAATATTCAAACAGAATTCTAAAAATTAAGATAAGTTAGAAAACCGAACCTCTTTGGCTGACCATTCTTTTAGATTTTAACATAAATTTAACTTTGATGATAAAGCAATTTTAGATAGAGGCAACAATATTACCATCGGTTAATAATAGAAAATATCATCACAGCTAAAAACATACAGAATGTTATTAACAAGAAAACTGAGATTAAAAATTTACATAATATATTTATCAAATATATTTTGGGGGGGCATGTGAGTTAAAGCGTCGACCTTAATCTCACATGGTAAACCTAGAGTGGCGAGTTTAATTCCCACCTGGTTAATAGGAATTTATTTAGTGACGGAATTCATTAAATAAAATCCTTAGTCGCACCCTTGCTAGAAAAGGGTGGTGACCTGTAGATAACCCGTCCCAATTGGCCTAAGTTGCATAAAGTGGACGTAAATAAATAATAATAATAATATCAATTATTTTGATAAAAAGCAAGTTGATTGAATGTAATCATGATTCTTCTTCTGTGTTTGATTTTGCAGCCCATAAATCGTTATGATTAGCTGACTTGAATTTGCCTATCTTCATGTTATTAGACTTGGCACAACTGACTTGGTGTGGTGGTAGGGTTGAGTCTCTATGTGTTTGCATAACTCCTGAAGAGGAGTCATGAGGCATTTACAATGTAGAAAAAACACGTGTAGGTCATTTAATTGATTTACTATCTTTTGTCCTTCTACTAATTTCCCTTTCATTGGATATTGAATTGTGGACAGATTTCATTGATATTAAGAGAAGCTGTTTAAAATAAAATCTTAATAGTTAAATTAAATGATAAATTACACGATCCAAGGTATCAGATCGTAGTATAGATTCTGTAGTTTACCTTTTATTAGTGTGCTCAACTTAAGTAATTCAGACCAATTTATGGTGTCATCTAAGTATGACAATATTGGGCCCTGGAGAAGACAGTAATTGAAAACAAATGACTACAGGAGTGCAGAAAGTGTTTTAACCAGGCTTTTATATATCTGAGTGTTCTCTAGCCGATTGATTATGTATATTATGTAATTCTAGTGTTATTTTGTCATTCATTATATTATTTCTTTTTGCAGTGGCATTTACTTATGACTTGAGAAGAGTACATTGTGGGACTCTTCTCGCCCTAAGTGCCTACCCACCATGATGACATTTAGCTGGTATGTTTTCAGTCTTAGCATTGAGATTTTCAAATTGTTCTTAAAAATAAGTTATTTGTAAACATAACAGTTGTATTTTGAAATGTTAATATATTATTAATTTTAATATACCAATGTTTTTTTTTCAGATAATAAGATGTAAGCAGAATGGGATTTGCTCAAACTGGATTTTTAGTTTGCATTTTTTTCGGATCGCTTGTCCATGTGTGCACTAATCATTCAATATTAACCCAGTTTCCTTCTTCAAGTCAAATTTCTGGAAACTGCACTGCCTCGAAAATCAGGAAGCTTTCTCATCTTGCTGTTGATCCTGTTACTGGTAGAGTGTACATTGGAGGAGTTAACAGATTGGTTCAATTGGATTCATCTTTGAATGTTGAAGAATGTGTAGTCACAGGTCCAAAAGAAGATAGTGTTTTATGCCATGCGAGAGGTTGTGATTCATCACAGATAGAGAAAGTGCTTACAGATAATTACAATAAAATTCTAATCATTGATCATGAAGCACGGACTATTATTGCTTGTGGATCTCTATTTCAAGGTGCTTGTGAAAAATATCAATTGAATAATATAGCCCTTGAAAGTAAATTTTATACTCATAGTATTGCTGCTAACGATGAGACTTCTTCTACTTACGCCTTTATTGGGCCAGAACACTATTGGCGGGAGTCGAATGTTATGTATGTTGGGACAACATTTACTAATAATGGCGAATATAGACATGATGTACCTGCGATTTCCAGTAGAGATTTAAATACTTTAGATATAGCTGAACTTTCTTATTCTAAACAGTCTTTACTAAGAATAGATGTTAAGTACAGAGATCATTTCTTGGTTAATTATATCTATGGATTCAATTCCAGTGATTATGCTTATTTTGTGATAGTTCAAAAGCAATCACACTTACCGGGACAAGAAGAGCTCGGATATGTTACAAGACTTGCTAGAGTGTGTATTAATGATGCAAATTATGATAGTTACACTGAAATAACTATACAGTGTAATGTTGACATTGGGTCAGAAACTACAGTATACAATTTGATGCAAGATGCCAAATTATCGCCTGTGGGAGATGAGTTGGCCAGTTCTTTGGGCATTGAACCTGGCAATCATGTTTTAACTGCTACATTTTCACCAAGCAAGACTATCACTAATGAGCCCCTTGCACACTCTGCACTATGTGTGTTTAGTATGTCAGATATTGAAGCCAAATTTGATGAAAATATACATATGTGTTTTAATGGCAGCATTAAGTATAGAAATATGCCCTATATCTCTGGATTAATATTGGATGGAAATTGTCCTTCAGCTGGCGTAAGTAACTAAATATTTTTTTTTTATAAGTTCTTTAATTTAAGTTGACTCTTATTTCTTATAAGAACCAGTGCTGATGTTAGACTTTATGGGCTATATATAGTTTAGTTGTCTGCTTTGGTATTTGGCTTAGATTTACAATATATTTCCTTCCGTTTTATCCTTATAATCAAATCAATTTTGAAGAAGTTATTTTAAAATTCATATCATTTTGTGCTTATTTATATTCGTGTGTACTATTAAAATCGTTAATTTCAGTTTCTTCAATTGAGCATTTCTATTATTTTAACTCCTGTATTTCATATTTTCAGTATTGTATTTGTATTATTTATTCGGAACATTGTAGCCTTATAATTTTTTAAAAATATATCCTCTCCCTTCCTCTGTGTCACCATTATTTTAGTTTTATATCCCATCTTTATATATTGTATCATATAATATTTTTTGATAGAGAATATTCTTAGTGTTTTATCTATACTTATATAAAGTGAGAGCTATTAAGAATAAAATAATTTTGTTTCTCAGATTTCTTAGAATAGAATGTTATAGAGTAGTTCTGTTTTCATAATGAAATCTGTGTGTAGAGAATTGCTATCTAATTATGGAGCTATGGTCTGACGCTTTGCTAGGTAGTGAGCTAATGACAGAAATTGCAAGAAGAGTTAAATACTTTTGTCGGTATACCTTTGAACTTGGTAGAGATCAGTTCAATTAAGACTGATAAAAGTGGGTTAGCCATTTGCAATCCCACCCTTTCTCACTGGTAGGTTCGTGACCCACATAAAAAGGAGACGACGAAATGGCCTTCATAGCCCTTGTCATGGTTCATGTTTTGGTAGAAACCTCTTGTTATCACAAAGGCCTCTTCAATGTGGTTTCTGGGTAAACTTTTCATATTTATGATTGGGATGACATGGTACCTTAACTGATAGTATTGTCGGTCATGTATTTTTACCTTCTTGGCTGAATAATAATATTAGTTATATAATTATAATTTCAATGAGTACATTTCACCCCGTATTTCTCCTAATCCTGTGGATAGGCATGGGTCTTAATACACTTGGAAATGGTTTCAATTCTTACACGGGCAAATACCTTTTCTTTAGTAATGGACTTACGAAATAAAATTTGTGGTCCCACCTTGGTTTGGAAGGGGTAGTAACCTGCATATGAGCTGTCTTGATTAGCCTTGGTAAAATAAATATTAAAACAATATGAATAAATAATCATGGTCATTTGCCAGTCCTTTTAGCAATATTATAACAACGAATCCTTGGAATTTTTGTTTATTGAAACATGGTTAATATTGGATTTTCATCAGTTTGTAGATGAGGATGCCCTCTAAGTTTCAATATTCAAGTGAGAGATATTTTTTAACTGTATGAACATGATAATGAGATTCACATTCTTATGTAAGGGAATTTACTTATACTGTTCTCCATTTTGATTAATCCAATTATTGGCATGGTACCGACATATTGTTTAATCAATTTACTCCCATTCCCTGGTTGGAAAATGATATTGCTGTACAAAATTATTGTAGTTTTAATTTCATAACGGATGTCATCTATAGGTATCATGAGTTTTGAACTTCATCATGATTTTTATATCATTAAAATTGACAATGAAGGTGATACAGTTTAATTTTTGATGTTTGAATATGAGGATTTTTAACTGAAAGTTAACATTTTTTTCCCCCCTTCATGTTGTTATCAGTGAGGCAGGAGTATTTTTTAATCTAAATTTCATTGTGCAGTGCCTTGAATTTGATCATTTACTTACAGAATTCAGTTACTGTATAAGTTACATATAAAGAGAAATCAAGTTATGACATTAAATGTTTACACCTGTTACTATGAAATTATTGACTGAGAATGAACTGCTGCTAATATTAATTGCAGATCTTTTTCGTATTCTCTTAGAAATATTATCTCTTAAATATACTTCCATTGGGCCTTAAACTTTTTCAATTTTGTTCCTCTTTCAGTTCTTAGGAGTTTATCATTTTAAATTTGTTTTAAATACCCAAGTGTTTCTATTTTTTTCATGTGTTATTGGTTCACCATTAAGCTTTATTTTACATCAAAAAGTGATTTAAAATGGTATTTCAGGTGGAGTATGATAATAATTCTGAAAATAAGGTAATTATCTGATCTAATGGTTAAGTTCGTGTATTTTATGTTCAAGGGTTTGTGTTCCTAAGTAGTGCTACAGTTAGGTTTTGTTTCATACATGTTCCTTGTACTTATTGTTGGAAATATACTTCATACTAAGATTCTATGAATACTTTCCTGTGTTAGTTTCTATATGTTTTTATTTATTTGGTTTACTTCATAAGTTTCAACCATTGATTTCAAGTTTCTTTAGGTGATGTAATAACTTCTTTACCAACTTAAATCCTTGAGTGACTGGAGCTTTGTTTTTTTTAGTTTTGTTCTGTTAATTTGATTTTTATTTTAATTATTTCTGCTCTCTTTTCATTCACTCTGGTTCAGTTTCTTTCTTTATACTAAGAGACTTGGAGTATTTTTTATAAAAATGTTTTAAAATATTGATAAAGAACTATGAAGACTTGAATTAGTCTCATTGCTTTGTATACATAGCCACTTGTTCCTCCTGCGTCTAATTCTTTACAGACTAATGTCATTGAGGCAAGAATGAAGGTACATGAAGTTTTAGTTGGCATACCAGCTAGCGCCTATTATTAGTCAATTTATATGGACAACTGAGGGAGGGCTCTCTAATAATTTTGGCATATATGGTCCCCTCAATGACGAGAATTTTGAGGCCATACTTATGTCTCCAAAAACTTCTAAAATATTCCACAATTTGGATGTCTATTGTAACTGAGGTTGTTCCTCAGCACTTGCGAGCTATATAACTGCTCATGTAGTGTTGACTGAGCTGAGTTTATATTAACCTCCCAAAGGTTTTTCTGAATATTGGTGAGGGGAAAATTGATCTAAATACTCCCAGTTGTACATCCTTATGCCCCAATAATAGTGCTTACCTCTTCCCTAATGGTTTCATAAAAATGTTTGTACTTTTACATATCACATATATTTGCCAATGAACATAATGAAATATGGATGTTCCTGTAGGATCCATAGAATTAGGACACGAAACACAATTTATTACATAGCAAGTTAACTTCTTTAGTATCCTTATTTTCTATTAGCATCCCTCAAATATTATTCTATAAGCTGAACCGGAATTTTGTCTTAATTTAACATCTTTTTCTTCATTACTCAGTTGCATTAAAATCAATGATTGAACAATGAATGGTATTGAAATATGTGTGCGCTAACTATAATGATTGCCAACCAATCTACTGATATTGGAAGATACCTTCATAAATGAATACCAACATTTAATATTGCCTGCCAAAGTCATTTGCAAATATTAAATTACAAAAAAAAAATATTGCAAAACAAACATTTGTAATCAATTTTTATTTTTCAGTTGCTCACTTCTGAATGTCTTGGATGGTCTGTTGTTGAAGAATCAAAAATGTGATTGCTGTGATTTGTTTATTTTTTAATTTCTTTGTGTGTTCTAAATTGTATGTACTTCGGTATAGTAGGAGTTGAGCCTATATTAGTACTTGATATTCTATTGGCTCACGACTGCCATTCTTTATCCCTTCTAATAGAGTGGAGCATGCTTAATCCCACTTTGTTACTACCCCTCTTCGTATTACATATTTATTGCTCTGTATATGTGTTCTTCAGTAGTTATCTGTTGTTGCTATTCATTTATTTATTCTAATCAGTTTATATGTGTAATTTATCTAATTATCTTTTTATAATATTATTTAAGATAATATTTCCTATTTTATTTTTCCTTTCTGTAGCTAAAATAACTTTTTTTTTTAAATTTTTAGTCAACTGGAAATATTGTGAATTTTTGTGAAGTTGGTCTTAAAATATCTGGATTTACTCCAATTAAAACACGAGCTGCTTTGCACTTCCCTAATGTTCTTATTACATCTGTTACAACTAGTAGAATTGACCGAAGTACCGTAGTATTTTTGGGTTCCTCAAATGGAGTTCTGAAAAAGGTATAAATATATTTTCTGTGTTTTGTATTAGTTTTATAATTATAAGAACAAAATGGATGTTTCTGTAGATTTTTGTTAAGAAATATGCATTAAAGGGGGGGGGGTTAATGAGAACTTGAAATTCATTTATTAAGGATCTAGTCAGTTTATTTTTGAATAATTGCATTTTTTGTTGTTGTTCTTGGGGTTTATGTTATCCATGTGAGTTAAGACTGATTTTTATCCTCCTGGATAACTTTGATAGAATGATGGAGTTTCTGTTAAGGCATTGGAATTTATTTGGCAATGTACAGTAAATGATATCTTTTTCTCTACCTTCGCTAGAAAAGGCATAGATAATATATTAATTTATAATTTATTTCTTATATATTCTATTTTGGATACTATTATTTTGACAGATACTTTTAACAAGCCCTTCAGTGGGTCGGCAGTATGAAGAAATTCTTATAAATGAAGGGAAATCTATTCTTCCTGACACCGTTGTTTCACCATCAGGAGAGCACTTGTATGTTTTAACAACAAATAAGGTAATGATATTTTAGTTTCATGCATATTTTTATTTATTGTCTTTTAGTAAGTGAAATGTATGACTGTAGAAAACATTAATTAAGACCTTTATAACTCACTGGAAACTACTAGCTAAGGATCACATTTAAGAATAGTACTTTAGAAGTTCATAGTACAATTTGCTGGAGAAATGATTGTCTTATGTCCCTATGTATATCTATTTTTCCGTCCTATACCTCCATTACAGGTAACTAGCAGATTAACGTATGGCTTCTACAATAAAAGGACCTGAGTATATGTCACCATCTTATACCATTTACTGTTGTTTTCAACTAGATTTAAACTCTTACAGGCCTTTAGATTTCTTAACCCTTTATAGGGCGCATTTTGGTGTTTCAGTTAGAACCAATTTCTGAATGTATATGGTGCTCAGGGAACCCTAGGTTACCATTTATAGCATCACCATCGTAACATTTTTTTTCCAGGGAAGCCCAACTTTTGCTCCGATTGGATTTACATGGCTCCCTATCAGCAGGAGCCTTTTCTATATATTTTTCTGAAGGTCACAGCACCTAGTGAGACACCTAGAAACTACTCTCGTCTTCTTCCCCCGATTTTAAGCTCCATATTTTACTTTACCTGTGTGAATTCATAACCCATGGGCAAAGCTGCTACATTTTTATTTTGGATAATTTCTGAAAATTATACTATTGAAATAATATTACCCATAGAAGATTAATTGTTAAATTGCAAGCATTTCTTGCATGGATTGGACTTCCACCTTTTTCCCCAATATTAACTCAGAATTGTAATACAATAAGGAGTCACTTCAATAAAAAAAGTATTGTGTTTTTCTTAAGAATGTCATTAACAAAATTCATGCACAATATGCTTGGATGTGTTCCGGTAACAGAATTATAGCTCACAATTATTTATATATTTTTTCTTAACTGCAATAAATTATGACCTAATCTCATCTTTGAAGTACCTTGATTCTTAGCTGTTGAATTTTAGCAGATTTCCCTTAAGGGATATCAGCTATTGAGGTCGTACTCATGATGCGATTTTCTTTTGAAATTTTTCTTCAAATATCCATCGATCCTACTTAGGAGATGACGAAAATGAGGTCTGTTCAAAACTGAATAAATAAATAAATATATATATTTTCCTGTTACCGCTCTAGCGGTCACAATTATTGTTTAATTGTTACCAAAGTTGATATTTAGTAGTTTTATGTAAAAAGAAAGATCAAATTCGTTAACAGTTGATATCGGACCAGGGGGAAGGAATTTCGAAAATTCGAGTGTACGAATATGTTACTATAGTTGGATCGAAAAATTGCATAGAAACAATCTTATTACAAATTAAATTTACTATAAAAATTGTTCTATACATGTTTTCCGTATAATGAGTATTATCCGAGATGTTTGGATTTTATAGTTTTCTGCTTTGAATGTCACATTAATAATAAGTTAAATACCAAATATTGTTTTCAACACAGCTTTATTTTATGAGGTAAAAACAAATACGTTCTGTTGACCCTCTCCCTTCCCTTCTTTTGTTCTTGGATTACAAAAATCTGAGTGATTGATATAGAAATTATTCTGATTCATTTCAAATTACTCCACTAACTATAGTAAATATTTTTCAATAAAATTAATATTTTATACTCAGATACATTTCTTTACATGTTTGTCTTTCCAGTCGATCTATCTATTCAGTGCTACGAGGTTGGCTGGCCTATATGTTTAAAATTCAGCCGCTTTCCGTTATAGAGATTATTAACTTCTATTGTAAATTGACTGAAAGATTTCTCATTACCGTTTGTATTTATTCACTTAACATTCACGGTAGTGTTACCTGTTATGTATATTTATCTATTGTAAACCTTCATGTGGGAAATCTGCTTAGTTTACACAGGTGCCTGCGTGATGGACTTTTTGGTATATAGCTATGGTAGAGTGAAGAATGATCTTGATTTAACTCACAGCTGTGTTGAACATGTTTTCTGTATTATAGAAGTAGTATACATTTTAATAAATTCTGATTGTATGTTCTATCGATTTCATTAAAAAACCATACCAGAGCTTATTTTTGTCAGATTGATTCTGATATTAGTGTGACCCTAACCATTATTGCCAGAATAAAGCCATTTTCTGAAAATTGTTAGAGTGAAATTACTTATAATGATTTGAATCTAGGTACATGTTTTAATTAGCGAGTTAGCACTGGTTTTTCTCTGTGCTTCCCCTTTTTGTTGTTAGTAATTATGTTTTGGGGTTTATAGCAGGAAAGAATATATGTTTGATTGTTGATAATTATTCTCTTTAAGGAGTAAAAACTAGTAACCTGTGCATTTTTTAAATGTGTTTTTTACTTAAACATTATTCTATTAATTATATTTTGATATTCTGAAATTATTATTATTATTTTAGGTTTTTAAAGTATCTATTGAACATTGCAATAGTTATACCAATTGTTCCTCCTGCTTAGAAGCCAATGACCCATATTGTGGATGGTGTTCTCTAGAAAGAAGGTATAAATATTATTTAACTATAGTTTAATGGTAGTAGCTAGGGAGTAGTATAAATCAACTTTTTGAATACATATAATTCCATTTCTATGTGTTATTCAATGTAAAATTGTATTTAAATTTTATTTGGAATAGAAGATAATAGTTAGTCTTGAATAGTCTAACAGTTGGATGGATTGTTTGTAATCGTCTAGATAGTGATGAAAATAACACTTTTTCTGCAAGAATGCTTTTTTCGTCACCATCTACCTGATTCCCAAGAATCCATCCACCCATCAAAATTTAATCTAGTTCAAATTCAAGTCACCGTTTATATAATAGATGATTTAGGCAGAGAGTGCATGTACTGTCAATATCATATTTTTGGGTGGGATTAGGCATATTTGTATTCATTTCAAATGAAGAATATTTGTTTATTATAACTTGTACTAGGTAAAGTTCCTTCCACTGTGATATTATACTTGTCTGGTAGGGGCGATGACTGACAGGGGGAGTGCACGGCCTTCCCCCCCATCGATTTGAATGAAACTTTTTAGTGTTTAACACCTAATGAAAAACTAATTCTGTTAAAGCGAGAGAACGCACTTCTCACGCATTTGTCTAAAAAAAGATGTTAAAGTTTGCCTGATCATCTTGAGTTGTTCCCAAGTGATGTATTTCAAGTAGCCCCCATGGCTCAGTTGATTGTGCTTTCTTTTTGTAACCGGAAATCTTAAGATCAAATTTCGCGAGTAATGACTATTTTTTTGGGGGGATTTTTTTTTCATTTTTTGCTTCTAGAGCATTTATTTAAATAAATAATATTTTTTTAATTATTGGCATTTAATTTTTAGCATGTTCCATATATTTAAATATAATTGGTGTAAGGAAATATTGAATATTATACAAGAAATATATTATTAATTGAATACATAAGTATATAACAATTATCAATAATAACACAGATATTTTAATAATATTTTTCAACGGTTTTATTTAACTTTACCCATTTATTCATTATTATTTTATTTTACAATTAATAAGAATGTTGAAAATGTTCTAGTTCTAGACATAAAAATATTCTTTGCCAGTATAATACGTTAGAAGTATATTTACATTGTGCTTGGCCTTGGATCACTGGCGTATATTTCTATCGTCAAGTTAACAATTTTATCAAGTGTCTCCAAAACTGATCGTATTTGATCGAACAGAATCGCAAAATATCATCTAGCATTAAAATTGATTCTATTCTTAAACATCATTGTTATCTGCCATAAAATTGTTAACTTGATGGTCAGAGATCCAAGGCCAAGCACAATAAAAGTATATTTCTACACTATAAAACTGTTAAAAGACTAGAGCTAGAAAATTTTAAATATCATTATTAATTGTAAAATACAATAATAACAAATAAACGGGTAAAGTTTAATAAAATCTGTAAGAAGTGTGTTCTCTCACTTTAAAAGAATTGGTTTTTTATTTGGTACTAAACACTAAAAAATTTAGGTTCAAACCGGTGAGGGGAGCTGTGCACTCATTCATTTGATTTGTTTTTGAGTTTAAGTACCAATTTTCCAAAAATATGTTAAGAAGATTTTTTTAATGATACAGCTTTCTGGTTGACACAAAATTTAAATTTAAAAATACTTTAACTGTTAATTTTTAGTTAGAGAAAAATTTATAATACTACAACTTGTGTTAGATTTCTTCATCAACGAGATTGGTTACATAACATTTATTGACCCAGCTCATAATTACAGAGATATGTGGGATTTGAATATCTTTTACTTCTTTTACGTTATTCAACAATTTATTGTTGTTTTTTTAACATTAGCACATCCTCCCTCCTTCTCCATTACTCACTTATACATCATTCACACTATTAGATTTCATTTCTAAATTATTTTATTCACAGATGTACTGTTCGAAGTGCATGTCGAAAAGCAAGCCACAGTGCTCCCAGATGGCTTTCTTATGGTACAGGACAGCAGTGCATTGATTTTGAGCAAATATTACCCGATAAGATACCTATAACACAAATGACTACTGTAAGTTCACTATTTTATTTGTGAGTTATTTTTTTATTACTAATTTTTATTTTGAGAGTTTCAGAGCTAGAAACAATAAACTTCATAAATTTCTTGAGCTACTGTTTAAATTATATTTTTACTTAGTTAATATTTAAATGCAGATTACATCACTTTTTGTTTTACATGTTTACACTTGTTTGGTTTAAAACTATGAAGAATTAATCTACCTCATTCTCTAGTTAATTTAAATCTATTGAAATTAATAATTTTATTTTTAATGTATTAAATTTCTTATTGCAGGTACAGTTAATGATTAGAACATTACCAGAGTTACCTGTTGGAGCGAAATATCGCTGTGTTTTTGGAGAAGCAGAGCCCTTAGATGCGGGTGTAACGAGTCAGGGACTTACTTGTCCTACACCAAATGTGAAATCTCGACCTGTAATACCTGAGGGAAAGGATCATATTCTTGTACCTCTTTCTGTCCGTTCATCTGAAACAAATAAAGACTTTGTTTCAAGGAATTTTGCTTTTTATGACTGTTCATCTCATACCAAGTGTACTAGTTGTGTACATTCACAATGGGGCTGCAGCTGGTGTGTTTATGAGAATAAATGCACCCATAATACATCTCTTTGCCAGCGGATTATTGTTAGTGGTGAAAATGTAAGTTTCATTAAATATTTTCAATTTTCTTACACTGAATATTGGTATTTATTTGCATTTTTTTCTACCCTTCCAGTTCATTTTTTATTTAAATATCAAATTTTATGTGAAGTCATGACATAGTCCCACAATAGATGATTCAGTGAAAATTATCTGAAGTTTATAGTGGCAATACTCTGAAAGGACAACAGTTCCAATGATGGTTCACCAAATTTTAACAGGGTGATTTTGTTCATGTCGATGCTCCTTGGTCAAACAGACCTTCTTATGTTCATGAAGGCCAAATAAAAGAATTACTAATGTCTAAACTGCATTATTCAACACCGAAACATTGTAGACACCTTGAATATCCGCTACTCAATATGACATGTGAGTATGCTCAATGTATGGGTCTTCATGAACACAAGGATGATGAAAAGTGGATTGTTTTTCATATGTGAATGGTCCAGGGATACATCAAAGGAAAATCATGCTCTCAGTGTATTGAGACTTCAAAGGTGTTGTTTTTTTCAAGTTTGATTTCTGAACCAAAAGATCAGTTATGAATTTTACTGTCAGCAATTGAGCAATTTGAATGAAGCAATCATGGAACGTCTAGAATTTTCCAATTGTAGAGGAAATGTAGTTCAACCGGGACAAGAGAGACCTCATAAGTGTTTATTACCCGTTAGAAAATTTTGGATCTCAGGTGTGATGTAATGCCACAACCAACGTACTCGACAGACCTTGTCCCACTAGGCTTGCACCTGTTTTGTTCTCTTCAAAACTCTTTAGGTTTTTCAACCCTCTCTTCTAAATTACATATCAAGTTTTGTTAATATTGGTTCAATCATTAGGGCCCAATAAAATTGTTGACTCCTGCTATAGTTTTTAGCGTATTATAACTCATTTATACTGCGGTATACGACAAAAGTGTATAACAAAAGTTACTCTTAATAACAAAATAAACAACTTTTGTTATGTGCGTATTTGCCGAAAAAGCAATACAAAAAGAAATATCGCTATTTTTAATTTTAGGCCTCCCTTATAACCCCCACTCCTGTTTATCTCAAAGAATATTAATATAGCCTAAGGTCTTAAGTTGGGTTAGTAGTAATATACATACCAAGTTTCATTAAATTCGGTTCAGCCGTTTATGCGTGAAAAGGTAACAAACAAACAAAGAGACACCAAAGCTACAAATTGCAGATATTGTGTCCATGGTATGCAAAACGAAAAAGTATAGTGAAATTTCGAGAAAAAAATCAATATACAGAGGTTACAGTTTTATATACAGTAGAGCGTCGATTATCCGAACTAATGTTGTCAGAGGTGGTTCGGATAATCAAAAGTTCGGATAATCAAAATTTTTATTTATTTTGTGTTTATTTATTTTCTTATAAATAATAAGGAAAAGGGAGATCTAAAATAACTTCGTAAAAAAAACAAGTTTGTTTATTTATTTAAACATAGTATGTATGAGCATAGTGAAGAAACGAGTGTTATGAAATACATACATACATATGTATAAGTTGTCTAATTGAGCTACATGTACAATACAAATACAGTGTACACCTCACAAAGAACGGTTTGAAACTGAAAGTAAGCTATCCACAACCAGTTATATGAACGGAAAGGGTTTCACAGAATCTAATGCAATGAACAAATTAGGTAGTGTATACAGTTCTAAGTAAACCAATGCGTATTCAACGTCTAATTTCATTGAACACACATGGAACCAGATAAAAATATGTAACGAATCAGTTTCTGAGAAATAATTAATGATGGCTTCCGTTATATACGTTCTGAGAAAATTAATTTTATTCAAAGTAACAATAATTATAACATACCAATACGTAAATTAAATGATCACTTTAATTAAAATTACACATAAAAGAAAAAATAAAAAAAAAAAAAAAAAAATGGTTCCGATAATCGAACGTTCGGATAATCGACGCTCCACTGTGTATATATATATATATAAATATTATTCAATCTCATTTCAATTTGATATTTGCTATTGTAGTTATTCTTTGAAATCCCTCATTGGTTTCTATAAACTAATAACCTATTACTGTTTTTGAGCATTTAGAAAATGTTTTTTATATATACTTATATTATACAGGTTTTATGTTTCTATTTCAGACTGTTGGCCATGTTTCAAGCCATGGAGGAAATTCATGCCCCCAGTTTTCTAGAAGCAGCAAACCTCTTCTTCTTCCAAACAGAGTATCTAAAGAAATCATATTGGAGGTTGAAAACATGCCTTCTCCTCAAGTGGTCCATTCAGGATTTCAGTGCATTGTTACAATAGAAGGAGCTAAAATGATGGTTCCAGCAAGAATGGAACATCAGCGCATTATATGTGATAAAACTACTGTAAGTGGAAAAAGTGACTAATTATGTTTTTGTAAATGACTTCTGGAAATGAGTACAATAATTGTATTTATTCAGTTTGTCTTTTATATTTTTGAAAAATTGAAAATACTCCTCCATGCCCACTGCCTCTGGAGGTAGCAGCTGGATAGGACGCACTTTTATTGTGTCAGGGACACATTATAAGGCGAATAGAGAAGAAGTGTGGATGTATTTATGTTGGCTCGCCTAAACCAAGCCAACTTATACCTAGCTCAGGTAGTGGCAGTAGGTCAGGGATAGGGGAAGGCGTGTGTTGATTGACTGACAGGACCATGACCTCGGGCTGGGGGTTGGAGTTAATAGGCTTTGTAGCTATTTGTTGTTGTTGGGGTTCAACCAGCGAATCGTAGATGGTGGAATTTCGATAGAAGCTGTCTGCATTGCAGAGTCCTCGAGGGGGATCCCTTCTTGGCTACAGCATCCACATTAGTGGGCTCATGTTTCTTCTTTTCTGTGATGTAGTGCATCATCGGGGAAGCTGTTACACCCTCCAAAAGCGACTCTAGAAGCTGGTGTCGGTGTCAGGGGTGCTCCAACTTGTGGATGAAGCTGCAACTGTCAGAATAGGCACTGGTACAGTCCACGGAGGCTATCCTTTTCAGTGGCAGTACTACTATAGTTGGCAGAGCACTGCTAAAGTGCCTAGCAGTACTGTCACTAGCAGTGAACTTATAAAGGTTGTTACTGCTTCTGGCAGGGGAGCTGCAGTGGTTGGAGGCAGTGATGCGCTCAATGGTAGAGGCACCACATACATTGTTTGGAGTGTCCGTACAGTATTGGCTAAGGCACGACTATAGTCAACAGTGGTTTTGCTGCTGGTGGGGGAGGATGCGCTGTAACAGTTGGCAGTGGTGCTGTGGTGCTACCTCTTCTTGGGAGGGTGCCACTGCAGTCGCCTGTAGCACTGCTGTAGTTGGCCAAAGAGGTGCAACAGAGTGGGAATGTGAAAATCTCGACCAAGTTGTTCTATCTTGTCAAAGAAGGCCACTGGATCTTCAGGGTCGGTGCCTGAGAATGTAGGTCAGTCTTCCCATGCTGGGATTGGCTGAAGCATAGGCTGGTGGGCTTCCTAGGAATTCGCATGGCAGCAGGTCGATTGACTCGCACATAGGCCAGTGGATTCTCAGCCAATTACACATTTAATAAATTTCTTGAATTATAAAATTTCCTGTTAGCCATTTTACTCCCAGATGGTGAGTTGGCTGCTAATTCTTAAAAATATTCCAACAATTCTGATCCGGTATTTATCTATGGGGTGTAAGCATCAGGGGATGGATTTTCATATCTATATTTATTCAGCACTTCTTGAGGTCACGTTATTTTCTTCTGGATACTGGAGCTGTGCGGATGAGTGAAATTGGTATTGATATCTTGATGAAGAACACATTAAACGTTTTAATTAGATGTAAAGTATTAATTTTTGAAAATTAAATGACTTTTTTGCTTAATTTCTTTTTTTTTATTTATACATTTTTTTAATAAAGTAATAATAATAATTATAGTAATAAATAATTAAGTATAAAATTTCATTTTCTAATACTTTTTTCTACCAACAATAGCAGTATTATGAAAATTGATGTGAACGATAATTCAGATTTTTCTTTTTCATTTAAAATAATGTTAGTATTCTCCATTTTTCAATTTTTTTTTCCAAGTCATTCTTTCTAAAAGAAACCCAGAATTGTTTAAAAAATTATACATACCATTTTTTGTAGTTACAACCCATGATTCTTATCTTCCAATATCTCCAAAAAATATTTGTAATTAATGTACCAACTCAACTTGAAACTAATGGTTATTATTCTAAACTGTTCATCAAAAAATCTAACATCTACCTGTATTTTCATGCTTTATAAGGTCTGGAATAAATATATTGTGAACAGTAATGTTTAGTATTTTAAGTTATATTTCTATACATGAATGTCAATGTTTCACATCAACTGGAACCATTGACTTTCACTCACTTGCATTCATTATAAAAACATTTTTTTTTTTAATTTTTAAGTCACTTTAGTGGAGTATACATTTTTGTTTACATCTTTCTTTTTTTTCTTTTTTAATTAGTTTTGTGACTTTTTTTGCTTTCCTTTTCATTTTAACATTCATTTGACATTTTTTATAAAATAAAACATATTAAATTAATTTAAATAATAAATTAAGGATGTTTATGAACTCTTACAGTACTCTTATGAAGCAAACTCAGGGGAATATACAGCTGAAGTTAGCTTAGTGTGGAATCGTAATCATCATGTGGATTCAATGGCTTTAACGCTTTACAAGTGTGATATACTTGGATCTCATCGTGACCATGCAGATTGTTCATTGTGTGTTACTAGGGAAGAAAAATATCATTGCACTTGGTGCTCAACTACTTGTGCTTACATTGACACATGTAAGCACATATCTACTAATGAGTGTCCCAAACCTCGTATTGATATGGTAAGTATAGATAATTTTATTATCAAATTATAAAGTAATCTTTAGAAAATTAATATTATCTTTTTCGATAGTGTCACATGAGTGCCAGAGCCTGGCATATACAATTTTTAGAAACAGATATTTAGTGACATGTACTTGTTCCCAGATGTGTTTTGAATTTGATTTCTTTCAAAGCTGTGAATTGCATGCTAGATTTTATTTAACTTTAAAGTTGATTTTGGGAATGAATATCCCAGTGCCGAACTTAACATCCTGAGGCAATTGATAAGTAGCTACTTGATTAAAGAAGTAGGTATGTCTGGTCTGTAATGCCCCAAAATACAGCAGGAATAATACTTGATCTTCCTTCCAATGTCTTGTGGATGACCTTCGCCCATGGAGTGTTACACCATAGGCTTTAATTTGTTTAGCTATTTTAAAATGAATTAGTGTGTTATTAGTTCTAGTTCTGTTGTGAACTAGAATGCTTATAATGCTCAACCCTTTTTTGTAAAATTGATACATTTTATTATATCTGTGTATATATAATTTTTTTTTCTTTATAGATAAAACCATTAAGTGGTCCTATTGAAGGAGGGACATTAGTAATCATTGAGGGAAGTAATTTGGGCCTCAAAGAAGAAGATGTTGCCGGTAAAATACATATTGGCAATACTCCTTGTATTTTAGTGGAGTATGAAGTTTCTGTGAAAATTGTTTGTAAAACTGGTTCTGCACAAAATGAAAAGGTAGCAGCTGTCGTTGTAGGCAATCAGGCTGGGTTCACTGAATCTACTGTCAATTTTAGCTATAAGGTAACTGTCATATTTTATGTTATGCCTTTATTAATTATTGTGTCAATCCATATGAAGTGATCCAAGAAAAATTAATATTGTTTTTGACTATTATAATTTTTTTATGTTTTTACAACACAAATCGGAAGCTCAAAACAGATTTTTAAAATCTGATTTTGCGCAGTTTTCCCTATTTTCCAAAATCCATTACGTGGTTCAGACTCAAATATCAAAGTTTAAATTATTACTCCACTTTACTATTATATAGGACTAAATAATGCGTAAAAATCTTGATTTTATATTGTCCCATCAGAGATATACACAACCTCAAACTTTACAAAAATTGAAAAAACCCAAATTTTAAAAATTCATATAAAATAACGAAAAATCATCAATGCTGTTACTCTATAAAATGTGAGCATTTGGTGATATCTTACTACAAAATAAAAATGTGTGACCTTTGCTAAGCCACTCCTTCATAATTTTTTTAATTTCTAAAAAGTGGAATTTCCCAACTTTCAACCCCTACCTTTGGAGACCATTTTCACTGGTAAACTTTGCATTTATGGCATCATAACTAAGAAAAAATACTGTAGTGGGGAAAGTTCTGAAAAAAAAATAATAAAAAAATGATGCCAATTCCAATATTTTAGAATGATCTAGTCCAGAATCACTCATGGATACTTATTCTATGTTATAGATCTCGCATTGCTTATTTAATCTCTAAAGATGATTTTTCTATTGTATTCTTCATTATCTATATTGATTATATTGTAGTACTTTTGTTTTTATTAACTGTGTATTTTTATTTTTAGGATGTAAAATTAGAAAGTGTTTCTCCATCATCTGGACCTCAAAGTGGAGGTACTCAATTAGCAATCACTGGTCAATACTTAAATATTGGAAGTAAGATTTCAGTATTTCTTGATGAACTTCGATGCATTGTTAATGCTACCCAGACATCAAGTAGTAGGCTTCTCTGTATCACTTCTCCTGCAAACATTCCTAGGTCAATTAAAAAACTGATTCTTGTTATTGATGGAGCAAACAGAACTCTTTCATCACCTTTTATTTATAAACAAGATCCAACTATTTTGGAAATCAAACCACTTAAGAGTTTTCTATCTGGAGGAAGAATGGTTACTGTTCATGGCACAAATTTAGATATAATTCAAAAACCTGAAATGATAGTCTATACCGATGTTTCAACAAATATATTGAATAAAACAGTAAGTGTTTCAATTTTTTATATATTGTTATTAAAAAATAAAGTTTAATCTCTTTTTACTTTGCTTCATTTATCCTTAGGTTATGAAAAATGTCATTCTTCCTGTATTGTGGACAAATGGTTTATACTTGTTTGATTGCAAACAGTGGGTTTTAATCACTTGCTTGGTTAGGTTTATCGCCTCTGGATATGTAAAATCATAGATTATTATAATAAAGTTTTATTTCTTTGCTCGTTAGCTAATGGTTTGTTTTATATATAG
The DNA here is from genome assembly GCA_019009955.1 of Riptortus pedestris. NCBI lineage: Eukaryota > Metazoa > Arthropoda > Insecta > Hemiptera > Alydidae > Riptortus > Riptortus pedestris. The sequence goes on from CM032233.1 coordinate 75,718,946, forward strand.
TAAGGATGTGGCTCTATAAGAAATATTTATCATTCTTCTGGTGGGAGGGCAGATTAAAATTCCTTTTTTTTTTCTTTGGGAGTGTAAAGGAGTTATTTACTGAACCTGGTGATTTATCTATAACAGTGCATGAAAAAAATAAAGTAATGATACATTATAATTACATATACTAACTAAAATTGAAGTTCATTACTATTTTTTTTTTTAATGATTTGCAATTTGGAATTTTATATTGATAAAATAATACTAGGGAGGTGGTTAAATCTGAAGAGTATCATGTCATGGTTTCATTACATCATTGTTTCAATAAATGCAACTTTTAAGAAAAATGCTTATTAAACACAGAAATAGCTTGTGCTATTATTTGCTGAATTACATTGACACAAATAATGCTGATTTAATATTAACTCAAGAGTCCTTTATGATTTATAAGATCACTGGATTTGCAAAAAAAAAAAAAAAAAAAAAAAAAAATCTATACTATGTGGATAACTGCAAATTAATTATTAATTTTATGTTTTTTTTTTTTTTATTATTAAAAAATACTTTAAATCTTTTTGAAAATGACAAAATTTAAGTGGATTAAATTCATCCTAGTTGGATTGTGACAAAAATTATATATATTATTATTGCCATGAATTTCATATTTATGTGTTAAAGGAGTTCTATTAACTTTGTTTCCATATTTTTTGTTTCATTCATTTTTTATTATTTTATGAAGCATCTCCTGGATTTTTAACTGTACTTCAAGTTTGTCAATTTTCATTTATGGGAAAAAATCAAATTTAATTATATATAATAACGACACAAGAGGTTCTGACTTCGATGGAATGTAATTTCTAAATTATAGAGTTTTAGTATGTAATTATTTTCCCTTTGCTCCTAGAGCCAATTGTAATCTTGAATACCATATCTCTTAATGAAATAAATGCTCATTTCATTATGGTCACAGAAGCTATTAAAATTATCATGTTATTTCATTTTTATATTTCTATTATTTTTAGGCATGTACTGTAATCAATTCTGCCCAAATGGAATGCCCATCACCTTCGGTAAACGAAGAATTTAAAAGAACTTTTGTGTACAGCAGAAAAATAAGGTCCCTTCCTGGAAAAACAGTTGAGCGCCCACCAAAATTAATTTTAAAAATTGGTTTTTTAATGGACAATGTGCAATCAGTACGTGATCTGGAAAAGCATTACAAGAGCTTGAGATCTCAGCTAATTTATGTAGATGATCCTAACTATTTTGAATTTGCCAATGATGTAAAATTATATAAGGGAGATACACTTGTTATAGAGGTAAGCAATTTTTTTTTTGTAACACCTACAAATTTATATTATCATTAAACGTTTAGTTATTTTGTGTTTCTTCACAATTTTCTATGATGCTTGGATTAGAAAATTCAATGTTTATAATTCAGAAATTCTTTTCTAGGTTAGATGGAAGATGAAAAAATAAATGATATGTTGTTTTAAATTAAATAAATATTTTATCCTTCAATTTACTTTTGTTTTAGGGTAATCCAAGCAAAATATGTTTTTTAAATTAACTGTTAATTTTTATTTACAGGGAGAAAATCTAAATTATGCCAGTGATGAAAGTGATGTAAACGTTACTATTGGAATGGCTGTGTGCAACGTTACATCACTTGCAATGTCCCAGCTGGTTTGTTCACCTCCTCAAACCCAGCCCGAACCAACTGATGAAAAAGGATTTCCTACTGTCACTGGACTCCCTTTGGTTGTTGTAAGTGTTTATTTTTCTATATTGAAATGTAGTCATAGGATATATTGTGCAGAATTTTATAGTTTTAATTATTGCAACTTTGACTGAGTTAATTAAATTTTTGGGAATATTTACATTAGCTTAATTATGTTCCCTTTTTTAATGTTGGAATGGTATGAGCTATTGTTTGCAGTTCACAACTTTAGTGCCAGTCTTATACAGAACCCTATTACAATAGTAAGGACTTCGAAAATGGATCAGTGTGTCTATGCCATTTTATTGATGGATGGCTTCCTAACAATATCGCTTTAGATGGAACCCTCTTATTTCCAAGGGTAATCATAGCATATCCTTATGATCCTCTTTCTTCTTTCATTTCATAAATTTAAGGATTTGCATATACAACATAACACAAAGACAAAATATGAGTACTATTGCACCCGAAAATGGAATATACATTTGAGTCAAAACTCATGGAATTCTTTGACAGTTTTTAGTCTATAAGGACTACTACTTACTGGGGTTGGGCAAAGAATAAAACTAATGAGTTGCTATTGATTCATTTATAGGGCTTTTGAGTAAAGAATAAAGCATAATTCTTAAATAAATTATTTGAATAATAATATACATTTAATTTTTCAATGTCAATAAATATTTAATCAATAAAAATAAGTATCAAAATTAATCATTAAACATCAATTTCCCCCTCTTCCTCTCAATATATGTATGAATACATATACGTAATTGTGCGTGAGTATAAATATATGCTTACACACACAAATATTATGCACATGATTTATTTATTGAAGTGGTTGATATATTAATTTGTTCTTAATTTGAATCCTAATATCCTACTGTATATTAAATTATTCACTACTTTCATTCAGAAATTTATTGAGTAATTAATGTGTGTGAATAATGAATAAAATATTTATTTGAATGATGCCTGACCCCTGCTACTGACTTACATATTTGCCTCTTACCATCCATAAAGATCAGAGAGGCCTCTCCTGTGATAAGACTGTCTGTTGACCTGAATTATAATTTATAGTATTGGGTGTTTGAATTAATTTGTAGGGTTTTTTCTCTCTTGAAAATGAGGTTTTATTTTACAAAAATGGTTTTAAATATATTATTCAAAGTATTGTCCATCATTAGTTATTACCCTTTCCCCATCTTTCTGGCACCATGCGGATCCGCGATAGTAGAACGACTCATCTTTTGAGTTAATCCTAGAATCTACCCATTTTTTTTTTCAATCTTCATAATAAGCAAAGCCGAGCGGAGCCCTCTTTCGAAATGTGTGTTAATCAGATGGAGCTTATGGTGGGTGGGGTAGGGCTATCTATGTGGTTGTTTCAATAATATGTCACACCATGCTGATCCCACCAAATACAGAGTATAAGCTTGGTTCTGTGGATATTTGATTTTGCTGTTGTTGATGATTGGACAGGTTTAACCCATGACAATCTCCATTAGGGATGTCATAATGGATCCACTCTTCATCTCCAGTCACAATTCGATACAAAAATCCCTTCCTTTTCTGACATTTAGCAGTTGTTCACAGATGAAAAAACGCCTTTCCACATATCTCGGTTTCAATTCTTAGGGACCAAATTTCTCTGCTTTTGGATCATTGCTATGGCTTTCAGACATTTGCTGACTGTTGAAAAGTCAACCCTTAATGATTCATCCAAATCTTGAACTGTTTTTTTGGCATGGCGTTTTTTCATCTTCTAATTTTTTTGGCTGCCCAGGTCATTCCTTATCTTCCAGCTCAAAATTACCACTTATAAACTGGGCAAACTAAAAACAAAGTCCAATGACAGTGGGATTATGCGGAGGAGTCACTCCATCAGTTGGAAAACCCTATTAGTATTGTCCATCTATGAGAAACCTACAAACTAATTCAAGTACCCAATATTTTGGTATAAACTTTTACTTTTACAAACTTTCTTAAAACATTTAAAGCATTCTTATGAAACTGTAGTTTCTATAAGATTTTAATTCTGCCAATTTATGGAAGTTGATATGGTTTTATGAAAATGTTTAGCATTGTGTGTTTTGAATAAGCACATAATTATATATGTAGCCGATCACATATTGACTTCATTACTTTCACAAAATGAAACATTATGCACTTAATCAGTCAACTATGTATCAAATTATGAATTTTTCAACCAAAAAACCAAATACTTCTTTAACACTATTTTGTCATTCCTTGTATTTTTCTACTGTCTTCTTCCATCTACTATGTTCTCTTCTATACAAAGACTTTTGCCTCATTCGTGGAAATTTTGCGTGTCATTGTCGCAGGGTAGACAGGCTTGAAGGTGATGGTACTCATATATTGAAAGCGCTAGTCCGCTCTCTTCGACGATCGGCCATTGATGATGGTCTTCACCGACAGGTATGACAAGAGCATTATAAATAATGGCAGTACTAACCCTTTGTTTGATAAACCAGACATGGACAGTTATGCTGAGGTATTACTGGGGAAAATTACTAACAAAACCATGCAATTTCATTAGACTATGATTTAATGAACAATATCTTAATTACAATATGAATCCACAGTCAACAGTAATACCATTTAGAATGAATTCTTTGTTTGTACATAATTTTAAACACACACACACACACACACAAGAAATGTGGATTAGACAGAGAGCATTATACATTAAGAACGACTGGCAGAACACTAAGTTTTATGAATTAAACTTAAAATAGTAGTAACTTCTCCAATTACAGATATGGTCCCTTACATTACTTTCATAAATACATAACTAACTTAAAAACACATGACATGTGAATTTGGTAGAGACAGGAACATTATATGTTAAAAAGGCTGACAGAACAAAGTTTTATGAACTAAACTTAAAATAGTAGTAACTTAAACTGAAATGGCCTATGGAATCATATTATAACTATATAAAGGGCTAATATGAAAAACTACAACCTAAACTGGTGAATAACTCGATCTGAAAAAGAAAACAAAAAATACATTTCTAACTAGATGCAAATTGTTGAATATTTTCATTCTCATGATAAAAGATTGTTTAATTTGTTTAATATATGGTTAAAGCATGTAGACTAGTTGGGTAAAAATCAAAAATATTTTCTCAGGAATTTTATTACAGTTAGAGCCATGGTCAGATGGCATGCATGTTTTACATTTTAAAATATATCAAAAGCAAGCAATAAAAAGATCATGAATTCATTGCCTATACTCAGCTAACCATTGATCTCCTATCATAGTCATTTGGCAGGCCCTGGTCCTTCATGGGCTTTGGGCTTTTAACCTAAAGATTTTATTTGACATTGTATGTTTTAGGTGTTGACACGGTTTCATCTCTATGATGCATGTCTTAAATAAATAAACTTAATATTATTATTATTATTATTATTATTATGTATTAACGTCCACTTTTTGCAACTCAGGCTAATTGGGACGGGTTATCTACTTAATATTAGTAATTGATGTATGATTTAATTATGAGGCATATTCTAACATCATTATCTATAATTTGTTTATCTATCTACAGTTCCAGCAATTAATTATAGCTAAATATATAATTATTTAATCTAATTAATGTACTTGATAAATTAGAGAATTTATAAATAGAGGGAAATGAAATTGTTTTATTTTTTTAAATGTTAAGTGTACTGAAAGAAAGTTCAAAAAATGGACAGTGAATACTCTACTCTATGGATCAAGGGGAGTTACACCTATACTCCCACAACACAACACCCAAGTATCTTCAAGAATATAGTGTAACAACAAAAACAATAACAATGAATCAAAGTCCTAATAATTGTCAATTTTTATTTATATAAAAATAAAGATTAATTTGAATTGTTCCCTCAGCAACATCTGACAATAAATAAGCTGTAATTATAATTGAAGGATTCTATAAAATATAAAATAAAGTAAAAATAAAAGGCTGTTAAAGAAGCTGACCTTGATAGGCAACCCCAAAAAAGGAGCAGCTTATTCTGTTTGTATATATATATATATATATATATATATATATATATATATATATATATATATATATATATGTATGTATGTATGTATATATCTATACACACACATATACATCAGCTCTGGTAATTTAGTTTATAGTTGAGTATCTTTTTGGAAATCATTTTGTAGGAAACTTATCGATATGATGTATTATAGGTTCATTTAAACTAAAATAACAGAACTCCACCAACTTCTTGAACAATCTCTGTCATAACCCAACCTCATAGCAGATGGACCATAGACTAAATGCACATGTAAAGATATAGTTGTACAAACAATGCTTGTAAGTTGGAGGTATATTTAGTGGACAGCTCAATTTTAGTTCGATAAATATTCAGGTCATTGAGACCATGAAAACGGATCAACAAACTAAAGATTCATCATGCTGGAGATGTGTAAGCTTACCAAATTGCTGATATGTTAGAATGACAAAGAGATTGACATATCATATTCTATACTCTACTTCTTCCTTAGTTGCAACCCTATGTAAACAAGACTTGTGAATTAAGCGGTACATGAGATTTTTGGTGACATTATAGCATTAAATGTAAAGGCATGACTGAATCAAATATAGTTTAGAAATAACTTAGGCTGTTTAATGAAGAATTGAAATGTCTTGCCAGCTACGATGAGCCATTGGTGATAGTTTCCACCAACAGGTATGAAAACTTGTTTTCAATCTATTGTGCAAGTTTTAGCTCTACGATTATTGGATTATTAATTGATGGCGTGCTGCAACATGTTTATAAATTAATTTATAAACATAAAAATAAAATCTATTGCTACTTCAAATATTGTAATGTTATGATATTATTGGAATTCTTTGAAACAAAAATTAATAAAGTTTTTCAGTTCTGTTTTTATATGACCCAATTAGTGCACATGCCTGTTTGGTACTTCTTGTCTAATGTTTTTAATTGTGTGCAATATTATCCCTTTGTTTCTCATTCATGAGTCTATTATAACCGTTAAGAATAAATGTAATTTCCTTTATAAATATATCCAAAGGGGTATTGTACTTTTCAAAAGCAATAATTTATTCAAATTATGAATTTTCAGGATAATTTAAATATAAATTAAATTTTGGGAATTTCCTGTTGCTCTCATCTGCTAAAATGTCAATTAATTGGCCATTTTCAAGCCCAATTATACTGGTTGCTTTGCCCAGTGTTATTTTGTTATCTTCCGTATACAAATTTTACCATCAATCTTAGATGAATATACGTGGGAGATAACAAAGAAATTCATGCAGGTGCTGTGTAGAGTAAGCAGATTTCTCTCTTTCTGGAGTGGTATACTGAAAAAAAAAAATAGAAATCAGACTGAAAATCTGTGGTATATACTCCACTTAGGCTTGTTGGGTGTCATTTTCTGTAGAAAATAAAATGAAATCACTTAAGGAATTGCTTTGTTTGTAACAAGGAGTAATAAGAAAACGTATTTTTGTCAAGATTGGCATGTGTCTCTCCAATGAAATCTGCTTTGAAGCATATAAAAAAGGAAAATAAAAATCTGATATGGACACCATATGACTTCCTTGTAATCTTACTAAATTATATAAACAAAATGTTTTGCTGCATTTCATTTAAATTATCTTTATATTTGCTCTTTAAAGTAATATACGATATCTCCATTCCAATACATTGGATCGAAAAATGTCATGGGTCATAATTCATATATCTTTTTATGATAAACAAAAAAGGTCCTATACAGATCTTTCATATCTCCTCTGACTCCCTCCCACTTAGTCCATTTTGGTCTTAAGAGGAGGTGCCCAACTAGACATTAAAACAGTCCTGAATATTAAATTTCAATATTATCATGATATTTGTTATTGAGTTAGGCAATATATCTATATATATATAAAATTGTAACCTCTGTCTGTACATTGATTTTTTTCGCGAAATTTCACGATAACTTTTCGTTTCACATGTCATAGACACCATATCTGCATTTTGTTTCTTTCGTGTATGTTTGTTTGTTTGTTACCTTTTCACGCATAAACGGCTGAACCGAATTTTATGAAACTTGGTATGTATATTACTACTAACCCAACTTAGACTTTAGGCTATATTAATTTTCTCTGAGATGAACAGGAGTGGGGGTTATAAGGGAAGCCTGAAATTAAAAATAGCGATATTTCATTTTCTATTGGTTTTTCGGCAAATATGCACATAACAAAAGTTGTTTATTTTGTTATTTAGAGTAACTTTTGTTATATACACTTTTGTCGTATACTGAAGTTTAAATGCGTTATACGCTAAAAATTATAGCTGGAGTCAACAATATTATTTGCCAAAAAAGACTCAACCGAACTAAATAAAACTCGGTATGTGTATTAGCAGTGAGGCCTTCATTATAATAAGCCATACCAACATTTCTATGGACGGGCAGGAGTGGGGGTTATAAGGGAAGCCTGTAATTAAAAACAGCGATATTTCGTTTCCTATTGGTTTTTCCGCAAATATAAACATAACAAAAGTTGTTTATTTTGTTATTTGGAGTAACTTTTGTTATATACACTTTTGTTGTATACCTAAGTATAAATGAGTTATACGTTGAAACTTTAGCGGGCACTAACGGCTGAACCGAACTTAACAAAACTCGGTATGTCAATTAGCACTAATTCTTCCATGATTATAAGTTATATTAAAATTATTAGGTTCGAACGGGAGGGGGGTTATAAGGGAGGCCTGAAATAAAAATTCACCATATTTACATCTATAAGAGGCGGGAAATATAAAAATATCGAAGACTGAGAAGCCTTATCGAACAAATAATTCTATTATTAGCAAATCCACGGCAAAGATGGGTATCAATCCTAAACACTGGGACGGGTAAATGTCAAAATATTGTGCAATGTAAAGCCTGCTAAAAAATACCATCACCATTCAGCCTCAAATGAATTCCCAGGCGAAGCCGGGTATCTGAGCTAGTGTACATATATAAAGACATCACTGAAACTCTTAAAAATGAGCTCAGGGAGGGTCAAAACTGATAATTCCGGTGGAATCTGGAATCCAAACTTTTTTGCAATTATAATACTTCCTTATTTTGTTCAAGGAATTAAAAATATGTCATGTATACAAAAAAAAATTATATTTTGGTTTGAAAGTAAACCCTCACTCCTGAAAGTGATATTTAGTGATGAAATAGTGTGTTGACAATATTCATTTTCTAAATTCATATACAAAAGATTTTTCAATTCTATAGAACTGTTCCCATGAGCAAATAAATTCAATCTGGCGACCGGAAGTCTAAAGTCAAAATTTTGAAATACATTAATTCAAATATCATTTTTAGGACTGAAAATTGTACTATAAACCCAATTGATCTTTATATTTTCTATAAAAAAAACATTATTAACAAAAATGTTGATGAATATTGTTTTGATATCTGAGTAAACCCCCATTCCTAGTTGGAAATTCAGTTTCTGATATAGTGTATGTTGTATCTTGTGATGGGCGGCTCACAAATATAAAACCCCTTCTAATACATATACAAACCGTTTTGCAATTATATTGATATATTCTCATGAATCGGGAATAAATTCTATTTTGTGGACAAACGGCTGAAGCGATTTTGAAATTAAATTTGAATAATATTTTGGGACTGAAAAATAAATTCTAAATACAATTTGTTCTTTTAGTTTTTTTTTTTGTTTTTTTTATGAAATGAATAGTAATGGGTTAATTATTGTGTAGGTTAAGGCCTTTATCTGCGATCTTATTTAATGAATATATTTTTCAGTTTCAAAATAACCCCTCCCTTTTTTAATGAAAAATCAAATTCTCATATAGCCTAGATCGTTACCTCCAGAAAGTTGACTCACAAATTTTAAAGTTTATTGAAATCTCACAAGCCATTATTTAGTGATTCGGAAACAAACTGGCACAGACAGACGTGCAAACAAGGATTTCAATTTTCATGGCATTGCTCTTGAAATGGTCTGAAACATAAAAAGCCTGTTACACGGGACTTTGTCAACTGGGCAGAGTTCCCACATGCTGGATTGACATAGGTCATTTCATCTCATCTATTCCTGTAGTAAGTAGCCTATGTAAACAGGACTTGAAATTATCAGTGGCCCAATTATTTAAACTGATAATCAGAGAATTATAAGTGGGGGGTTACTTAAGAAAAATAAAATACTTCAAAAGCACACAAAAAGTTATGTACTGTTTACAGTCCCAATGCCTTAAAAGAAAGGCAGTGTCAGAATTCATTCTTCAGCTTTTGCTGACCATCTCAACTTGAAGACAGCCAAATCAAGGAAATTCATAACGACAGCTTCACTCGTGAGATTGCAGAGAAACTCGGTGTATCACATATGTACATTGAAGCATTTGAAATAATTTGGTAAACGAAAAAGCTTGATTTATGGGTTACTCATTAGCTGAAGGACATTCACTTGAGTCTGTGTGTTAGTATCTGATCTGTAAATGTTGAACAAGATGATTTCTTTAAAAAATTTTGATCCGGCTGATAAAAACTGATATACTTTAAGTTTTCGAATCCCCCTTTACGTCCCCCTCCCCATTCAACTATAAAGAGATCTTTAGTGTTGAATGAAACGGTTAAATATTGAATATGGTATAAATCAAATAAACATTTTTGAGTCAAAAACATAAAATCTTGATTGTTTCATCACATAATGTATGTATCTCACATAGTAATGGCCAGTTGAAAACAATACTTGGTTGTTGAGCTTGGAATAAGAGATTTCATGAAATATTGACTTATTGTTAAGATGCCTAAAAGTGAGGGTTTACTGAAGGCTGAAAAGGGAAAAAATGCAAATATCTTGGTTAATATGCAAGATGGAGAAAAGGTGAATAGATCAACATTTATAGACAATTAAATTTACAAATAGAAAGGTTTTACAATTTTTTGATTCAACCCATAATAACGGAGATATTTTTGAACTTTCGAGCTCCCCCTCTCGCCAGCCCAATTAACAAACTTGTTCTTTACTTTTACATGAAGCGATTATATATTGAGTTTGGTAATGATCAAATTAAAATTGGGGCTGCTTGAATAGTAACAAGTGTGTGTGTGTGTATACAATTTTGAATGATTCAGTTTTGTCATCTCCTAGGTAGGACCGATGATCATTTGTTGAAATTTTTCAAAAATTGCATCATGAGATCAACCTCAATACCTGATTTCCCTTTAGGAAAATTCCCTAAGAAATTAACCCCCCCCTCTCCCCCAACTTTAAACAGTATTTCATGCATTAATATACCAAGTAATATGGCTTACTGCATAAAAAGAAAAATTATATTTTCTTTTACATTAAATACTTTGATGTGAAGGAAGCTTTACTTTATCCAGTTATCAAATAATAACATGTGGAATGAAGTCTAATTCTTTGTTAAAACTTTTTTGGGATATTCACTCTTGAAAAATTGTGTAGTAGAATTGGCTAATAATAACAAGCTTATTGAAAGGCTCACCTTCCATCATCTAGATACTGATATGCTCCAAGTGCAAGAGGTGATGAGTAACAAATGAGACACTTGGCATCATAGGTGGGAGCAAGGATTCACCCAAGGTGCTTTCAACTTTTTGTAGATGTGAATATTTGGCCCAAGCCAGGAATATAATACTATTAATTCAGGTGTCACTAGGAGTGGTAGATCCACATTGCCTGCATGAGTAAAAGAGGTGTCTTGCACTTGGGAAATAGACACCCTTAGTCTTATAAAACACTGCCTTCAATCTGCCAGTGTGACGTGATTTAACTGAGTAATTTAAATGAATGGTAAAAAATATAGACCCTGGAGGTACCTCTTCTAATAAGAAAGAAAGGGGTACCAAATGACCCTAGGTCTCATTAAGTATTAACCCTCCGTTGTACGCGCTGCGGTCCTGTGTGCCCAAGCACACAAAAAGGTAGTGGGATTTCCTGCCTATTCTACTTAGGGGCCAATGCCCTACCAATATGCTTTTCCCAACTCCCCTCCCACACAATCAACGCACTCGTGGTCTTCAGAAAATATCTGTCAGTCAGTCACGGCAGTTTGAAGTGAAGGGGTCGTTACTTGGGCATTAAGGACCGCGCGCGTACTTATTTGTTACTCAACTTTTGGCACGAAGGGCCGCACGCGTACTTTCTCGGAACTTTTTTTTTGCCATGTCTCAACCACGAATATTCTACGAACCCCGTGAACTTGCTTCGATTTTGCTAGAATTAGAAAAAGAGTCTGTCGGGGAATCGGTTTTGGACTTTTCGGATGATAGTGAAGGGGAAGAAGAGCATTATGATGTTGACAAACATTCAAGTGAGAGTGAACTCTCGGCCGAAGAGGATGTTGAAGTTAGAGAAAGGTTAGATTTTGATGTATTTTTAGGTAAAAATAATGAAACTATTTGGCTCAGTGATCCTCTTGCATTCCATTCCACCAAAACAAAATCAAAAAATATTTTGAAAATTTTACCTGGGCCAACCTCAAATTCTAAAGGGGTTACATCTGAATTGGAGCTGTTCTTTAAATATTTTCCGGTCGAGTTGATTGATAAAATAGTATATTTTACCAATTTATACATTGGAGACAGAAGAGAAAGTGCTAAACACAAAAAAATAGAGAAAAAAAAGGAATTTAGAGAAAGAGATTTCAATGCTACTTCAAGGGCCGAAATGAAAGCACTTTTTGGGTTGCTGTACCTTTTCGCTTCACGGAAGGGAAATCATACTTTAGCACAGTCGGGATGGAGGAAAGATGGGACAGGAATGATGTTGTGTAGGGCAGCATTTGGCATAAAACGCTTTAGTTTTTTGCTTGCTGCCCTTCGATTTGATGACAAATCAACTAGAGAAGAAAGAGAAGTTGGTGACAAACTTGCCGCAATAAGGGAAGTATACACTGTCTTCGTTGAGAACTGCAAAAAAAATTATTGCCTGTCTGAATTTGTAACTATTGATGAAATGTTGCATCCTTTTCGCGGTCGCTGCTCCTTCATTCAATACATGCCTAATAAGCCGGCTAAGTATGGTTTGAAGTTATATGCACTTTGTGATGCCAAAACCACCTATACTTATGATTTTTTGATCTACTGCGGTGCACAACGCCCAGGCCCATTTCAAATATCCAACAAACCATTTGACATAGTAAAACGTCTTATGCAACCTATTCTGAATACCAATAGAAACCTCACCACCGATAATTATTATACCAGCTTTCCCTTAGCGGAGTACTTATTACAACATGGAATAACGGTATTAGGTACTATGAAAAAAAATAAAGCAGAAATTCCTCTCGAATTTTTGGCCGCTAATAGAACTGTCCTTTCTTCTTTATTTGGGTTCCAACACAATATAACACTTGTTTCTTTTGTGCCAAAAAAAAATAAAAATGTTGTATTGCTGTCCACAATGCATGACAGTAAAGATATTGATCCAGATTCCAAAAAACCAATTATTATTCATGATTATAATGCCACGAAATCTGGAGTGGACACTGTAGATCAAAAATGCTCAACTCACAGCACATCCAGATCTACAAGAAGATGGCCTATGGCTTTATTTTTCAGAATGTTAGATATTGGTGCTATAAACGCTCATGTTCTTTTTGTTGCGAATAATGTCCCGAAAGGCAGGGAAGTTGACTTGAAAAGAACAACATTTCTTGAAAAATTGGCTTTCAGCCTCCTTGAAGAACAGTTCAGGGAAAGAGCAAAAATGAAATATTTACCCAAGGACATACAACTATTCCTTTGTCAATTCCGAGAATCTGAAGAGCAACAGGCTGGGGTGAAAAACGAGGTTCAAATGAAAGGACGATGTTATGGCTGTGAAAAGCAAAAAAATATAAAAACAACCGTACGTTGTTCAACATGTTCACGGTTCATTTGTAAAAACCATTCAACCCGCCGAGTAACCTGCAATGAGTGCATTGCCAATGAAGAACCAGGTCTCGAGGAAGAAGATTAACAGTTGCCTAAGAAGTTGATTTTTCAAATAATAATTAGCTTTTATGTTTTACTTAGGTACTTTTTGTTCCAAAATAAAGTTATAAATATCAGCAAATATTTTTGTTCAAGTCCCACATAATTTCATATCATAATTGGTACATACATTTCATATTAGTGATAATGTATGTATGAAAACATGGGATGGGCACAGAGGGCCGCGCGCGTACAAATTTGTAAAAAATTTAGCGCGCACAACGGAGGGTTAAGGAAAAATAAATTAAATAAACAAAAAATATTTTGAACTCAATGAGGAGCCTGGAATGTACAGAACATATACCAGGAGCGAGTATAACTTTCAAAAACCAAGACATTCACAGAATGAATCAAAACGGCTACAGGAAAAATGTTTATAGTGGCACCTGGTGGTGCAAAGTGGAGGGCAAGCCCAAGCAGATGTACTCGGTGACCTAAGGGAGGGCTTGCAAAGGCCCTAGGAGACTAGGCGAGTAGGAAGGATCCTCACTGCAAGCCATATTGAGTGGTTCAAGATTGTGGCTGAGTCCCAGGCGAACTTCCGAGGACTGTCAAATTTAGTAGTTAGTTATGCCGCTTAATATATGGAGATGATAGTTAAAGTAATGAAGGGGCCTTAAGAATCACCTATATGAGCCGTTACCTGAGTTAAATCTGCAAATCTTGTTAATTCTACAAAGTACAGATTTGCATATGAAAACTTCAGAGGAGGTAGTTACTGTGTATAGAACATTCTGAAGATTATCCATTTGCATATTTCAAAAAGAAAATGTCTAGAATACCTCAAAATTATTATATTTCTTTCTTTTAATTGCAATGAAAAGTGCTTAATTGGACTTAAAATAGTTATTTTAGAATGATACAACTTTATAACAAAATAAAACAAAAGTCATAATGAATTTATTCTAATATGGGTTCACTATTTGAAAATCATACCTCACTACTCTTACTTAAAATCAACCACTGCAGAGCTCCTTGTCTATGGAAAATTTATTCCAGTATTTCAATGAAGATTCTGTAGAAGAATACAAAAGCACTAAAAGATAAACCATTTTAAGATTCAAAGGAGAAAATACTTTGAAAATCTGACATTAAAATTACAGAAGATGAATGTTTTATATATATATATATATATATATATATATATATATATATATATATATATATTATAGAGTAATTAGAAAAGCTGAAAAACTCAATTATGTATTGACACAAAATTTTCATCATTCGATATCGGATGATGAAATTAACTTGGGTTCAGGTCTGGTTCAGTTAAGAAATAAATAGGCTTGAAGTTTTAGGCATCCTTACTCTTTTAATAGAAAGGTTTTCAAAGCAGTCACAGTTGTTGAGGTCAGAGGATTTATTTATGGATTAAGAGAATCCAGCATTACTTGTGTATATAGGAAATAAACTATAAAAATAAAATTAGGTATTGAAGGAGATTTTAGTGATTGACCCTGCTCTATTTCCAAATTGAAAACATTTATATTACAAGAAACTGCTATCATTATCTATATTTATTAATACTAGGCAACTTATTTACTAAATAGGCCGATACAAAGTTGGCATAAAATACAATTTTTATTTAAAAAAAAAAATAAAATTAGGCATTTGCTTGGAGGGTGTAATGAAACAGTGATGTACAATACTCTAAAACAATGTTTCTACCTCATTTAAAATCAACTTATTACTGTAAAATCCAATCAAACAAGTTTTGCTTAAATGTGCAATCAGAAAGAGATAGTTAATTATTATTATTTACTTAAACGAGCATTAAAACTGTGACGACTAGAAGTAATCAAAAGCTTTTTATTAAAAAGTTACATACCTTCATTTTAGCAGAACACTTGTACTCACTTATAATTATAGAGATTCATTGATTTTGTTTTGCCTGTTGCTCAATATCAGAAATTATTCAACTTTGGATTTGAACATTTCATTTTAGGATTAAAACTACCAAATTTGGCTAAATTCACATTTTAGGTTATTGTGCGATTTGAATTATAAGGGAACACTTAAAAATCATGTTTTTGGCCAATACTAAATATAAAACTAATAACAAGAAAAGTAAAACTATAAACCTTCAATTATGAACAAATCAACTTCAAATTTCTTCAAGCATCAGAACCCATTTTAGCTAATAGTTTGCCATTGAAATAGTCCAGTTCTTCTTATGTTGGTGCCATCATGATTTTGATATATTTAGCTGCTGGACCTCCCCCATGCCTTCATTTTGAGTCATATAAGTTGAATACATTTATTTAGTAATTGTTTACTACAAGAAGAAAGTTACCAAAAAGACGTTCCAGCATTCATGGGAGCAAGGGCTTACCTTTAACTGTATTTGTTACATCTACACGTTGTCGCTAGCAATGAAGTTTGAAGCATCGCCGCTTATGTGAACTTCGTATGTTACAATAGCTTGGGCAAGTAGGTTAAGAGAGTATTGGAATTGAAATGACGTGTGTGATGTAAAAGTGTGTTTCGAGTGATTTTTTTTTTGTGTGTGCACTGAAGCTTCTTATTTTATTTCTTCAATAAATTCTTGTATTTGTTTTCCCAAGAAGTTAATAATTTATTAATGTCAAATTGTGGAAGAGGTATTTTTTCTTAAAAAGAAGTTTCTTCCCAATGGGTATACGAACAGAAGTTTATGAGGTTTTTTAAACTGATAATTTCTAGTTAGTTCCCTTTATTCTACCACGGCAAACATAAATGTAATGCATTTATTGCATTGAGAGAGAGAGAGAAACTAGCTGCTGGAGACTCTTGAAAGGATTATTTGGGGACTAATGGCTGATATAACGCTGTTCGAAGATTATTATCGGCGTTCGTCAAGAAGGCTGACAGACGTTATTTTTGGTGCTTAAAAGATTAAATTTTTGCTAGGTAAATTTTAACCCTATCATTGTTCAGGCATATATTGAAGCAGTCAAACAAAATCTGGCTTAAGATACCCTGTAGATAAATCCTACCAAGCATTAAAAGATACGCAGCGTCCTTTTTCGTATCTAATAAACTATTATCTAAAAATTTCTAAACGTAAAAACGACTTGATGACGTTAAAGCAATACATTTTCTGTAAAGGGAGTTACATTTTTTTATGTCTGGACGCGTATAGCCATTTGCTTCTCCACTCTTTTGAGTTCCCTTTTCTACCTGAAAACAGGCATTTACCCAGAACCCTTTTCTACCTTTATACAGGTATTTACCTAGTACCATTTTCTACCTGAATGCAGGTATTTACCTAGGACCCTTTTCTACCTGAATACAGGTATTTACCCAGGATCCTTTTCTACCTGAATACAGGTATTTACCTAGTACCATTTTCTACCTGAATGCAGGTATTTACCTAGGACCCTTTTCTACCTGAATACAGGTATTTACCCAGGACCCTTTTCTACCTGAATACAGGTATTTACCCAGGACTCTTTTCTACCTGAATACGGGTATTTATGCACCTAGGACCCTTTTCTACGTAAAATTGCTATCATTAGCATGACTTTCTTTAAACTCGTGCCTAGTTAAACAGCAGGTATATAACACATCCTTCATTTAAATATTCATAGGAGTGCAGAGGACGTCCTTAATTTCGACCTCGATCTCTAGAGCTATAGCCGGGCACCTAATGGGTTAATTCATCCATGATAATAATATTTTCTGAATGTGTACCATGTCTATTTCCCGGTACAAGTTCATAAACCGGTTCAATAAAAACTGTAGAACACCGATATCTTAGACTTTTGTAGCATACAAAATTTTAATAAAGGACATGCTCGTTATTGTACATTCAGAAAAAAACTTTGAATGCGATACTTCAGAAGAATGAATATAATGCCTTAAAACAGGTAATTTCCCATAGCCCTATCACCGGTTCAGTGCAATTTATGATCACAAAATTCTGATGGAGCATCAAGAATTCAGCTCACCCTGCAAAGATTTTTTTTAAGACCATGCATTGAATCTCGGCGCTCGGGAGCGAGCCATTCCAGGTAGTATGCTTTGAGATAATAGTAACACTGGTTAGAGTATATTTCAGTTGAGGAGCATATAACCTGGTAGGCTTTCCTCACTTTATTATTTTTTTGTGTTTCCTTCTTATTGTGCTATATTGAGTTATTCTATAGGTGCAATTACTTCTAGCTATCACTATTGAATAAAATAATTATTTCCATTGGGTAAGAGTGTATCAATTGTCTTCTGGAGCCAAATGAAATGTTTTTTCAACAAAATAAATGAAACCTTTTTCCAACTAACTGAAACCAAGTGTAATCCCTATTTAACAAATTTAAACCTTACTTTATATGGAGATAAACTAAATAATTGTTATTTTTTCTAAATATGTGTAACTATGATTTTGAAAATGGTGAACTTCCCAATACACCTGGATGGTTGTAAATTCCAAATGCTTATTGTATTTATGAAAGGACTTATTATTTTGAATAATGTGTGGGACTTTGGAGACATAGTTTTCTTCAGATCAGTTTATAATCTGTGTAGAGAAAAGGCAGATTTTCTTCTATAGCCTTTATCCAATTTATTTCTAAAATGTTGAGCCTGTCAAGTATCATTAGTTTCGCAAACCAAATGAGCAGTTTAAATAAAAATGAGAATAAAGAAAAATATTTCATCACATGGTAGGTTGATTCATCCATTATATATGACACTGTTTTCAAATCTGTTAGTGGAGGTTGTTGCTGACTGTTGAGCAAGTGTTGTTGGCAAGTTCTTTTGAAGATGAGCACTATATTCAGGCCGCTGCAACGTTAGACAGATTTGTACATGGTGTCCTCTAATTGAAAGCACTTGCCAATTACAATGAACTACTGAAAGATTTGAAATAGATCACAATTTCATCTGTGACAATTTTTTTTAACCATGATTTATTAGGGGGAAAAAATGAAATAGTGTGTTCTATCTGTACAACATACATTATCACCATTGTTAAACTTATGTATTTACTATTATTATTCTATTTATTTTTCTTAACTTTTATTTCAGGTGAGAGTTGGGAAAAGTTTGCGCTTTCCAATTGGTTATTTACAGTATGACATGCTTCATAATTACACCTTCCCACCTGAAATATTGGCAATTACTGCAGCTGTTGTGGCCTCGTTACTGTTCCTTTTTTTAGTAGTATTAGTGGTTTATAGGCGTAAATCTACACAAGCAGAGAGGGAATATAAGAGAATACAGATTCAAATGGACACCTTGGAAAGTAATGTTCGTTCAGAATGTAAGCAAGGTAATAATTTAGTACCTTAACATTTATTATTTTTGACATCCTTCTCAGTGTTTTTTTTCTTTATGATTAGAAATTTCTTGTGTTTTTTTCCCCTTCTTTTTTTATAAAATAACTACATATTTTCAATTATTATCATATTTTAAATTAATTAAATTAAATTTGTTTTTAAATTTATTACGTATGTATGAGTAATGATTCTGTTAAAAAGATAATTCAAGAGAAGTAGTAAATTTGGAGTGAAGTGTATAACAGAAATTTAATAAATTTCTATTGTGCTAGGTGAATTTTATTTTGTTTAAATCTGATTATGTTTACATTTGAAAAAGACTGAAAGGAAAAGTGTAGCTTATTATAAACTTAGAATTAACAAAAAAATTAACCAAAGGATTAGTAGCTATTGAAATAATTCAAGATTCACATAACTGTGACAAAACTCAATTTTCATCTAGTAATTTTCAAATGTTTTGACATTTATGTCCGCGTGCTTTTAAG
This sequence comes from Riptortus pedestris, assembly GCA_019009955.1. Classification (NCBI taxonomy): domain Eukaryota; kingdom Metazoa; phylum Arthropoda; class Insecta; order Hemiptera; family Alydidae; genus Riptortus; species Riptortus pedestris. The sequence goes on from CM032233.1 coordinate 75,738,388, forward strand.
CCAGAACTAGTATTTTATACAATAGTGTTATTTTTTTTTTTTTTTGGCATTTCAGCTATTGCTGTTTCTTCTGCATTGATGTCCATTACTTTTTCACATATTTTCTTTGAATGGTGAAGAGGAGGGGCAAATGGCCATTAATGTTTTTTGTCATTCTCCCCATATATTCCAAAGAAAAATTTGATGAACTATATAATTCTTTTTAAACATTTCCTCACATATTAAAAATGAAAATTGAAAATAGTAAATGAACTTTATTTTAAAAATATTTTGTATGTTAGGTTAATATTGTGTGGTTTGTTCTTTTCCCTATTCTGTACAATTGAGAACTATAAGACAGTGTGGAACTGGTTAACATTTGTAAATTTAAATCATGAAAGCTTTAATATAGTCCATTTGTAACATCAAGAAGCAAGGTCTTGATGGATTAAGGTATTTTAGCTTATGGAAATATTTGTTGCAATTTCCAGAAATAAAATTACATGTAATGGCTTGCCAGCCCTCTCAGTTTCTTCACTATTCAATTCAACACCTCTGTAAATTTTTATATTGTTTTTATTAATTGTCAAATTCATTAATATTATTATCATTCATGAAGTTTTAATATATTTATTTATATTTTCCATGGAACAGCATTTGCACACAGACAATTCATTATCAAAAACACTTTTCTTTGTTTTTATTAAAATAGTAACATTTAATGAGTGGTGATACAGTGATAAAAATGAGAACCCTGTGAATAAAAAATACTAACCAGAATAATAAATTATGTGATTAAACAATTTTATTTTGATTCAGAATTCATAAATATTCTACTTACTCAAGGTTGTTGCTTTTTCTTAGTCATTTCGTAGAAAAAGAAAGAAAGAGACAAGAAACTCAATTCATTTAAGTAGTATTCCGAGAAAAACAAAAATTATTTCTTGACTATCAGTGAAAGCACATGAACAAAATTCCATTGTTTAGTACATCACTATAGGCATAATGCAATGCTAGTTCTATAAGATATAGTTAAACTTACAAACAAAATTAATATGTCACTTTAACTTTTACTTTGCTGATATAGGTTATATTAATATGTAGATTAATTTACCTTTATTTCTTTTAGCATTTGCTGAACTCCAGACAGACATGACTGATTTAACAGCTGATTTAGAGTCTTCAGGAATTCCAACCCTTGATCATAATGAATATATTATGAAAGTATTTTTCCCTGGAGTTCGTGACCATCCCATTCTCCATAACCCCAAGGTATGCTTTACTTTTATTAAAGGTAGAGCTAATTAGGGGAAGCAAATTTATTTTACATGGTAAACCCTTAAATGACATTTATCAGCCGAGCCGAGGTACAGCGATCGATAGCTTGGACAAAATAATACTTTGTAATACGTATATTCATTTTGAAACACCCTGTCTTTAAAAGGAAATGTCTTATAATGAAACTTGGCTGTTGCTGACTGTTAAGAGTAAATTTTTTCAAAACAAAAAAAGACATGGTCACCTGATACTCGTGTGTGCATTTGTTAGCTTTTACATGGTTCCACTATCAGCTATTGAGGTTGTTTCTCATATAGAGTAAAACTTATTCTTGATTCAGAAACACTAAATCTTGATGAACGGCCTTGTACTTGGTTCTCAAACTATTAGGTTTATTTATTCTTAAATTCTCATATCAATAAGTATTTACTTACATTGATTTTAAATTAGATTTTACTAATAATTCAATCTTTTTTTTCAGAATCGTATTGTTGGGCCTACAACTAATTATGATGCTGCTATGATACAATTTGAACAGTTAATTAATAACAAGTATTTTATTCTTACATTTATAGAAACTCTAGAAGAGCAAGAATCATTTACCATTCGTGATAAGTAAGTCTTAATTTGTAACTATTATATTTTCTTTATGATTAATAAGTAATACTTATTTGTGTCGTTGGCTTATTAAACATAAATTTACTCAAATGTTCATTTATTTTCTTCAGTCTAATGAAATGATGACAATTATCACATTTTCTCGTCATTCAATTTTAAAGACATCAGAAGTTAATTAGCGCCTACTTGATCTGTATATTGTCTTCTAATTGTTCTGTTTGTCTGGAACTCTAGGATTTCCCATTGGGGGGGGGGTTTACGGTTTCCTTTTTTTAACAATCAATAAATTTATTACACTTATTATCAACAAAATGACACACCCTCTTTTGTACAAGAAGTTTCCATATTTAACTTTTTTAACTATTCCAAATATAATGTTGTTCTAATACTTCATGTTTAAATAATAATAATTAAAATTCTAGATAAACTGTAGAGTTTTCTGAAATATTGATTACATTAATTAATTAGTCAGGAAATTGATTTTTTTTTTGACCATTTAATTGTAAAAAGGCATATTTCACTCTTAATTTAAACTCTTAATGGGGCTCAGGTTAGCCATGTGAGTTAAAGCGTTGAGCTTAATCTCATAACCTAGAGTGGCGAGTTCGATTCCCGCCTGGGCAAAGGAAGTTATTTAGTGACGGAATTCATAAAATAAAATCCTTAGTCCCACCCTGGCTAGAAAAGGGTGGTGACCTGTAGATAACCCGTCCCAATTAGCCTTAGAGTCAAAAAGTGGACGTTAGTAATTAATTTTTAATGAAGCGTTTGGAATTAACTAACACATGGTTATTGCAACTTTTATTCTACCTTCTTCTATGAATTGTAAATAAATAAATAAAATACTGATATTAAAAAAAAATATATATAGATGGATATAAATTTTCATTACTGACCCAGATGGCCGACATTTGTACATATATATTGATATTTTTTTTTATTAACATATATTAATAAAACCGTTTATTTTAGAGTTAATGTGGCTTCTCTCATCATGGTAGTTTTAATGGGGAAAATGGAATATGCTACTGATATATTAAGAAACCTTCTGTTACGACTGGTTCAAAAGTCAGTTGCTGCTAAGCATCCTCAATTAATGCTTCGCCGAACTGAGTCGGTTGTTGAAAAAATGCTTACAAATTGGATGGCTCTTTGTATGTACAAGTACCTCAAGGACCATGCAGGATCGTCTCTCTTTTTGTTGTACAAAGCAATTAAGCATCAAATACAAAAGGGCCCTGTTGACGCAATTACTAATGATGCTAGATATTCATTGTCTGAAGAGCGTTTGCTGCGAGAACAAATTCAACATGGTGTTGTGGTAATTTAGTTTTATTATTTATAACATTTTTTTCCTTTTAGTAAATAATAATCTATTCTTATCTAAAAATGTTTTACCCTTATTTCAGTTGTGTCATTTCATCTAGAACATCATTCAATCATTATTTAATGAAAATTAAATATCTCTCCCTCTTCCTCCCCCAAGCTTTATTCAACTGTTGTTGGTCTCTCTTTAGAAACACCCACATTTGACTTTTAAGATTCTATAATGAGACACATTGTATATATAAAACATGTTATATATTGCATGTATATAATAACACTGTGTAACACGCACGCTATAAATGTATCTGTGGAGAACCTTACACAATAATGCCTATAATATTTAGAGCTCATATAGTTGTATTATTTATATTTTAATAAATAATAACATTTTTCTTGAAAAAATTAATAATTAAACATTTGGGAAAAATCAATTTGCCCACTGTATAATGAGATTAAGTATATCTTATATTATTTAGTAAGTAATTAATTTACTTGGGAGTTGTACCTTAATCATAGCATAGTGCCTAATTTTGGAATCATAATTTAACAAAACTAATATTTGTATTTTATTTATTGAATAATTATTATTATTATTCAAACGGATTAATGACTGTTGTCTATGTGATTTCATTTTATTATTATTATTTTTTTTTTTGCAGAGTTTACAAATTGTGCAAGATGATGTTGATGAGAAAGTTCAGTGTAAAGTGCTTGATTGTGATACTATTAGCCAAGTTAAGTGCAAAATTTTAGATGCCTTATATAAGAATACACCATTTTCAATGAGGCCTTCAATTCATGAAGTTGATTTAGGTATGTTATTTCATATGTTTTGAATAGCTATGCCAATCATATAGATTGATGCTCAATCACTGCTTAATTGCATTGAAACTAGTTCTTTATGGAAGATTTTTAATATTATTTCTGGTATTTTGTTTAACATTTTAAATAGAATAAAATGCTTGATGCAGTTCCAAAACTCTTATATATGTTTTTGATCTCTATTACAATTAATTTTCAGTTTTAAGTGAGATTTACTCTTCTCAAGTGCAAAAGAAAATCAATAACACTTTTTAGTATAAAAAAAAGAGACTGTCCAGTCATTTTTATCATTTGTTATATATTACATTAGGTAAAGTTCTTTAGTTAGGTGATGTTATCCCTAATGCCTTCATAGGTTGATTGACTACTGATTTATTTATCATGAATATAGGAAAGATAGTAACAGCTTAATTCTAAAATGGCAAACTTTCTGACTGTGGTGTAAGTGGCTCCAAAATCTGAAAATGTGATTGCTTATTTATAAAACAAATAAAATAAGAAACAGAGGACATTTATTTCTATTGCTTCCTAGGGTAAGACTTATAGAGCATCGGACATGGAAGACAATGTGAGTTTGAAACTCAGCTCACTAATTTTTCTTTAACTGTTCATTGAGGAGTAGCTGTCTATTCCCCAGAGTTTACTCAGAATGCCTAAATAATTAAGGAGCTTCTTAATTAATGTAGTAGCACATTAATTGAAAATGAATTAATTATGTAGTGGTTTAGTATGCCACAGTATGGTTGATATTGTCATTATATGACCACATGTCCTCCAAACACTGAATGTGTGGGAAGCTGTTGCTCTTCAGGACTATTAAATGTTTAGATTAGTTACAAGGCATTATGTAGCTATAAGGCAAGAGCTATGCAAGGTATATTTTGTTATACAAACCATGAATGTTATTTATTTTTGCATTTGATTATAACATTTAGAACACTGGAGTTTTTTTAATTTATATATATATATATATATATATATATATATATATATATATATATATATATATATATACTCGTATATATATAAAACTAGTCACACACACACACACACACACACACACACACACACATACTCACACTTGTGCAAGCACATGCACACACACCACCTGTGGGATATATAATACAGAACACAATTTCACATTGAATTCTATATTATTTATGCTACATTATTCTTTTTATGTTTTGAAAATTAATATATTTTTTTTACATCTGTTCCCAATAGAATGGAGACATGGGCGAGGTGGCCATCTCACTCTACAAGATGAAGATTTAACTACAAAATCAATCTGTGGCTGGAAGAAGTTAAATACACTTCACCATTATGGTGTGAAGGAAAGTGCTGTTATGTCACTGATTCCTCATCAGAATGATTACAACAATTCCTGCAAGCAGTCATGCCAAAATTGTATGTTTTTTTCATTCAACACAATATTACCTATATGTACAAGAATAAGCTTTTACTATAGTTAAACATAACTGGGACGACTTAGTGAATATGAAGTTTTTATTAGTACATGTATGTTTGATTTAAATTTATATTTTTTGGTATTAAAACCTTAGAAAAATAACTTGCTTTTTTTTCTTAAAAAAAATTTAAATTTTCTTTTTATAATAGCCCCATGATAACCACTAAAAACATATTCAGGAGAATGAAGCATTTCAAAATCATAAAGTTAAAAATGAACTTAATCCGAGTAGTTGCTATGTTGTAAATAAAACTTATGAGTAATATTCGAAACATAACATATAAAATTATAATTAAAAACTTTTTAAATAATTTAAATTGTGGCCAAACCTAGGTGTACTTCAAATTATGATTACTATTATAATCAACAAGGGATCGTTTCTTAGTCTCAAACACCATAAAACCTGTTTCACTTTCACAAAAGTCCATCACACAGGGGCTGCGTAAACTAAGCAGATTTATCACGTGAAATTTTCCAATAGATAAATCTACATACTGCTAACATTTAACACCGTTGTGAAAATTAAGAGAATAAATACAAATGATAATGAGAAATGATTCGGTCAATTTACATTTTAATAAACTGCACAACAGGAAGAGTCTAATTGTAAACATACCAGTCAACCAACCTCTTAGAGCTAATTAGATAGATAGAAATATTCTTGATCGGAAAGAAAAACTATTACTGAAATATATCTGAATATAATGTATTAATTATATTGAAAACTATTATATCTAGTACAGTAATTTATAATGAATCAGAATAATCTCATCTCTCTAATTTTAGTTATCCAAGAACAAAAGATGGGGAGTGATCATCAAAACGTATTTGCATGTATCTCATTTAAAAAAGATTTGTTGAATACAATATTTGGTATTTCGGTTTGAAATAAGACTATTCATGATATATTAGCTTATGATATAAATGCCAATATCTCAGTTAAATTTGAAGATAGAAAAAACATGTATATATCAACATTTATAGAACGTTAAATTTGCAATAATATTGGTTCTATACAATTTTTCAATCCAACTTATAATAACGAAGATATTTTGAATTTTTGAAATTCCTCCCCTTTAAACCCACTCCTCCCCCTCCCACTGGTACAATTTCAGCCATTAACGATGATCTTTAGTTTTACATAAACCATTTAAATATTGAGTTTGGTAATGATCAAACAAAAATTGCAACCGCTAGAGAGGTAATAGACATAGACACACACACACACACACACACATATATATATATAGAGATATATATATATATATATATATATATATATATATATAATTTATATATATATATAATATAATTTATATATATATATATATATATATATATATATATATATATATATATATATACAATTTTGAACGGACCTCATTTTTGTCATTTAGTTAGGATTGATGGACATTTTTAAAGAATCACGTCATGAGTATGACTTCATAGCTGATTTCCCTTAGAGGTTTTCCTAACAAAATTTCCTTCAGTAAATTTCAATAGAAACTAAGGAGTAGAGTGTTCGAACCTACCTCATCTCTGTAATTGCAAAATTAATTATGATCAACTTAGTTATTTTTAGTGTTTTGATCTGAAAATAACTTAAATAAATAAATTCCCAATTCATGTCAGTCGGCAATTCTGGACTAATTCCTGCTTCAGTCTCATCATATACACACACACACACACACACACACACACACACACACACACACACACACACACACACACACAGACATAGTCAAACTTTTCAATTACTATTTGAAATTAATTTATCTTATTTTGTTTCTAAACACTAATACTATACTTAGTTGTTAATCATTATAAGTTAGTGTATTAGATATTTTCACCCATTTTCGCCTTGGTGATATTTTTTTCTTTCTTTCCATTGTTGTAGGTACATTAAACTATATGGATAGTGGTTTGCCAGCAATAATTGGAGCGAATGGAGATGTTGATACAGGTCCAAGTCTACATGTTTATCACCTTGTAAAACCATTAGAAGATCATTCCTATCTTTCAAATAAAACTTCTGAGAGAACACACAAAGCAATCCCCGAAATATTTCTCACACGGCTGTTGTCAACAAAAGGCACCATACAAAAATTTGTTGATGACTTTTTCAGTACAGTACTTACAGCCAATGATAGACTTCCACCTGCTGTAAAATGGCTATTTGATTTGTTTGATGAAGCTGCAAAGCGCTATAACATATTTGACAATGAAGTAGTACATGCTTGGAAATCTAACAGGTATTAATTATTAATATCTTAATTCTTTATTTTATTATCAATATAATATGTTTCCTATGTGTGCTGGGGTCATTAAATAATACTACTAAATCACTTTTATTAAGATTATTTCTCCTGTCCAGCCTACATGAATAATCAATGACTTAAGTAATGTTCATGTAGTTGTAAAAATATTTTTTTAAATTCTTGGATGTGGCAACCAATTATTTTTTTCAATATTCTATTCACTTAGTTTTGGTTAGAATGGTACTGCCATTTACATTCATCATGGGTTCTGCCATTAAGAAATATCGATTATTTTTGACCACTTTGCCATTTTTGGGTTATTTACTATGATGTGAATAAATAAGTACATTTAATGGGTCTGAAGTATGAGTAAGCTTACTTAAAGTATGATGTCATGGTTACACTAACCTTGTGCTTACTTTTACCTCATTTTATCCTAGATGGCAAATTCATTTTATTTTGCTGTTGATTATTTAAGTAAGGCATATGATTATTTTTAGCAAATGGCGATGAATCATATACTATATTGATAAATGATTAAATTGATGCTGCATTCAAATTAAAACTTCATTTCATTTATTCTAGCCTTTCTCATAATAACATTTAATTCTCTTCTTTTTTTCAGCTTCCCTTTGAGGTTTTGGGTCAACTTTATTAAAAATCCGGACTTCATATTTGATATTAATAAAACACCTACAGTTGATTCATCTTTGTCAGTCATTGCTCAGACTTTCATGGATTCTTGTTCTACAACTGACCATCGCCTTGGGAAAGATTCTCCTTCAAATAAATTGCTTTTCGCAAAGGACATACCACAATACCGGGAAATGGTCACCAAGTTTTACTATGATATATCTGTTGCACCTCAAATAACTGATCAAGAACTGAGCACAGCGATGCAGCAGCTCTCTGCCATGCAGGCTAATTATTTCCATACAATATCAGCTTTAAAGGAACTGTACATTTATGTAACAAAATACATCGATCAGGTATGTCTTCTTCTATTATGCATCATTATTCATTCCCCTTCTTTTTCTCTGTCTACCTCTTTTGTTTTGTCTTCCCTTTTTGCTGTTTCAATTGATTTTATAAATTGACATGAGTCTTTTATTGGAAACCAGTTGTTACTGTCAGTCTTTTCTTTTTTTAAATAATAATATTAGGGCCTAAGTTGATATTGAATAATTTTTCTTTACTATTTTTAATACTAGCCGAGATTCCTGGCTTTATTTGGGGGATTTTAAGAGTGAATTCTTAATGTGTATGATATTCATTTTAATACTTTTTTTTTCAAAACTGAGACAACCTTTACATTTTAATACAAAGGAATGCCCATTAAGCTGTTCTGAATAATTCACTTTTTATTTTACAAAATATTCCAGGCATATATAATATTAAACCCTCGGGAACCTGTTTCAGGTTTTAAAAATTTAAAGTATATCTGAAAAGTTAACATTTTTTGTTATAATCAAGTAAATAAATCTTAATGGTTATATGGTTCCTATAACAATACAAATTTCAACTTTTCTGGCATAGATGGCCAGATTTCCAAGCCCAATAGTAATGCTAGGTATTTTAACAAATAACTTTCCTTTTTTCTATTCTTGTACTAATTTTCAGCTTAACAAACCGTCTAGATAAACCGACAATAGGAATTCAAGAAAAGAAAAATAATTAACATTGTTAAAGCACTTATAAATTTTTGATACTGTAATATAAACTGTTGTACAACAAAAATGCATATTAAACCAACTATTTACTTCTATAAAATAAAGAATTTTACATGTAAATAAATTTATGCTGAAAAGAAACAGGGAAAAAATCATGATTCTTATTTCATGTCTTTCCTACTACTGCCACTCCAGTTTGCCCATAACAGAGTAATAAACCTATATTTTAACATAGTTATCACTAATATACATGCCTTGTTTCATTTAATTCAGGATTATGTTCTTAGTATGTTAACGGAGTTGTCTCATATTTATGTTACTATAGCACAGATTTGGTATGTAACTTAACCTTAAAATAAATATACACACAATTTTCTTAAAGTTAGGATGGGTTGGGTAAAGGGATGCAATGAAATATTCTGTATTTATTTTATAATTGTCTAAAGTGACTATTAAATTGACTTATTTTTTCTTTTGACCTTTAAAAGAAATATATTTTAAGATAAATGTTTGTAATTGATACCTTCCCAGAACGATGAGGTACATAGCTATTTCATTTTGAGTAACTATTGATGATATTAAAAATTAATAATAGTAAGCAATAATTTTTAAGGTTTTTTATATTTAAAATTTCAAGTTGTCTTTCATTTAAGTTTATTAATTTTTAATTTTTGTTTTCAGATTTATGAAGCATTGGAATTAGATCCTAATTGTAAAAAATTGAATTTAAGTCGTAAGTTAGAAAATGTAGCTCGTATATTAGAAGGTGAACTTAACTGCTGACATAAGCAGTCACCTGATACGTTCGCTAAATCAGGTGACTAAAAGTACAGTGTTCGTTTGTATATTCTGCTAAGTATAAGTTATTATTTTTTTTATTGTAAAATGTTCCTGAAATTATATAACTTGTTGGACATTTTTATTTTAACTTTTGAATACATTTTTTGACTAGTTATCATTGTGACTGATTTTCTATTTTGATTTACCATTGAAAAGAATACTCATTTATGTTGAATAGTGATTTAATATAAAGTTAGAATTATATATTTTTATCTTAAGACTCAATTTTTGAGATTTAAGCATTTTTAATTATTGTCTAAAATTGATATTAGTACCCCAGTCCAGTGCTATTTCTGAGATCTGTGCACTGAATCTCATTATATAATGGTTAGTATGAAAGTATTAATTATTAGCACATTTTATTTTATATAAATATATATATTTATAAATATATATATCGAACAAAAGAAACGAACAAAATTAAATTGTATCTAATGTGTTATAGATTTTTAAGTAGAAACAGTTTTTCTATTTTTTTTAAATTTGAAAGCTTTGTTACTGTAAATGTTAATATATGGTATTTTTTACCATTGTAAATATGTATGAAAGTTACTGGTGGTTGTAAGAAGAAATAAACGTTTTTTTATTACTGATTATTTACATAGTTCCCATCTTATGTGGAATGCTTAATATTCCTCTAAATTTTCTTATCTATTCTACATCTGATCTACTTTAGCTGATTTTGGATATATTATAATATTGGACTTTTCAACTTTGTCAATGAGCATCTTCATCAACCTGTGGACACAACTTACTTTTAATATAGAATATTTGGAGCTGAAGAGTATTTATCGAAACTGATTAAGTTTATTGATATTATAAACCGGGGATTTATTTTACAAATTTCTCAAGCAATCCGATCTCAACTTTTAATTTGCATGTTGAAAGATTAAAAAATGAAGCGTCATCTGATATTACTCTAAGAAGAAATGAAAGCAAAGTACATCACTTGGTTAAGCTGAACATATGGTCAGTTTTATATTTAAAGTACACATTCTCCCTATGGCTCATTTTTGAATACATATACAATTATACAAACAGGAACTTGTGTATCAATATAATGTTTTCTCTATACAATTGATGCTTATGATCGTTGGTATCATTTAATTTAAGTATAATAACACATTCTTTGTGGCCTCAACAATTATTATGAAAACAATTTTTTTTTTAATTTTTATTTTAAATGGTGAGATGTTTGATATAAAATTATGGTTAACTTTATGGTGTCCACATCATAGTGATGTGGTCTGTCCCGCAGAAAACTTTTGCCTCTAATTTGTTTGTGCAAATATATTAACCCCCTAATCAGACTGCCCACTAAGATATTCAGAAGAATTAATGCCACTAAGAACCACTGAATCAAAAAACATGAATGGCAGATAGTTTTGGGAAGGTTTGTGAACAGTGGGGTGATTTATTGATTATCCGTCCTGCTAGGATGAACCTCACCTAAATCACACGCGTTTGCCTGTGGGCTTGGTCCCCCAGCACGTCAGATTATTGTGCTGCAAGATATCTATTAACAAACTGAAATTTTCAATCACCTAATTTCAAGTTTCTTCATATTTTATGACTATGGCATGGAAAACCTCAAATCATATGCCATCAATCAAGTTTAATATTCATTTTATATTTTCTGAATTGTTAAATCATTTTTAATCTTCAAAAATATTATTTCAGAACATGAAAAATGTAGTTTAAAAAATTACATAAATAATTGATAATACTACTTAATCAATATACTAGCAGAAGAAATTAATTAAATAATAATCCAAAACCCCTTTATTAACAATAAAAAAAATTCACTGTTTTTCAAAGACTCGTTTCTAGCAAACATTTGAGTGAAATGTCCAAATGGATAATATGATCCATTCTTTGAATTTACCTATAAGTTGGTTATGTTATGTTAAAATCTGCCAGCAGTGCAAAATAAATGAATGGCAATTTATGAATTGTAGTACATTAGGTTCAATTAATCTAGATACAATTTCCTATTATTTGAATTCATTTAATTGAGGTGCTCTTCTTGAAATTAAAGATCTATTTGAATAAGAATTAATAGCAAAGTTCCTTACACACCAATGCAATATTTACTTTGAAACAGAAATGCAGGGTGGTGTTGATACACTGGCCAGTAATTTTCTGAACTAAAAGTCATATTTGGTTAACCTGGTCATATTTCATGGCACTTGAGCCTCATATTCCAGTTAGTTTTTTACATATTTTAAAAAAGAACATCAGAAAAAGACACATTTTGTTTCTTTTATGCTTATTGTTTTACTATTCTTTCTACAATCTTTTCAGTATTCAACATATAAATTAAGTTTACCATGGTTTGGTAACCAATTCAATTGCTGTTATCCAGTGTGCGCTCAGTTACTTGAAATAAAGGGGCAAACTACAGTAAAGGATACCACACAAACATAACATTTTTTTAAAAAACCAAGTGCATCAGAATTCATAAGAACATTATGTTCCCATGAAGTAAAGCAAACCTGTAATATATTAGTGAATTTCACATTGGGGAAAAACATTATTACCATAGGCTGCGTGGTTTGAATCAGGCCTAGGAGTACAATAACTTTAATTTTGATGCCTCTAGATGCGAGAAATACCTTTCTGAATATATTTTATAATGTATCATTCACCATAATAAATTTTAATGGAATGCTTAGTATCTATGATACTCAAAATGGAAACTCAAAATCAGATCTAAGTTAGTTAAGGGGAGGGGATGGGTTCGAAAAGAAAAATAATTAGAATACAAAATTCCAAATTTATGCATTAGAAATTTCTCCGCCTTTTTTTTTTCTTTAAAGACTTAGGAATATATCATATAAAACTTTTTGAGCTGAGTCATATAAATGGGGATATTACTTTTTGACTTCTTTTACCATTCATAATGCTAGGGGTGGTTTATACATTCTTTTTAAATATTGGATACCATTCAGTTCTGTATATCATTGTAGGTATTACATTATTTGTAATTGTATTATGTTAATTAACATTTTCTTCTAGTATATTGAAATATTGTAAGCAGTAACTGCAGTAGGGAATTCTCCAAGTAGTCACTTTTACTGTGACAGAGATACTTATTTGACTTTCTTATTCTTAGCTCACTAGGGAAAAAAACATAATGATGCTCTTTCTCCCTTTTCTTGAAAAAACATTGGTAGCTCATATTTATTATGATAGTTAGCACCTTCACAATAGCTTGGTCAAACAATTACACTCTCCATTTGGAAATAAATAGAAAAAAAATTCCCTAGTCCATTCTCACCTAGTCCATATGTTCTGTGATGCTAAAAAATGAGGTACTGAAAACATCCCCAAAATTAAATAAATATATTATATATATATATATATATATACATACACACACCAAACACTTTATTTTAGGGATATGTATATGAAGAATATATTATTAGAAACACTACTTTTTACTATACCAAACATACCATAATAGTATTTTTTGAAATATAAAATACAGCTGGCTGCTTCAGGGAAGTTGTACATGATGATTGACCAATTCAATGTCATCATAATGAAAGTTGTAGGCATGTGCCATTTATGTTGTCAGCCCAACTAGCATTTGACTGTATTTTTCCATTTTTTTTTCTTTATTTAAGTTTATATGGTGCATTTTTATTTCATCTTTTGTACTTATTATATAAGCACATTTCATTAAAAATAATTGCCCTATCATTAAAGTTGCTTCCTTAGAGTGATAAAATACTTATTGGAACATTGATAATTGGGATGAAAAAGATTCCTTCCTCGAATTGATGTATATGGGTATTAGCAAAATTATTAAAACTTATCTAATTTGAGTTGATGAAATCGTACAAATCTTTACTACACAAAATGAAACCATGTAGATTGTTTTATTATAACTTGGTATGGAAAAGGCCAAAGGAATAATAATTTTCTTCTTTATAGAAATAACATAATTTTAAAAATGAATATATTGATTTGTCTAACATAGAGCAGAATGGTAAAGTACTTTATTGAGCAAAATAATATGTCCATTTAAAAAACTAATCCATATGAACATATCATGATATAATAAATGATGTGTTATAGTTACATTTCAAGCCTTTTACAACAGGTTGGATAAGTTGTATGACAACTACCATTTTTTACATCATGCTTTGATACATATAATACACAAATAATAATCTTATACATATATACATAAAATAAAATTAAATACTAATGCATGAATTTACTTATATAGTTGTTCATGGCACATATTCCACATTGCTTGTGATCAATATAGGTACATAATAATTCCATATTTTCTAAATAGTTGACATGATCAAAATATCGTATATATTTTCAACTAATAAATTACACTATAAAAAAAGGAATATATATTTTTCTATAAACACCAATATAAATTTCTACCCTTTTACGACATTTTTTCAACCGATACAATTCGATTACACTAGGTATATTACTTATCACTGTCTATTCCTTATTTTATTAGAATAATTATTTTGAAAGTAACTGACAAATAACTAAATATATGAAAATAGCTATAAAATCACAAAGTTAAATGTAGTACAAAAATATTTAAAAGGTATTTCCTATATTCTGTGTTGAAAATGCAGGTATTGTTTAGACTCAAGTGCATTTCATTTACCTTAAAAAGACATTTATTTTCATTTAGTATTTAATTTTATTTTATTTAACAAGTCCTTGATACTTAAACAAACTAAGGTTTCAATTATATATAGAATATTTTATAAACAGAAAATACATGAACAATTGTGTATGATACATTATATTTGCTTTCTTCATATATTTTTTGTTTTATTTTATTTAGAAACTATAATAATATACAAGTTGTTATTTTTTATACAATATAACTTTTACATAAATAATGATAGGATTATAACTTGGTACACCCTGCTTAATAATCACATATTTCCATGATTTGAATTATATACTATATTATATTTTATAAATTTTTCTCCTTATTTGCCAGCAGATTATCACCAATAGTTTATTTCTCTGGACTGTATCTGGTCCACCTGTAACAAATAACTTATTAGTAAATAAAGTTGTTTATATCTTTTTCATAAAATTAATAGGGACTACTAAAATTAGAGAATAAAAATCAAGTGCCAAAATGCCACTCAAACAATCACAAACCAACATCAAGCCTAAAACAAACAATGCATATATTTATAAAAATCGTCCAATATTGTCACTGTTCTAGTGGTTTCAATATTTGTTTATTTTATTTGTAATCATATTTTTGCAAAAGAATTCATCAGTTTCTTACTCCTGAATTGCAATGCTAGAAGCTAAATTGGACTTTAAATCCTACTACACGTTTATGAAGAGTATAAGCATTATCTTGGAAATTAATGTTTGTTCATTCGTGTTGTATTAAGTTCAGAAAGTATAATGTCTTTAACTATTTATCAGTAGAAGATTATATACAGTATTACTTTGAACTGAGGTGTACTTATTCCCCTGCTTTTGGCGTCGTGAAAATCGGAATGTGTCATATTATCAGTTTATTTGTGTGCAAGAGATAAATATTTAGTGATGGGTTCTTAATTATTTACAAAGGTACTATGTATATAATATCTACTTGCTTGTGTCTCTTATAAGATCCACTGAAATATTATATTAATAGTACGATAATAAAATTGGGAAATCTGACATGAGGCAAGTACCTTGAGTTTGTTTTTCCAGGAAATGACTTTAGGTTTTCCTTTTTTAGATCTAATTTGTTTAAATTTGGCCAAGGTCTTGCCATAACTTATTTTCATTCATATAAAAGCATTTATTCAATTATTGGCGGGATTATGGTTGGAGGAGATTACCTCCTTACAAGTAATTTGGTGTTGGATAAGTTTTTTTCTGGTTTGTGTCTGCTCTCTAGTTGATTTCTGTCCACTTTCTTATATCTCAGTAAAAGATTTTCTAAATTTCATTGAAAGACAAATATCCATGGTAGACACCCTAAATTTGACAAGTTATTGGTTAGAAAAGAGAATGGAATAGTTTATTTAGAAGGCAGTTGCATCTTACATTCATACTTCTGCTTTTATTTCTGATAACAAGTTAAGATGTTTTGCATTTTATGAGGTCATGTTTATAATCAATACAGTAATTTGTTTATAACCCATTTCAACTGTTATTTTATTGAACACTTAATTATGATTATTATTACTTTTATTTGATTTTTTATCTATGTTATAGTTTCATATTTATAAATCAGCTATTACTCTAAAAAAAAACCTTTGAAAGGAAACTTCATTGCTGTCTTTTAAATATTTGATTTTATTGCCACAATCCTGGTTAGCCTAAGATACATACTGTGTATTAAATTTAATTTAAATAAGAAATAAAATAATTTATATATAATATTAATCTGAAATAATTAAGATACAAAGACTCGAGAGTTTTAAAATTCATTGTATTGTTGCAAATATAAAATAAGAATGGAATGGCCTAGCAAGCTGCAAGCAAATGAATGTGAAACAAAAATGGTTTTCAGCCATATTCATCTTTTGCCTGTGACGTACTATGTGAAGTTATAACACACAACTACAAAGCTATACTTCAAAACAACTTCGTATCCAAATACGTTTTAGCATATATTTTTGATTTAATTGATAGTAACGAAGATTTTAAAGAATATTTGTTCCGACTTGAAAGTAATAGGAAATTTGGATTTCTATGTAGTCTTACCTAGCTCAAATATTATTTGAATTATTCAATACGCTAATATATCTAAGTCGAGATTCACATCGCGTATTGTTAACATGGGCCCTTTATTAGTGGAGAAAATTTAAAAAAAGTAAGGTGTGGCAGTGTTCTGGAATTATATGCCTGATTGCAGTGAGACTTGCACTCTGATTTTGTGAATGTTTCAAAGATCTTTACTGTAGAGTTTTAAGTTAGAAATCCGCTCAATTTAAGCTACAGCTGCGCGCTGGAATTCGTATTTATAAGATGCATTGACTGTCTGGTTAAGAAAGCGTGGCATTAAATGGTCAAGGAGTTTGATCCGAGAGGGTTATCATCTCTTAGTCGTATAGTAAGTGTAAATTTGAGAAGGTGTTGTCCTGTCAGGGAGAGTTACTGTTAAACGGAAAGGGATTGTTAGGCGGAGGTAAAGCCCGTTAGAGCCAGCTAGGGGCCCTCGGCTGCATCTGGGTCAGGAGGCGACTGGGCCACCAACCCAACAGACGGTGTCTCCCAGGCTCTTCCAATAAAACCACCAATAGACATGGCTCCTCTTTCACCCCACCCAATTGTGTGAATATTGAGAGAGATTTAGCAGAATTAACTCTGGGGTTTTTCTCATGGCGCGATTTTTTAAAACTATTCCAAATTTCCGACAATCCTACGTAATAGACGACAAAAATGAAGCCAGGAGAGCGCTACCATGTATACACACCTTTTTACATCCACAGGATACACCTGGTGACTATTTCTATGAACCGGAATCCTTACCATGGAAACGAATAAGGGAAAGCCTAGGACACGTAATGGTTTCCCATGGCTATCTGCATCAGACTAACCTAGAATATAGGCAACAGACCAGAGGCCAGAATAGTCAGAGAACCACCCATCCTTGACTGATGCCTATCATTATTTCTAAGCTAATGCAGTATCACATATATACCACTTACAAAATTTTGTCTACAGTTTTCACTATAAAAACTTTGAGTTTTCATACTGCTGTTTTTGTACACTTTTTTTTGGTACTCAAATATTGCCGGAGGTCTTTGTATTATTGCGTTTATAGCCTTCAGTAAATCCCCGCTCCACTTTTCACTTTAAGCCATTATATTGCTGAACTCCTTATGTCCAGCTTAAATTAATATATAAAGGGGATAGAATGTGCATATTACATCATAATAATATATTTAGAGAATTTTAGAGTTAACATAGGTAATGCCTAAAGTATGTATTTAATGATGAGAAAAATATAACTTTTAATGTATGTAGGATGAAAAAATTGTTGGCTACGCTTCCACTATAATAATTTATTAAAACGGCACAGCATCGAAAGTGCTCTGCCGTTTTTATAAATTATTATAGTGGAAGCGTAGCCAACAATTTTTTCATCATACATACATTAGAAGTCACTTCCACCTGCCAGAATACCAACTCAAAAATATAACTATATAAGTACATAATGTGATTCATTTCTCCCCAACGAATAAGAATTTATTTATTGACTTCGGCATCATAATCATATTAGTATTAAAAATCTGACGTTGGCAACACATGGTTTCCTTGTATTCCCATTGAATTAAATAAACAAAGTGTTTTACTGCACTTCATTTAAAATTATTTTATTTGAAAGTCATAAAATATATCTCCGTTTCAATACATATGATAAAAAAACTTTCATAGAACATAATTTATAGACCTTTTCATTACAAACAGAAAGGGTCTTATTCCTTCGATCAAAAGAGGAGGTCCACAATTAGACGCCACAATTACCCTAAATATGAAATTTCAACATTTTAAGTCAAGTCGTTTTTGAGTTATACGACTTACGCACAGCAGTTGCAATGGGTTTAGAGAGCGTCAAAACGGCTAGTCCCGTTGAAATCTGAAAACCAAGTTTTTTGGATATTACAATACTTTCTTTAGTTAATACAAGGGAGTATAAACGCCAAGTACTTTGCGAGATATCCGTTTCATTGGCGTATTGCATTAAGGATATCTATGAGAGCGAGGCAAGTAGCTATTGTTTTAGAAAATATCTCTTCTTATTTTTGGCTCGGAATATATTTATCTACCCTGCTATCCATTATCTATCTGTCAGACACTATTATATATTCAATAATACAATACAATGTGCAATCGTATTCAGGTTCATGTTTTGGACTTGGGGCCTTAATACTTTGTTCTCATTTGTGCGCTCTGTGGAGTGTCGGTACTGTCTTTAGTATTCGGTTTCCGAGTGTCAGGCCTAAAAAATGCAGCAGTTTATTTATTTGAAGAAGAGTTCATAATCGGTAATGCTTATATAAAGCAGTCAAGTAAAATGTGTTTTGAAAACATAATATTTCCATAGCTGACTACCCTCTGCAGTCAATTTTTGTAGAAACCAGAAACATGATCTGAGAACAAGCGGTTTCCGCGTCAACGAAACTGGTTTTGGCGCCGGCCCAAATTCCTCGTTCCAAATCAAGGAGGACTTGCAGCCATTCCAGTGAGGTACGATAGGCAACGCAGCTCGCCTCTTGATGCCATGACTAGCTACCTCTATGTAGGGATAGAAAACCACCTATGTGACTTCCTTCCACAAGAGTCCAGCTATAGGCACTCGCCATAAAAGTAGTAGGTCAAAAAGAAAGTCGAATAGCAGGAACTACCTCATTGTAGCTAATTTCTATTTGGCTGGATAATATATCTTGAAGATATATATAGCTTTTGTGGACTATGGATAATTCGTACGTGAAAAAGAAAATATATTTTATTTCAAGTTAGACTTAGCTTCAATCACTCAATATTAAACTTACCGAGTTTTACTGCGTATACATGGAAGAAGCCTCTCTTAATAAGAAGCCTGTTAACAGCCATTGAAATTAAAGCTGAACGTGAGAAGTTTATTATTTGTACAGTTTCATTAATTAAAAATCGGTTGAATAGAAGTGAATAATCACTTGAATATCACGGTTAATATTAGAGTTAGAGAAAACTTACAGATTTTCCATATAACATTTTTCGATCTGAGGCATAATAACGGAGCTAATTCGAACAATTGATTTCCCATCTCTTAAATCTCCTCACCTCCTGGTCGGAGTTCAGACATTAACGAACCTTGTCCTTCTCTATACAAGAAATTCTTAAATATGGAGATTGGTATCGATCAAACTTCTAATTTCTTTGTCATGGATAGTATTTTAAATTAAAATAAGATACGACACATTTTTTGTTACAAGTATTCAAATATAAATTATATAAGCAGTCTGTTTATGAGTTTACCTGTTGAATTTGTGTACATCTATGTTAATAAGAGGAGGTATTTTAGTTCATTTTTATTCAAAATGACTTCAACTCAGCTCTGCTTTTCTATCTCTAATTTGTATACTTAATTTTTATAGTTTTTTTGGCCTATTATCATTGATTTCAGAAATTTATTACTCATTTTTGTAGGCGTTGTGCTTTTATATTAATAAGTAATTATTAAAAAAAAAAATCATGTATTTAAGTACAACAAAAAAAGTATCTAATATAGGTCTTAAATATTATTAAAATGCCAGTTTTTTAAAGACTATTTCAACTATAAGAAATAGAAAACTGCATGTAAACTACAATGTTTAAATAAACATGAAAATGAACCATTTAAGTAATTTATTTTTCAATATCTCAGGTATGTAATATCTGGGTTTTTTTTAATATAAGTAATAATTATCACCAGCGTAAACATTGTTTGCCATTTCCTTAAAGTTAGTAAATCGACCATTTGTTTAAAGTCTTTGATATTGGAACTATTCTTCCTCTGGAAATTGATTTCTTAATAGGCTTTTATTTCTATTAAACTTAACGTGACTCTCTGGGTAGGAGACTCGACTTGATGTAATCTTGGTTTTAAGGATATATACTTCTGAAGAGGGAGAGTCTAGTCCTGTTAAAATAATGTTCTTATTTAGGGAGAAATAAATAATATTGGTTTGTCATTCTATGACGTAGAAATCTGTATAGTTTACGCAGTACTTCTTCGGCGTGTTAGCAGTTTCATCTGCAAGGTGGGATTGATGGAAGTTTGTAGAACTTTTTCAAAAATTGCTTCAAAAATACTATGTCAGTAGCAGATTTCCCTTATGGTGAATGTACAGAAAGAATCTTATTAATTACTTGTGAGAGCTGAGGGTGGTTGTGGTTAGAAATGATGGCTGGGATGTAGGATTGAGCGAGAGGAGGACATGGGAAGGGAGCTATAGTGTTAACTATACTACTTTCCCCTCGCTTCCTTTCCTTCAATGAACCCCCTCCAGCTTACTCCCAGCCCATCCTTTTTAGTCTACCTCAATAACTCCCCATTCACTATTTCAGTTATCTCCTTATCTAACCCCCTGGTGGCCATTGCTCTTTAGCCCTTGCTAAATTCCGGTTACTGATGTACTGAAAACAATGAAGTATGAATAACACTATTAATATTTAAGTTACGAAAAGTAACTTGGTTAGTATTCATGATAGAGAAAATATGTATATAACAACATTTATAGGCCATTGAAATAAAATAAGCTTGGTTATGTATAATGTTTCGATCCAACTTATAATAACGGAGATATATCCAATTTTCAAAATTCCCCTCCTCTAAACCCCTCACTTATCCGATTTCTGCCATTAACGAACATGATCTCTCTTTTTACATAAAACGATTAAATATCCAGTTTCGTAACGATCAAACAAAAATTGCGACCGCTATAGCCTTAACGGACAAATATACATATATATATATATATATATATATATATATATATATATATATATATATATATATATATATAATTTTCCTTCTTATTCTGAACACAATATTATTTATATATTCTTCAAATTTGATGGCAACGGTCTCCAATAAAAAACATTTTTTTCGGTGCCAACTTTATTGAACCTGCCCTTTTCTTTTTTACATGTTTCAAGGCTTTTTATTGGGGGACCCTTGCCATCAAATTTGAAGTGTATATATATATATATATATATATATATATATATATATACATATATAATTTTGAAGGGACCTCATTTTCGTCATCTAGTGGGCTAGGATCGTTGGGCATTTGAGGAAATGTTTCGAAAATCCAGTCATGAGTAGTACAATCTCAAGAGCTGATTTCTTAAGGAAAATTTGCTGCCACACAGTGGTTGCGTAAACTATGAAGATTTTTCATCTCGCTAGAATTACACACTCATACCGTTATCATTCTACTCTCTCTTAATAAGAACCACACATAACAAATAATTGAAATTTATGAAAGCTGGACTTATTGTTCGAAAATTTAAAATATCTCTATTACTATACGTCGGATAGTAACAAAAATATTTCGGACGATGCAATAAGATTGTATAGAAACAATCTTATTGCAAATTAAATTTACTGTACATATTCTTGTATACATATTTTCTGTATAATGAGTATTAACCGAAATATTTGGATTTTATAGTTTTGCGCTTTCTGTAACCCCCCCCCCCCACTCCTACTAGTGTCATGTTAATAATAAGTTGGTATATCATGAACCACTTCATTACAAGGCTAAATACAATATATTGTTTTCAAGAATGATTTATTATACTAGATACAAACAATTATGTTCTGGTGACCCCCTCCCCCCTTCTTTTATTTTTGGAATACTAAAATCTCAGTGATTGAGATAGAAATTATTCTGATTCCTTTCAAATTACTCCCCTATCTATAGTAAATAGTTTTCAATAAAATTAATATGTTATATTCTGATATATTTCATTAATTGTTCATCTTTCCGGTCTAGAATTACTATCTATTCAGCGCTGCGAAGTTGGCTGCTCTGTTTGTTTACAACTCAGACGCTTTCCTTTGTAGATATTAACTTGTAAATTGATATTTTATTACCGTTTCTATTTATTCCCTTAACATTCAGTGTGGTGTTACTAGTATGTATAGTTGTCTGTTATAAACCTTCACGTGGGAAATCTGCTTAGTTTACGCAGCCCCTGCGTTACGGACTTTTTAAGTCTAAGGTTATTGATATAGGAGCTTAAAGTTGAGAATAACTAAACGAAAAGTTGCATATATTTTGAGTTAATTCATAAATATTAATGCGTATGATTACAACAAAAACTTAAGTATGTTTTAACTAAAACAAATAAACAGTAATATTCTGGAAATATCCCTTTTTTAAACATAAAAATACGAAAGTACTAAAAAGGTCAGAGGGCACCTACCCTCTCTCTCTAACCCCCACCGCAAACCTTGACAAAGCTAATACAACCTATGTGAAACACGTTTTCAATCCCACAACAAACATCATACAAAGTTTGAACGAGATCCGCCCCCTAAAATTATTTTGTGCACCATGATGGAGGAATCGGGCTCTGGAAGGGTCGATAGCCGTTCTTGTTTCATCTTCATCTTACTAAGTGATTGACAAATTGGCCATGACTGAGAAAACTTTCCCAATTGAGTACTGAGTCACTCAGCTTCCCGATTAACGACAACAATTACGGCTTGATGTATTGCATGGTATTAATAATAATGGATGCTTTTTATTGACAGTTAATATACAATAAACAATATATAAAGAGATAAAATCTGATTTAAAAAGTCCGTCACGCAGGGGCTGCGTTAACTAAGCAGATTTCCTACGTGCGCAACGTATTTGTATTTATCTCAAAACTTAAAAGTACAATTATAACAATATTTCCTATTTCAGCTTCAAATAAAGCGCTTCATAACATAATAGAATATGAGATGAGTAGGAGTGGAGGTTTACTCAAGACAAAAAACTAAAAAATGCAAATATCATAGTTAATAATCAAGAAAGTGAAAAAATGTACATAACATTTATAGAACATTACATTTTCAATAAGATTGAATCTATACAATTTTTAGATCCAACGCATCATAACGGAGATATTAAGGATTTTTGAAATTCTCCCTCTCTAACCCCCCTCTCCCCCTGTTGTCCGATTTCAGCCGTTAACGAACTTGATCTTTCGTTTTGTATAAAACGATTATATATCAAGTTTGGTAACGATAAGACAAAAATTTCGAAAAGCACAATAATATATTATTGCCAATATCAATATTTCCTTTTACTTTGAGAACATTTCTTCTTTTGTATAAATGTATTCAAAATACAATATTTCGCAATAATTCTACTACAAATATTTTAAATATTATTTAAGGTAGGAAATATCCCCTTTCTATTTGTTAATTACATTAATCCAGAAATATTTGGTTAAACACGATTCGTTGTACTTTCATTAAAATTAAAAAGATACAGTCATAAAATGGAGGGGGAAAAAAAGAAAGCATGAAATTAAATAAAGATGTAATTTTCCTAAGTTTATGCCACGGTTGGCCTCGAAAGAGAGACACAGGAGACTAAAATGAAAGCGAAAATCATGCTTACCATTTTGTTATGGAAACTATTTTAAAACAAAGGACAATGGACATGGTTGCATTCTGCTCAGCGGCATGACTCTCTCATCTTTTGTGTAAAAAGAAAGCAATAACTTAGAAATGATATAAAAAGATGTTTTACTTTATAAACACATTTGTTTAAAAATATGACAATGACACTACTTCATTAAGGCACCCATTTCTTTGACGATGACATGAAATCTTCTGATCCATCATTTCAACTTTTGACACGTTTCTATCCATGAAGAATAATTGCTGTATCTCCCTAAAGGTCTTATTACAAATTTAATATTCAAACTTATAATGATACAATCTTGAATGACTATAACATTGCTAAGGGCGAGGCTTCAAATTTCAAATATGCATTTCTCATAGTACTACTAATTTTAAAATGAACTTACACGAAGAACGGCACGTGGCATAAATTAAAAAAAAAAAAACGATAGAAATTTAAGGAGTAAAGAAAAATCTGCTTGACGAAGGGATTTTATTTTCGGCTCACTTATTTCCTTAAGTTAAGCAAGTTTTGTAATCACGAAAACCTCAGATTTCCGTTTCCAGATTACAACAGAATTCTCCGTTTCGATCCCCCCAGAACCCATTTTGACTAGTTTTGGCGTGGCGTTGTATGTTTCTCGCATAACTCAATAACGGCTAGAATGTTGAAATTTCATGTTTTGGAGTTGTGCGCCTCTCCATTTGATCATAATAAACTAAGGGGGAGGGGTGGGACTATAGTGAAGGGTGAAAATAAAATAAAAAATCTCCTTACTTATTTCACCTTTTATGTTTATTTTGAAAAAAAAATCTATAAATTATTTTCTATGACATCCGATGCTCAGATGCATTGGATGTGGGGATATCTTATACCACATTCAAATTAAATAATTTTAAAAGAAATGCATCCGAACGTTTTGTAGGAGTGCAAGGAAGTCATGTGGCGCACACATTTTTTCATTATTATTACTAAATATAAACTGAAATTTCTTACTAGAAATATACTATTTCTAGGTAGAAATAGAGAACAGACTATGGGGTGATGTCATGTGAGAAATCTGCATAGTCAGTGTGCCAAGTGACATGCATTCATATTCTCTTTGTGACTGTGTTCACATGACTTATATTCTCAGATTTCCCTTAGGGGAAATTAGCTATTCAGGTCGTACTCATGACGCGATTTTCAAAAAATATCTTCAAATGTCCATCGATCCTACCCAGGAGGTGACGAAAATGAGGTCCGTTCAAAACTATATATATATATATATATATATATATATATATATATATATATATATATATATATATATATTTGTCTGTTAACACTCTAGCGGTCGCAATTTTTGTTTAATCGTCACCAAACTCGGTATTTCATCGTTTTATGTAAAAAGGAAGATCAAGTTCGTTACGGCTGAAATCGGACCAGTGGGAGGAGGGAATTTTTGAAAATTCGAAATATCTCCATTACTATACGTCGGATCGAAAAATTGTATAGAACTAATCTTATTGCAAATTAAATTTACTATAAATATTGTTCTATACATTTATTCTCTATCTTGAATATTAACCGAGATATTTGCATTTTTATTAAGTGTAACGGACGAGCTATGATTCCGCCGAAAGCTAGTTCGGCCGTTTCCGTAACTGATCGGCACTCATATGGAGGTTTCTCTATAGTATAACTCTACGTGGGAAATCTGCTTAGTTTACGCAGCCCCTGCGTGACGGACTTTTTTTTTGTAAATGTGTCATGCATCTGTAAATTTCTATCCAGTGTTCCAAAAAATTAATAACACAATGTATTTGATATACCATTCTAATATCATATGATTAAAATAACTATTTTCTTTAGTGTTTTAACAGGTATAGTAGCATACTTTCTCCGTTGAATGGCATTGGGAACTTTAACATTGTTGCCAATTGGCTTTTTTATTATGTAACCATCAATTCAAACGAAAGATTGTTGAAAGGACAAAAGGATTTAAATTTAACAGCCTGAGATTTTTTTTCTTTATAGTAGTTGTGATGGGTAATTAAGTATTCAAGGATGAGAACTGTTAGGTAACATTTTTTTATATCGGAACGACTTCTTCAAGGTTAGGTCACTGCCAGCAACATTGTATGTTTATGAAAGAGTTTTAAGAAACAAGAAATCTTATAATAAATAATAAATTACAAATTAAATGCTTTGTATAAATAAAACTTCTATTTGTTTGAGGGGGTGGGTTTCTTTTCCATCGAAATACTTAATTTTGAGTTCATTACATTTTTAAGTTTAGTTTTTTAATTTAAGCGTTTAATTGTTACATTGTTTATTATGTAAAAGATCGTTCGTAGGAACATTGATTCAAAAGTCCATGTTTAATTGGAAATTTATCGTAATTAAAACATGATATGTAAAGAACGCTTTGAAAGATAGGGAATCGTAATACTACAATGTGTATCAACTAAATTGTGCAAATTGTGACAAGGCTTACATAGGTGACTCCACGCAACTTAAAAAAGACAATCAAATTCGTTAATGGCTGAAATGGGACCAGTGGGAGGGGGTTTAGAGGGAGGATTTTCGAAAATTCGAAATATTTCCATTACTATACGTCGGATCGAAAAATTGTATAGAATCAATCTTATTGCAAATTAAATTTGCTATAAATATTGTTATATACATTTATTCTCTATCTTGAATATTAACCGAAATATTTGCATTTTTATTAAACGTGGGAGAATAACGGACGAGATTTTCCAGCCAAAAGCTAGTTCGACCGTTTTCGTAACTGTTCGGTTTTCGTGAAATTTCTCTATTGTAAAAGTTTACCTGGGAAATCTGCTTAGTTTACGCAGCACCTTTTTTATCATTTAAAGTCTGCCTGGTTCTATATTCGTGACAGATTTACATCAGGTAAATTGGAAAAGTTATTTTTATCCATTATGTTGAAGGGAATATTCTAACACAGGGCCATTCACTAGCTTTCGTTCGTGAGGTCTCGTGGTGACGGCAATTCTAATATTTAAGAATTACGAAAATGGCCCAAATGAAATATTTAGATAACTTAAATAACAGCTACCCAAACAATTTATTTGTACTTTGTTTTTAGAATTCGAACAATAAAAGTAATATTCACGTGTTTGAAATATAGGTTGATATATAATAGGTTCAAAAACTTAATGAAAAAGTAAGTAGGGTATCGCTGACTAAGATGAATAGATGGACGTGTCGTGAAATAGAGCAATTAAAAAAATTATTTTATTTTATAGTCAAGAGCTTGGGTTTTGCGGGAGGATCCTAAACAAATGGCTGATGCTGCATACCCTGTTTTTTACAAAGATATATTTTCTACCAGTCTGAAACCTGGGTAAATGAGGAGGGTTGAGTGAAGGAAATGGACTAATCAGCTCTAGAAAAAAAAAAAAAAGGAGAAAGTTTGAAATAGAGTCCAGACCCGAGAGGAGCCCAATCGAATCTGGGGTAGGGTCCCTACCAACACCAAGTCTTAGTAAGAAGAAAATACGAAAAAATACCACAAAGGATTTGGACTAGTTAGGTAAAGAGCTTTTACTATAAGCCGAACGTACAGAGCATATTACTGAAAGGGACAAATAGAAAATTAAAGACTGCGTTATGTTAACAGCACTTAATAGTGTCGATTAGCAGGAGATCTTATAATCTGGATAAAATGGATTTTTCAGACTGAATATTGATGCCCTAATAAATCTTCGGCATACACTATTAGGAATCAACTTTTTCTGTGGCAGAATCTACTGAATCAGACTAAAGGAAACCTTCAACAAGATGCCGTTAGTCGGTTTGTGGTGTCTTTTGCAGAAGAAAGAAATGCATCCTTCTATGTCTCTTTGGGAAAGAATTTTAATAAAAAGTCAAAGTAAAGAGCTAAATTTGGTTTTAGGTGTTATTTATGTCCGGATAGCCGTACAGCTTAGCAAACATGACTCATCCAATGATAACGGTTTTCGAACTTTGAATTCCGTAATGTCTTAGAATATTTAAGAACAAGACGGGGATTTTTTCTCTTCACCAAGAGTGCCCCAATTGAAATGCATAATTTGAAAAGGGGAGGAGCTGTAAAAGACTCTTTCGTAATAAGAAGAACCCTCGTGTTGTCCAGCAAGGGAACTCGAGATGATGCAGGTGCCTATTGAGGGAATAGATAGCCGTAAATATTGCAAGGGTGGGAAAAGGGGTTCGATTTAGCCCAAATTCTCTCGAACAAAATCCTCTCGCAGAGGATGATCAAGGAAAGGAGGAACTTTAAACACATCTCAATGCTGGAGCCGTTTATTTAACGCCCCTTGGATGGGCCAGTTCAATACGGAGGTATCTAACGCATGATAGAATTGACATCGAAGAATAGTTATTTATTATACAAGTAACGAAAGTAGATCATTTTACAACTCGAGTGAAACGTTTACCCACACGATCGAAGCGAGTGTGGTAATTTCACGAGAGTTGTAAATTCTACTTTCGTCACGAGTGTAATATTAAATTTTTTCTGTAATCGTGTAATACATGATCAGATCTAACCAGAATATGAACAAAATTAGGATGTTGTGAAGATTATGGTATGTTGTTGGTAGGTTATAAGCATGGTTGTGAAAGGTTATAAGCATAGTTATAAAACAACTAGTGATGATTGTGAAGTATAAACAAGTGCAGGTTATAAACAAGGAAGGTAATTATTATTATATTTAAATTTTAAAATATATTAATTATTTCCACCAATAATTCATTCACATTTCAATTTATTTTGTTAAAATAAATTCTTACAATGCTAAGAAACATTTAAAAGCATTTAATTTCCAACTTCAAATTAATTTTTATTTTATACTTATTACTAATTAAGAAGGCAATTCACTTTCTTCACTTGTGAAGAAAGTGATTACTTTCTTCACTCTATTGCAAAATGTTTCACTTTCATCACTCATTTCAGTTTAGTAATGTTACCATTATTCAACGATTACAGAAAAATAGTATTTTCACTAAAAATTGTTAGTTGTTAAAGGAGGTCATTATCAGAAGAGATACTAGTGGATGACATACGGGTGAAGGGAACTAACAACAGACATGTATATATATATATATATATATATATATATATATATATATATATATATGTTGATGTTTTTTTTGGAGGTTTGGTCAATGTTAGTGAAAAAATCTTAGTTTATGCCGATATTTCGAGAATTTTATTTTCTCTTCTTCAGGGCTGTAAAAATACAGTTGCTACTTTATAATATTGAACATTGTTGTTAAACTAGAGTGTAACATGAAGTGTTTATGCTATTTTCACTTACCAAGACTAAGTTTGTTTTTTAAGTATCTTTAGTCTTGGTAAGTAAAAATAGCATAAACACCTCCTGTTACACTCTAGTTTAACAAAAATGTGCAATATTATAAAATAGCGCCTGTATTTTTACAGCCCTGAAGAAGAGAAAATAAAATTCTCGAAATATCGGCATAAACTAAGATTTTTTCACTAACATTGACCAAACCTCCAAAAAAATACAATAACACCATATATAAATATAACCTGGTCGAAAACATCAACACAAATATATATATATAATTTTGAACGGACTTAATTTTCGTCATTTCCTATGTTAGTTCGAAGAACATTTGAGGAAATAATTCGAAGATCGTGTCATAAGAACAACCTCAACTGCTAATAAGAGATTGCAAAATAGTGCAAGAAATCCTTAGCCACGTCAACACCGTGTGGGCAAATGTTGATGGGGGCTGTCATTAGTGCAAAATACGCTTTTCCACTGAGTCATAGTGTCTATTGAACTACCATGGACTGATGGGATAAGGCTTTTAGCGGTCCCAGCCACAAGTACACTGGAATGCCGAGGAAAAATTTCACTCCGCTCATCACATTACTGTTTCGTTTCTCCTGTGAACGATCAGGCGAGAAAACGGTATTTGCCCCAGCCAACGGGATGCGAGCTATTGTTTTGTTTGTCTTCATTCCTATTCGTTCTTCCTAACAGCACAAATCACTGGTTCTTCAAGACGATCTCAGCTATTATTCGAATACTTATTTGTGACATTTAAAATTCGTTGATTCGACACGTTGAACTATCTACTGGAAGGTCTTAGGGACACTAAAAACACTCGTGCATACGCACACACGCACGGCTTTTGTGTGTCTTAGGTCAAAGCCTATGTGCTTAAAAGGCCGATCTAATGAAAACGTCCTTTTGCGGGTTTCAACTCATATTAAATGTTGTACCGTAAAAACAAGTTAATCCGCCGTAAAGTAGCGTCGACTTTTAAACTCGATATTTAGTCGTTTTATGTAAAAAGAAAGATCAAGTTCGTTAATGGCTAAAATCGGGGGAGGGGGGGGGGGGTTAGAGGGGATTTCCGAAAATTCGAAATGTCTCCGTTCCTATACGTCGGATCGAAAATTTGTATAGAACCAATGTTATTGCACAGTAATTTATTATAAATATTGATATATACATTTATTCTTGAATATTAACCGATATATTTCCATTTTTTAGTTTTCAGCCTTCAGCAAACCCCAACTTCTACTCATGTCATATTAACAAAGAGCTGTTGTATTATGAACCACTTTATTAAAAGGTTAAATACCAAATATGGTTTTCATTGAACTATACTTTGTGAGATATATGCAAATACGTTCTGTGGACCCCGCCCCCTTCTTTTGTTCTTGGATTACTAAAATTCGAGTGATTGGGATAAAACTGATTCTGATTCATTACAAACTACAGAACTAGCTTTAGTAAATTGTTTTAAATTAACACAGTAATACGTGTAAAACTTCCAAAAGTTCAGTATAATGAAATATGGTATTTTAATGATAAAATGCTAGAGCATCCAGGATTAATGTTTAGTAGCTAATTAATTTTTTTTATAGGAAATCAGATATTGATATTCTTCTGACCATATTTTTGAAAACATTCTTATACAGTAGAGATGAGATTGTCTAAAATTAAATTTATCTATTCCATTAAATGTTATAAAAAACCATGATGAGTACGTCAAATATAAAGGTTTTCTATAACAAAGTTACGAGTAGTATATCAATTATTTTCTTTATTTATTATTAAATAGCAAACATAAAATAGATTTGTTATAAAATGGTCTCAATTTTAATGAATCCATATTATAAATTAAATAATTATTTATAAAAAATCAATTTTGTTAACAATCTTAATAACTGTCTTGGTAACTCTCATATATAATGGGCATTTTTCGTTTATTGGTATGCTTTTTTATTGGTCTTAGATTTATTGAAGGGTATGATGCTATATATATGATGAGAACCATTAACAGACGATGTACCTCATTATAAATTATTTTTTTAACGATTACCATGACGCATATATTGAACTGAAACTTTTGTGATATTATTTATCTTGTATATAAAATCAACGTTCAGACACAACACATAGTCAATTTTTTTTTTTAAAAAAAAGGAAAACAAAGAAACATAGATTTAATACTTTTAGGCAGTTGGCTAGAGAGATAAGTTCCGAAAAGTATGGTTTTCTCGAAATATTTATTTATTGTTTTATTATCATGTGTTATATTATTTATGTAAAATAAGCTCGTGGGTTTATTCCACAAACACTATTGTTTGTTGGTATATATATATATATATATTGAAGGAAAATACAAGTCTGTATTGATAAATCCCTTAATCTGAATAATGTTAATGTATATTTTATGAAAAATAATTCTAGAATGCCATATTGAATATGAAAACTTATCAATAATGTCGTAATTATCATAGTTCGTTTAGACATATAGGAATTATGTGTGTGTGGTGTGTGTGTGTGTGTGTGTGTGTGTGTGTGGCGTATGTCTGTGTGTGTAAATGCAAAATAAGCTGCCCCTTTTTTTGGGATACCTATCACGATGAACCTCCTTATCTGCATTTTCCAAGTAAATTTAATAATGTGAATTGATATTTTATATGAAATATAATTTTCTGTAGGGGATGTTGCTAAAGTATCGGTTTAAATTATATATGTATTTGCATTTTTATAGAATCTGAAGATGGTAGCTGGTTAATGTAAAATTAAAATACATATGGCAGAAATAAATGAAATTTATTTCAGTTTCAAGGCTATATTTTATAAATTATTGACTGAAAGAACCCTTTCACTGAATAAACGCACTATAATTTAGACTTCACGCAGATTTTTTTATAGTTCCTACCTAGGATGACTAGGAGATGAGGTCCGTTCAAAATTATATATTTATATTTTCTATTGCTTCTCTAGTGGTTTGATCGTTATCAAACTCGACACTTATGCGTTATAAACTCAAGGTCAAGTTCGTTAACGGCTGCAATAGGGTGTGTCAGGGGGTTATATTTTGGATCGAAGAATTTTATATAACCAATCTTGTGCTAAATGTTTTTCTATTTATAATTATTATTATTTCCCTGAGGTTATTTGGTGTTAAAAAGGTAATAACTATTAATAACGAAGTGTATGTGACCACAGATCCAGTCGATTTTTGTCATATTTTCAAATTGTTCCACGTTCAAATATATGGGATGGATAGTAGTTCGTTATCTCCTGGATAGGATCGATGGACATTTGAAGACATTTTTCGAAAATTGTGTCATGAGTACGACCTCAATAGCTGATTTCCCTTGAGGGAAATCTGCTAAAAGGGTTGTTCTGGAAGTCTGACAGGGAAAAGCCAAATGAATGACGTTTGAGGCTGAGAACAGAACAGAAGAAGGACCAGAAGTATCGCCGAATTAATGGATTTGTATAGCGAACCTGATATCAGCTTTCTATTAAGAAAGGAAGATTGTGGTGGTTGGGTCACGTTCAGAGAATGGAGCTTGAAAGGCTCCCAAAAGAATGTTTTGTAGTTCACTAATTGGGAGAGAGGCTGGCCCAGAGTAGAGGTGCCTAGATAACCCGAGGAACGACTTGGGGAACCCTGCTTTAGGATCCCGAAACTCGTGGATCCCAGCTGCTGACCACACTGAAGTAGTTCCTCAAGCCCTAATAGAAAGTATGTGTAATATTTTCCTATGAGTAAGCTAAGCCGTCGTAGTTATCATCTAAAGCAATTATGTAAATCCTATTGTGGAGTCATAACTCCACCGATGCATTTCACCCTCCAACGCGCAAGAGAGTAAAAGTAACATAGCCGGATACGTAAGAATTTGTTTTAGTTGACTGCTCATTTCAAGTAATTTATAAGTATTTTCACTACGAAAGAAGAAAGTTAATGACCATAACCCTATTCCTTGATCCTGATTTATTGGCTATAATGTGTTAAGTATATGCCGTTCTATAAAACTCCTGATCCTTAACTTTAGAATATCTACTTGTACTATGTCCTGAGCATTACTAACGTAGTGGAACTTTTTAGCTTCAACTTCTTAAACTCGTTCTAATCTACATACAAATATAGTCAATAATTTTCTTAGCAGGTGTTGTATATTGGTCTTGTTTATCATCACTATGTAAAAAGCGTATTCAAGAGAATTTCCTACTGCATTACGTCTGTATTGGCAAAAAGGACGGAGAAATTCTCATTTTTAGCAGATTTCCCATCAATGAGCTATTGACGTCGTACTCATGACGCGATTTTCGAAACATTTCTTCAAATGTCCATCGATCTTACCTAGTAGATAAGGAAAATGAAGCCCGTTCTCAAAATTGTGCGTGTGTATATAAAAATGAGGTCCGTTCAAAAATGTATATATATATATATATATATATATATATATATATATTGTGTTGTTTTTTTGGAGGTTTGGTCAATGTTGGTGAGAAAATCTTAGTTTATGCCGATATTTCGAGAATGTTATTTTCTCTTCTTCAGTGCAAGATTAAAGATACTTAAAAACTACTATACATATTGCACTAGGGTTGCTGGTTACACCAACATTGACCAAACCTCCAATAAAACAACACCATATATAAATATAACCTGGTCGAAAACATCAACACAATTTTATATACATATATTTGTGTGTTAACGCTCTAGGGGTCGCGATTTTTACTTGATCGTTACCGAACTTCATATTTAAACATTTTATGTAAAAATAAAGATCAAGTCCGTTAACGGCTGAAATCGGACCAGTGGAGGGAGGGTTTAGAGGGGAGGATTTTCGAAATATCTCCGTTACCGTACGTTGGATCGAACATTTGTATAGAATCAATCTTATTGCAAGTTAAAAGACCTATAAATGTTGACGTATACGTTTTCATTATCTTTAATGTTAACCGAGATATTTGCGTTTTTTTTTGGTTTTCGGCCTTCAGTAAAACCCCACCCCTACTCATGTCATATCTACAATAAGCTGTTATATTATGAAGCAATTTATTTGAGATCTAAATAACAAATATTGTTCTCATTGAACTTTTACGTCTTGAGATAATTGCAAATACAGGACGCAAGTGGGAAATCTACTTAGTTAACGCAGCCTCTGCTTGACGGACTTTTTATCATCTAGACATTAATAGCGTACAATCTTAGGAGAAAATTTGCCTATATGCCGATATATCTTTAGTTCTAGTATTATGATTTTGAACACATACAGGTTAAAAACACTTAATAAAAAAATGGAGATGATTGTTTCACACAATGATTTATCAAACAGTCTCTGGAAGGGAAGAAATCATTAATTAACTTGTATCGGTTTACAACAAATTGTAAACGCGATATTTTTTTTTGTTCTATTCAAGGAGAGCCAGACAGCCACATCTCCTTAAATTTATGCAGGAAGATTATAAAACATATAAAAAGGTTATGATCAATCGAGGCGGCCATAATTAATGGATTTGCGGACTTTTTTCCTTCTAGATAGCGGTCACGGACGTCAGCTACAGCTCAGAACTGGTTATAGCCATGGATTCGCGGAAATATTATAAATCAACATTGTACTTTTTATGCCAACGGAAGTTTTCAAACCCGTTATTGTTACAAGTTAGCCTCTATGAAGGATCATTCGTTAAGGTATTTGAAGAATTTAACCTTAACACAGCATAAAGTTAATTGATCCATTAATTGTATACCGAACTGAGTCGCTCAGACCAAAGGTTTGCCAGAGTGACTTGTTTCAATCACGTTGTTGTATTATAAATAACCAAAGTCAAACAAAGAAAGTCCGTCACGCAGGGGCTGCGTAAACTAAGCAGATAGTTTAGTAATAGATAAATCTACGTACTGCTAACACAACACATTAAGTGAATAAATACAAATGGAAATAAGAAATGTTTCAGTCAATTTCAATAACATGGCGACAGGAAGCGTTTGAAATGTAAACAAACAGGTCTGCCATCGGCACACCGGAAAGAAAAGCAATTACTGAAATATATCAGAATATAAAGTTTAACAACAGATAAATGTACATACTGGTAACACAACACCACCGTGAATATTAAGTGACTAAATATAAATGATAACAAGAAACCTCTCGATGGAAAGCATCTGAAATGGAAACAAGCAGTTCTACCAAATTCTTACCGGAAAAAAAAATACTCTAATATATCTGAACATAACGTATTAATTTCATTGAAAACTATTTATTATATCTTGTACTGTAATATATAATGAATCAGAATAATTTGTATCTCAATCAATCAAATTTGAGTATTCCAAACATTTAAGAAAGGGGGGGTCACCAGAACATATTTGCATGTATCTCGTGTAATAAGTGTCTCTTGAAAACAATATTTGGTATTTAAGCTTCGAATGATATGGTTATTACATAACCGAGTATTGTTTATGTAACATGAGTAGAAGTGGGGATTTGCTGAAGGCTGAAAACTGAAAAATGCAAATATCTCGGTTAATATTCAAGATGGGGAATAAATGTATATAACAATAAGTATAGTACATTTAATTTTCTATAAGATTGATTCTATACATTTTTTCGATGCGACATATTTCGAATTTTCAAAATTCTCCCCCTCTGAACCCCCCCCCCCCTCCCCGTATTCCACAAACACACACACACACACACACACATATATAATTTATATAAACACATATTATTTATATATATATAATTTTGAACGGACCCCATTTTCGTCATCTCCTGTTTAGGATCAATTGACATCTGGATAAATTTTTCGAAAATCGCGTCATGAGCACGACCTCAATAGCTGATTTCCCGTAAGGGAACTCTGCCAAAAATCGGACTCAAGCGCGCCATGATTTATCAAAACAGACCATATTTAATATAATATTAAAAGGCATCTTAAAACAGATTACGTCTATTCAGTTTATAACCGCAGGTTGCGAGCTGTGAAAGGCACCATAATATTTCTAAAATATACCAGCAGGAGATAGCTATTAAACACGATATGCTAGATGGATCAACACGGCATTATAGCTGCAACTCTCAACGATTGCTTGAGTAGGACAATGTAAGATTGTATTGGCATTGTTTCTGCAACAATCAGCGATAGCTCGGAGAAGATAATGTAAAATTGCATTCGGATGAAGCGATAATAACACTGTCGATTTGAAAGACCTTTAAAAACGAATCCGTCACTGTCACTGCAATCATAAACGGCTTAGTCCCAGAAAACACAATTAGCGCTAAAAAATGTCTAAAGTAATATATCTGAACATAACGTATTAATTTCATTGAAAACTATTTACTATATCTATTACTGTAATTTATGAGTCAGAATAATTGTTATCTCAATCAATCAAATTTTAGTAATCGAAGACCTTATTAGGGGGAGGGGGCACCTGAACATATTTGCGCGTATCTCGAATAATAAAGGTTTCTTGAATACAATATTTGATATTTAAGCTTCAAATAATGTGGTTTATTGTATAATAGGGTATTGTTTATGTAACATGAGTAGAAGTGGGGGTTTGCTGACGGCTCAAAAATGCAAATATTTCGGTTAATGGGCAAGCTAGAGAATAAATGTATATAACAATAATTATAGCACATTTTATTTGCAATAAGATTGGTTCTTTACAATTTTTTGATCCGACGTATGGTAACGGAGATTTTTCGAATTTTCAAAAATCCCCCCTCTAAACCCCCCCCCCTCCCACTGGTCCGACTTCAGCCATTAACGAACTTGATCTGTCTTTTTGCATAAAACGTTTATCTAGTTTGGTGGGCTAATATCTAGTTTGGTAACGATCAAACAAAAATTGCGACCGCTAGAGCGTTAACAGACAAATATATATATATATATATATATATATATATATATATATATATATATATATATATATAATTTTGAACGGACCTCATTTTTGTCATCTTCAGGGTAGGGTCGATGGACATTTGTAGAAATTTTTCGAAAATCGCGACATGATAAGACCTCAATAACTGATTTCCCTTAAGGGAAATCTGCTAAAAATCGGATTCAAGCACGCCATGATTTATCAAAACAGACCATATTTAATATACGACAGAACTAATAAAACAATCCCCAAAGCACGAGGATTAGTCATTAAAAGAACAGCTGAACATTTTTAAAATCCAACTCAAAAAATTTATAGAACAAAACAAGCGGTCGCAATTTATGTTTGATCGTTACCAAACTCGATATTTAGTCATTTTATGCAAAAAGAAAGATCATGTTCGTTAATGGCTGAAATCGGAACAGGGGGAAGGGGGGGTTTAGAGGAGGAGAACTTTGAAAATTCGAAATAAGTCGCACCGAAAAAATGTATAGAATCAATCTTATAGAAAATTAAATGTACTATACATATTGTTATATACATTTATTCCCCATCTTGAATATTAACCGAGATATTTGCATTTTTCAGTTTTCAGCCTTCAGCAAATCCCCACTTCTAC
Organism: Riptortus pedestris; assembly: GCA_019009955.1. Classification (NCBI taxonomy): domain Eukaryota; kingdom Metazoa; phylum Arthropoda; class Insecta; order Hemiptera; family Alydidae; genus Riptortus; species Riptortus pedestris. The sequence goes on from CM032233.1 coordinate 75,776,556, forward strand.
TCATGTTACATAAACAATACTCGGTTATGTAATAAACCATATCATTCGAAGCTTAAATACCAAATATTGTTTTCAAGAGACACATGATACATGCAAATATGTTCTGGTGACCCCCCTTTCTTAAATTTTTGGAATACTCAAATTTGATTGATTGAGATAAAAATTATTCTGATTCATTATATATTACAGTACAAGATATAGTAAATAGTTTTCAATGAAATTAATACGTTATGTTCAGATATATTAGAGTAATTTCTTTCCGGTAAGAATTTGGTAGAACTGCTTGTTTCCATTTCAGATGCTTTCCATCGAGAGGTTTCTTGTTATCATTTATATTTAGTCACTTAATATTCACGGTGGTGTTGTGTTACCAGTATGTACATTTATCTGTTGATAAACTTCACGCCAAGTTAAATCCAGTTAACTATGTGGCGGATCGCGTTCTGCTTGAGGGAAATCGAAGATTTGAAAAGCCTCAAATTTTAAAAGTCCGTAATGCAGGAACTGCGGAAACTAAGCACATTCCCCAAGTGTTATGACACACTACTAATCTCATCTCACGGCATATTCCCTATTCCTTAGTAAAAATCCGATCAGTAGAATTACGGGCTTACAGAATGCTGAAACAATTAAATACGAAGAACTCTCTTAATATATGAACCACGAATAAATGTATAGAGCAACAGTTTTAGGGCATGAACATTTTAACAAGATCTGTTCTACGAGTATAACATTTTTCTACAGACTCGTAATAAAGGAGATATTTTTATAATTTCTGTCATTAACGAAAATGAACATTATAGAGTTGATTTAAACAATAAAATATTGAGCCAGGTATAGATCATATAATCATTTTCGAATCAAAACAGGAAAATTTTAGTGGCTACATAATTTTATGCATCTCACAAAGTAAAAGTTCAATGAAAACAATGTTTAGTATTTGAGCTTTGAATAATGTAGTATATGATATAACAACTTTTTGTTAATATGATATGGGTAAGAGTGGGTTTTCTAAAGGATGAATACTATAAAAGGGAAATATCTCGGATAATAATCAATATAGTGAAAAAATGTACGTAAACATTTATAGAACATTACATTTTCAATAAGATTGGTTTTATACAATTTTTCGATCCGACAAATAATAACGGATATATAAAGAATTCTCGAAATTCTCACTCTAACCTCCCCCCCTCTCTCACTCGTTGGGTTTCAACCATTAACGAACTTGATTTTTACATAAAACAATTAAATATCGAGTTTGGTAACGATTAAGCCCAAAAAATCTATATATATATATATATATATATATATATATATATATATATATATATATATACAAAATTGTAAACGGCCCTCATTTTAGTAATCGGCTGAGTATGATCAATTTGAGGAAATGTTTTGAAAATCGCATCATGAGTTGGACCTCAATAGTTGATTTCCCTTGAGGGAAATCTGCTAAAAAATGATTCAAACATTAATTAGAACAAATGAAATTCATTTGTCTAAAAAATATTTGTTTAATCAAAAATAACTATTTCAATAATTTATTCAGTGATTGATTTAAATAAATGAAATTGTTGAATAACCGACTTCAATCATTATGCGATTAGTTTAATTAGTAATCATTCCTATTCACCATTAGTATTATCCATGAATGAATTAATCATTACTCATTCATTAAAAGACTTTCGCCCAACCCTGCTAGGCATGTTGATTATCATAAATGTGAGACAGTATATATCTGAGTAGGTACTTTAAATATTTCATGACTCCCACTTTTACAAAGTGAAGAAAATACCTAATCAAAGATGAACCAACATACGAAAAGTATTTTTCTTTGAAAATTCATATTCTTGTTTAATGCTAAGCATAGCTTGGGTGTTGGAATGGAAACAGGTACATTTTCTATTAGCAGATTTTCCTCAAGGGAAATCAGCTATTGAGGTCGTACTCATGACTCGATTTCCGAAAAATTTCTACAAATGTCCATCGAGCCTACCCTGAAGGGTACAAAAATGAGGTCTATACAAAATTATAGATAGATATATATATATATATATATATATATATATATATATATATATATATATATATATATATATATATATATTTGTCTGTTAACGCTCTAGCGGTCGCAATTTTTGTTTGATCGTTACCAAACTAGATATTAGCCCACCAAACTAGATAAACGTTTTATGCAAAAAGACAGATCAAGTTCGTTAATGGCTGAAGTCGGACCAGGGGGAGGGGGGGGGGTAGAGGGGGGATTTTCGAAAATTCGAAATATCTCCGTTACCATACGTCGGATCAAAAAATTGTAAAGAACCAATCTTATTGAAAATTAAATTTACTATAAATATTGTTCTATACATTTATTCTCTATCTTGAATATTAACCGAGATATTTGCATTTTTATTAAATGTGGGCGGTAACGCACGAATGAGTTTCCCGCCAAAAGCCAGGTCGGTCGTTTCCGTAACTGCTCGGCTCTCGTATGGAGATTTCTCTATTGTATAACTTCACGTGGGAAATCTGCTTAGTTTACGCAGCCCCTGCGTGACGGACGTTTTACATCAAGTTGTATCACAACTTCTCTTCAAATGGCCTTTCAGGATTGGGCTATACTATAAGTTTACTGAGATTAAAAATGCTGTCAATATGATTAAAACATTATGAATTTAATAATGTCATAAAAATAGGTCGGGGCATCGGTTCTAGCTCATAAGGCGATTCAAAGGAAGAGGGGAAATGTGGTATTATTATTCGCAGCCCTGAATAATGGCATAATCCCATAAACGTTCTCATAAATACCTATAGGCATCATTACTTGCTATGTCTAGGAAAGGTTTAACTGACATAACTTCAACAGTAAAAAGGAAATTAACTCCCCTAATGCAAGATTGGCAATAAAGGAAATGGATAGAGTAGTTTTCTAGGAATTGATTATAATCTGAGATGCTTGTGTGAATCGTTAACTAGTTTTGTGGTAGACCGAAGAAACTCTCTTAAGATGAGTTTATTAACTCTATTTCAGCTTGCAATTTGACCTCTTGTGTAATCCAAATGGAACCTCGTTCCTTGGAAAGATTAATACTTCATACCTCAAGGCATTTTTTATTATTATATTCTGAATTGAAGATTTATTGCTAGTGTGCTATTCCTCAATAAATATTATTGGGTTTTTAGCTGTTTTCATCTAACGGACATTATTTATTCAGGCTGTACAAATGGCGAGATTTCTTTAAATTTCCAAATTGAAGTCAACACAAAATTCAGTCTGTGGAGATTTTTAAATTAGCCTAAATATTCCATATCAACTGGTAGACCTCATCCAAGATTGTATCACCCTGCATGTGTTAACTGAGGGGGTTGGTGCTGAAACGGTGTAACCCGCAAGTTTCTTTTTTTTAGAAAGAACGAGTAAGTTAAAGAAACCGTATAAATCAACTATTACTGCTACAAAAATTGTTCTTTGTACTTGGAGTGATATTAGTAAATGTAAATATTTGTTGTGTACATGAACTTAAAAATTGCATTTTCAGTGCCAAAATTGTGGGTTACACCATTTTCCCTCCAAGAAAAATTTGAAACTTTATTGGTGTATTCCACATTTTGTATTTTTATACGTTATTGTTGCTCTCTATGAACAAAAAATGTATTTACTGCAAGAATGAAGTAACCTACATTGCCATAGTTTTAAGAAAAATGGTGGAAATAACACTATTTAAATTAAAAAAACAGTATGTATTAAAGAAAATAAACAACATTTATTTCACATTTTGCTGCAAGCATGGAATGCAAAGTACAACTTCTTTCATTAGTGACATTAATAATAATGTAACTTTTTAAGGTAATATTACAAAAATGTCTAGACAAATGAATCCATAGTGGGTTACACCAATTTTGCACTCAATTAATTTCAAAATAGTTGTCTACAAGTTACACCACTAATGTTTTATTCCTGACTGGCACCTGAAAGAAGTACAAAAATGATAGGCTATAAAAACAATATAATGAGGTAACAAAAAATATAAGGGAATGGGTATTTGTTGGTTACACCGTTTCTGCACCAAACCCCTCAACTGTTCCTGAAACTACATTATTAGACCTGGGAGCTTCATTATTTTAAGAGACCTTATTTGGCGGCACAGCTATTTCAATATCACTGTTATTGAATTGGCTAATCAGTGTTCACGTACTACGACTGGGCTCTACATTTAATATTTCATTGATGTAGGAGACCACCTACCCTTAATTTGATCATTCTCGCTAAGTAGGTTCCCATGATGAGCATGGCTCAATTTGGCTCTATGACAGAAACTCTGTCGGATTTACACCATTATTGAACACTATGTGTTTCTCATGTCTGAAAATGCTCCTGCATTTCCTTGGGTTTCAATGCGTCAAAGTTCTTTCTTTCAGCAATCTTTTAGCTTTTAAGGGTGGTGCTCATGACGCGATTTTCGAAAAAATTCTTTCCATCGATCCTACCTAGGAGATGACGAAAATGAGGTCCGTTCAAAATTATTTTTTTGAAAATTCAAACTATCTCCGTTATTATGCGTCGGATCAAAAAATTGTATAAAACCAATCTTATAGCAACTTAAGTGTATTACAATTATTGTTATATACATTTATTCTCTATCTTGAATATTAACTGAGATATTTGCATTTTTCAGTTTTCAGCCTTCAGCAAACCCCCACTTCTACTAATGTTACAGAAACTAAAAGTCTATTATATACTAAACCACATTATTCGATGCTTAAAGACCAAGTATTGTATTCAATGGACCTTTATTATACCAGATACATGCAAATATGTCCTGGTGAACCCCGCCCCTCTTAAGGTCTTGGAATACTAAAATTTGATTGATTGAGATAAAAATTATTCTGATCCATTATAAATTACAGTACTAGATATAGTAAATAGTTTTCAATCAAATTCTGAAATATTTTTGAAATTGTTTTTCTTTCCGGTGAGAAGATGACACACTTGTTTGTTTACGTATCAGGTGCTTCCCTTCTGGAGGTTTTTTATTATCGTTTGTATTTATTATTTATTTGACGGTGCTATTGCTTTAACAGTATGTTATTAGTGCTAAACATGACGAGGGAAATCTGCTTAGTTTACGCAGCCCCTGCGTGCCCGACTTTTTTGATTAGGTTTGTCATGATGGCCTACAGAGCAAACTAAAGGAACTCCTACCCAGTACATTGTAATTAATATATCAGCCTGACCAAGATTTTTTTTCTTTTTTTTTTTTAAGTTCACCAAATAGCTCAATACTCAACGCAATCATTTTCACTAGACAATTAATAGTGTCCTCTTAATTAAATCACTGATTAGAAAGCCCATTCTGGTGAGGTTGACTTTAGAGAGAAGAGTTGATCTAATTAGTAATTTAATTCTGTGGCTTAGGTGACAGAGCACTAGCCTAGATAGCTAGTTTCTTGGCAGATACTATACATTTTTCTCTCGTGCAAAACATAAATATATTTATTGTTTTGTGGATAATTCAGACTCATAACAATATTTCATTTCAAATGTACACAATTTTGCATAAAATTCTTAAATATAAAACGATGGTTACAATTCTTTGTCTGAATGAAGTAAATAAGATAAATAACTGTGATAAGTATTTACCATTAATAGAGCGTCCCAATGTCCTCATGACACGAATCACAAATTTCCTGAAAAAATAAAGAACATTAGGATCTTAAATGGGAAAATATTTTCATAGTTATATATATGTTTTTTTTCTTCAAACTAAAAGTGGATTAATAAATGGAACTGTACTTAAGACATAGCTAATTGAAATTCGGCAGACGAAACCCGTAACCCAATGTAGATGATCAGTCCCATTGCATTTCAGTCATAATTGTTTTTCTATAGCACAGACCTCTTGTACATCTCTCTGATATGATGATGATTGTCTTAGTCAAAACGTTCAGAAGTCTACATATATATTTACATAAATATAAATGAAACTCATTTTCGTCTAAAATAAATGCGTCGAAGATTCTTCGACCAACCAAAACTAAGGTGCTGATTCATCTACAAGTATATAATTTTTGCCACAATTAGAACTCGATTTTGTAAAAATTAAATTGATCCCTATTACATATAATTTAGTTTTGGTATAAAACTATTTTCTATTGTGCATAATTACAATGCGATTGTAAATAAAAGCTTATTTCCTACTTAAACAGCAATTCTATGTGTGTGAAATAATTTTAAAAGAAAAACAACAATTATACTATACAATTTAACATTTCATTCAATTTATAAAATTTTAATGACCTCAACTTTCGTCTTTCAGTTGTCAATATAACAATATGAAACTCTTTTACATTATGCATTATTTTTCCCAGGATTCTGTATAAGAAAGTTGTTACATGGATATATGTTTTTTACATATTTAAACTGAGATTGTTTCATTTTTACAGATTTCCCTTAAGGGAAATCAGCTATTGGGGTTGTACTCATGACGCGATTTTCGAAAAATTTCTTCAAATGTCCATAGATCTTACCTAGTACATGACGAAAATGAGGCCCGTTCAAAATTGTATATATTATACTGGGTCTTTCAAAAAGAATGAACCAATTTCATTAAGCTATATCTTAGAACAGACAGTAATACAAGATTGCAATAAAAACACATTTATTTAACCGGTGTTGAAGTTTTATGGTGCCATCAGCATCATCATGTTCATTTCCACTATCGCTTGTATGATGTCTTCTTGAGTTACTATTTGTTATTAAGATATAGCTTAATCAAATCGGTTCATTCTTTTTAGAAGACTGTATATCTATATATTTTTCTGTTGCCGCTCTAGCGGTTGCAATTTTTGTTTAATCGTTACGAAACTCGATATATATATATATATATATATATATATGTGTGTGTGTGTGTGTGTGTGTGTGTGTGTTTTATGGAAAAAGAAAGATCAAGTTCGTTAACGGCTGAAATTGGACCAGTGGGGGGGGGATTTCGAAAATGTTTAATATCTCTGTTATTATGCATCTAATCGAAAAATTGGATTGGACCAATCTTATTGCAAATGTCATGTTCTATGAATGTTTTTATGTACTTTTTTTTCATTATCTTGACTATTAACCGAGATAATTGCATTTTTTAGTTTTCGGCTTTCAGCAAACCCTCACTCCTACTCATGTCATATATAATAAGGTGTTATCTGATGAAACACATTATTTGAAGCCTAAATACCAAATATGGTTCTCACTGAACTTTTACGTCATGAGATAAATGCAAATACGAGACGCAAGTGGGAAATCTGCTTAGTTAACGCAGCCCCTGCGTGACGGAAATTTGTTCAATTTCCTCACGATGTTAATTGAACCCCCCCCCCTGGAAAACGATCAAATTTCCGACCTGGAGAACACGTCAATATCGCAAACGATGAAGGCCAATTTTATTTATTTATTAATTATTAAAATACTTACGCTTCTAAGGCAAATTGGGTTTGATTATCTACAAGTTCCTTCCCTTTTCTGAGGAGGCTATAACTAAGGATTATATTTAATTATCTCCTCACTAAATAAATTCCTATAGCCATGGCATGCCCGGTGAGAATGGAACATACGGCTCTAGGTTTATCAAGTGAGATTATGACCTACGCCTTAACTCACATGGCTAACCTGTTGTAACATTTATCGACGTTATCCACGAGTGTTGTTGCCATCCGCATTTTAAATATGTTGTTTTTTTATTCGGTTACTTGCAATACAACACTGATTTGAGTATGTGCATAAAAACTTGATTACTTCATTTCTAGTCAAACCGCTAGGAATTTGGCCTCAAAAGTCTAGCTGTCAAAAGATCAGACAGCAGATACAAGTTACATGTTCTTATCATGAAGAGGCTTCTGTAATAAAATACTCTACTAGAGCTTTCCGATCAATTCGGTTTCTTTACAAACTGGTGTAATTTTATGATTGGTTAAGTCCGATAAAAACTTTAAAATGAGAGAAAGCTGTAAGATATCTAAACTATTATGTCTAATATTCCTTTCGCTTGGAAATGGACGATTGGCCTCATTAAACTAAATGACGGTCCAAGACTTAAATACCACTAAATACCGACAAAGTGACACTTTCTACGACGCCAAAAATTCTAATGACTAATCCTGCCCTACAAAATTCATGTTGGCCTACATTTGCATTTTTAAAAAACAAGTATTGTAATCTCAAAAATTTTCGAATTCCGCATCTCAGCAGAATTATTTATTTTGACCTTACCTGAACGTGTATGTACGTAGTTTACATAACTCAAAAACGACTAGATTTACAATGTTGAAATTCTATATTTAATACTAATGCACTTCCCTTTTTGATCAAAGTCGACAAAATAAGAGTGGGTGAGGTTAGGGAGACGGAAGTAAAAAAAATTAAAAATTTCTCATTACTCACTCACCAGACGTCTGGTACACGGGGATACTAGTGACGGCAATAGAGGTAGCGAACTGGTGAAGTAAGATTCTCCTAAGGATATTTAGGGCAAGGACTTCTCTTTTTATTTGTAGGACTCATTGTGAATTTATTCTTCTTTCCCAATTTTAGCGGATTTCCTTTAAGGGAAATCAGCTGTTGAGGTTGTACTCATGACGTGATTTTCGAAATATTTCTTCAAATGTCTATGGATTCTACCTAGGAGACGACGAAAATATTGTCCGTTCAAAATTGTATATATATATTGTCTGCTGCCGCTCTAGAGGTCGCAATTATTGTATGATCATTACCAAACTCGTATTTACTCGTTTTATGTAAAAAGAAAGATCAAGTTCGTTAATGGCTGAAATCGGACCAGTGGAGAGAGGGGGAGGGGTAAGAGAGAGGGGGATTTCCGAAAATTCTAGATATAGTAAATAGTTTCCAATAAAATTGGAATGTTATATTTTTATATATTTCAGTAATTGGTTTTCTTTCAGGTGCGAGGTTGGCAGGCCTGTTTGTTTACATTTCAGACGCTTCTCGTCGGGAGGGGAAAGGTTTCTTATTACCGTTTGTATTTATTCACTTAATATTCACGGTGGTGTTGTGTTACTAGTATATAGAATTATCTATGACTTAACTTTTCGAGGGAAATCTGCTTAGTTTACGCAGCTCCTGTGTGACGGACTTTTTATTTTAGGTTGAAGAGAGAGGTTAATGTACCCTTGCCTCTCCTAAATATTATAATATTTTTAAAATAAAGGACTATTGTCGTTCGTATTATTATAGAGCTACTTCCTATTAATATATATATATATATATATATATATATATATATATATATATATGCGTATTTGTTTGTGTGTAGTGTATCTTCTTTGTGGATCTCATCCAACTAAAGTATTGCTATTTCAAAATTAATTTTTACCAACTTTTATAATCCTGGATATCCTGTGTTGTCGAAAATTGTATGTAACTGTGAGAAATAGCAGTTTGTATTATTTTTATTTTATTCAGTATATACCATAGGTTTTAATTGTTTTGTTTGTAATGTAAGCCTTGAGAAAGGAAATACATTTTTCTGATACGTTGGCAAAACTGCATTTTTAAATAACATTTCCTACGTTGACCGATGTCCACAAAGAAAATATACTGTATGAAGTTTTAATGGTCATGGATTTGCATAATGAAGAAATATTTTATTGACATAATAAACATTTTTTTGATATAATAATATTAATGTTTTCCTCAGTTGGAAACCTGTACGCAATGGACAAATCTATCTGTAATACTGAGATTTTAGTCGAAGTAAGAAGTGAAGTGAAAGATTCGATTGAGTGTGGTATTGTAAAGACAGAATTAAGTGAGAAATGACGTAGAGCTTCCTTTCACTCTTGCCCAACGCGGTTTTAACTCATCTCAATTTGGACTTGAACCAATCTTCTACCATCGAGAAGTAACTGATTATTACACAAAACTTTAAACTCGTTTTTTCTCGAAATCAATTTCTTAAAGCTGGCTGAACTCATAGCTCACACAAATTCCGACCGATGTACTTAGATTAGGATTAGAATTAGGGTTTATTTGGGAAATCAACGGCGAGCTTATTATGCCCTTCATCTTATTCAACACAGTCATATAATTATTTATTTTGATGTAACTCACTCAGAAATTTCTGTCTTATTGGTGTCATGTTTTCACATATGTATACGTTTTAACATATGTATGTAATGTGCTTAACTGCCGATTGCATCAGGGTTTTTTCTTTTTTTTTTCTTCTCCTTAACCTACCGTCCGCTTCATACATACATATAAATATAAGATAAAAAAAAAAGTGCTGGTTCCATATATCTATATATTATTGTAAATTAACGTGTCGTTATCATTATAAATTTTCAGCAATATAATGATATACTTAGAATGTATGATAGTTGTGGTTTTCTTCATCAGCAAACTACATGACATGAGTCGTATTAAATTTTATTGTTTTACTAGATAATCTCCCGCAAAGTTTCTAGTCCAAAAATGAAAATTCTTTTACAAAATTCATGTAGACGTCTTTATAAAAAAAAAAAAAAATCATTTTTCTTATATTGTTCGCTAGTGCACGAAGGACTTAAAAAAATAATTTATTTTGATATAAATATATTGGATCATATTTTCGCTCGGCTATCGGCAATTTCCAAAACGAATTGTTATCGTTGCTGAGCTCGGAAATTTTTAATCAAAATATGAATATTAATTCTTTCACATATTTCAAAGTATTTAAAATGAAGTAATAAGAAATCTAATATTGGTTATTTATTTAGACGAAGACCAAAGAAGAGATTTTAACTTGTAAGGTCTAAATTTGGATATCGTTAAATGTTATTGTCTATGGTCATTTAATATAATATAATAGTTTCTAATTTATATCTAATGATATACACCTTTTAGGTTGCTGACTGTGTTTATTTTAGTTAATATTTCAGTTATTTAGCTGACTAAATACAATATGTATTGTTTTACTGTTGTCCTAGGGATTGACTTCAGTTGCTGTGTGCTTCAGCATCTCAATGTAATTGAGCAGCCCCACAAGCTGTTTATAAATTTGTACAATAAAGTGATTCTCTAGTATTATTTTTAATGGGCTCAAGCTAGTTTAATACATTTAGACTGCTTTACGAATGTATAGTTTAATAAAATGAAGCTCAAAACAAAAATTTAGAATCGCTATCTTCTTAAACTTTTTCGAAGACCATTCTCAAAGAGAAATGAAACAATTTCTATAATGCAGAAAAACAAATCTCATTATATCGACGTCACACTGTTTATTTTTTCCTCTAGCATAGGCAATATATTGTTCTTGTAAGACAGCAAATAATTAACTTATCGTTTAAACATTTTGAACTTAAATTCTATTATTCCCATACCTCTTGCAAAAAAGATCTGTATTTTGCTTCTTCCAATTTAAGAACACGACAGTGACCAAAATTTGTCTTCTTAACTATTCTAGCTACAGCTGCGGTAAAATACAGGGATCTATGTTAAGCATTGATAGCTGACATTGAGTGGGCTTAAGGTTCCAAATTATAATTTGGCCATAATGATTCAGAAAATACAAAACCTTTCTAGCTGTTGTATAACGTTTTAAGTCTTTAAAAATAGGCTATGCCTTTTCTAAGCAATTGAAAAATATACATTCCTTATTATAAATTTCTATTTTGACAGTACTTATAATGAAGAATGCACGTATTGATACTGCCATGCTGCATTACTGTTTGAACCACTTGGAATAAAAGAAGACTCGGGCATGGCTAAATCACACTCAGGCCGAAAACGTATGGAAGGTAGATAAGCGGACCGTCAGCACGTGTTCGAAGAATGGGACTGTAAAGAGGAGAAGGATATGCAGGAGCATGACGGAAGGGAGACAGCCGAAATATTTTTTAAGTGTAGGAAGGAGGTCACGGGCGGCCACACACTCAGCCACAGGTGAACTAGGCCACAGGTGTTAACAGCTGGAAGAGGGAGGGGCCTTCCTTACCCGTACACTCGTCCCTAGCTCCTTTCTTACTAGGAATCGCCCCTATTCCTCAGAAAAATTGTTTTAAGGGATCATCAGCTTTTGAGGTTGTACCCAATTTTCGAAAAAGTTTCACACGTCCCTCAATAGTGCCTAGGATTTGACGAAAATGAGACTCGTTGAAAATTATATATATATATATATACACTAGCTAAGGTACCCGGCTTCGTTCGGGAAATCATTAGAGACAGAATATTGTGGGCATTTTTAATAGCAAGGCTTCAATTTGTACATTTATACTTCCCGTCTGGGACTATTATTTTTCCATAAGAGCCAAGTAACAGTAGGGGACTTATAGAATTGAAATTTGAATTAAAAAGAATAAATGAAAATGAGTTCTGAGTTCCCAATCAATCCCTCTCTACTGACTGGCACACCACGAATAACACAAATCATAATCAGGGATGGCATTTATTATAATGAAATAGTATCTATGATGCACATTTTCTGTTAAACCCGCTCCAAGAACACATAATTCAGAAATAGCCGGTTGTAAGTAGACGTCAAAATATAGGAGGAAGTAAGCTACTATATACCTGAATTAAAGAGTTTGATTCCTCACAACTACCGCTATCACTCCTTAAATGTGTAAATTCATCTTGAAAAATTTCCACACATGTCCCTCAATCGTGCCTAGGATTTGACGAAAATGAGCCTCGTTGAAAATTATACACACACACACACACACACACACACACACACACACACACACACACACACACACACATATATATATATATATATATATATATATATATATATATATTATATGGTGTCGTTGTTGTTTGTGGTCAATATTGGTGAAAGAAGTTTTAGTTTATGCCAATAGTCCGAGAATTTTATTTTCGGTTCTTCAGGACTGTAAAACAGGAACCACATTATATATACATATTGCACATTGTTATTTAACTACAGTGTAACAGAGTGGTATTTATGTTATTTGAACTTACCAAGACTAGAATTACTTAAATACTTTGGTACGTTTGGTATTGCACTTGTGGTTACATTAGGAACACTGGTTGCTACCTTCCTTATTTGTTTACACTGAGCATGGTCACAGCCTTATATGTTAGTATATCAGTTAGATATGTCTATGGTTTGTTATCTTCTGAAGATTATACTATATTATGACTATACTATAAGAGAAAATAAAATTCTTGAAATATTGGCGTAAAATAAAACTTCTTTCAGCAACATTGACCACAAGCCTCAACAAACAACAACGACACCATATATAAAAATAACCTGGTCGAAAACATTTACACAATTATATATATATATATATATATATATATATATATATATATATTTCAGCTTTCGAATAAGTACTGAGAATTTTAAAGAGAATGAAATTTATGCAGAAGTATCAGCTAAACTATAACATCACGAACTATGCCCCCGGTGTGTCTTAGTTAAGTGAGTTTAGGGCAGTGATATGTGCTAGAGCAGGGGTGAGCAATCTTTTTAATCAACGGGCAAACTTAAATTTTAAAATTGTTTGGCGGGCCGCACAGAAAAAAATATTTACATATATTTTATAGCAATATAGTCAGTGGAGAAAGTCGATAAAATAAATTCAATTTTAGAAATGCTTGGTGGGCCGCATAATGTTTAAAGGGCACGTTGCTCATCCCTGTGCTAGAGAATTGCTTTTAGCAGATTTTCCTTAAGGTTGTACTCATGATACGATTTAAAAAAAAAAACATGAAATTTCCATCGATCCTACCAAGAAGATGATAAAAATGAGGTCCATTCAAAATTATATACTTGTGTGTGTGTGTGTCTGTGTGTACATATATATATATATATATATATATATATATATATATATATATATGTATATATGTACACATACATACATAATTGTCTGTTAACGCTCTATTGCTCGCAATTTTTGTTTGATCGTTATGAAACTCGACATGTGAAACTAAAGAACAAGTTCGTTAGTGGATGAAATCTGAAGGGGGTGAGGGAGACGTTACTATGATGGACCAATCTTATTGCTAATGTTCCATAAATACTTCCATTACTTCTACATTAACTGAGATTTTTACATTTTTAAAATTTTCAACCTTCAGTAAATTCGCACTTTTAGTCATCGTACTTTAACAATAAGCAAATATGTCATGAAAAGTCTTATTCCAAATTTAAATAACATAAATTGTTTATACAGATCTTTAGTAGATGGGATACATGCAAATACTGTTTCATTCATCACTAAAGATGGTATTCGTTAAAGCCTGAAATCGGAACAAAGAAACCCCCCTTCCTTTACGGTTTTAGCAGCTATTGAGGTCGTACTCATGACGCGATTTTCGAAAAATTTCTTCAAATGTCCATCGATCCTACCCAGGAGATGACGAAAATGAGGTCCGTTCAAAATTTTATATATATATATATATATATATATATATATATATATATATATATACACTCAACCGCAAAAAAAAACCGGACACTTCATTTTTGTCGTATTAAAAGCTAATTTTCAGCAATTTTCTTTCTAGGTATTCTAGTTATTACAGAGAATTTAGAGTCTAAGTCCATTGAACTAATCCCTTCAGGATTAGTAAACAATTAGATAAAACTCAGATTAGATTTATTTGTCGTGAAGTTGATCTATTCTAAACTGTAAGTAGTTTTTCGCACATTTAAACATCTTTAATTATTAACCAAGCATTTTCTTTAATTAATGTTTTATTTTTATTTCGATCCAGAATAATGGGTCTTTCAAACTTAGATGGAAGGCCGGAGCTTACGTTACATTGCCGAAACGCTTGGGGTAGCGAAGTCTACCATTCACTGTAATAAAAATGAAGAATAATTTTTTTTTTTAATGTGTTAATTTATCTTTTTCTTTTTTTATTTTGTATTTTTTTGTAAATAATCAATAAAAATTATTCACTTTTGGCAGATTTTGTTTAAATAACCTATAGATTAACCAATTATTTTAATTAAAAAGATTAATATACATATATATTAAGTATTTAACAAAATTATAAGACTAAATCTAAGTGTCCGGTTTTTTTTGCGGTTGAGTGTATATATATATATTTGTCTGTTAAGCTCTAGCGGTCGCAATTTTTGTTTGATCGTTACGAAACTCGATATTTAACCGTTTTATGTAAAAAGACAGAGCAAGTTCGTTAGTGGCTGAAATCGGAGGGGGGGGGGTTGGAGGGGGATTTTCGAAAATTCAAAATATCTTCGTTATTATGCATCGGATCGAAAAATTGTATAGATCCAATCTTATTGAAAATTAAATTTACTATAAATATTGTTATATACATTTATTGTCTATCTTGAATATTAACCGAGATATTTGCATTTTTATGAAGTCTTTGGTCGGGTATAGATCGGATTAGGTCGGCCATTTCTATCATTGCTTGGCTCAGGTGGAAGCTTCTTCTAACCTTACCTTGCCTTCGTTACTTTGTGAGATTTATGCAAATACGTTCTGTTCATTCGCCACCCCCCCCCCCCTACTTTAGTTCTTGGACTACTAAAATTTAATCCATTAAAATATAAATTATTCTTACAATTCAGAAGCCGTTTCAGTTGGGAATTTATTTTAATTAACTGAATGATTTCTCATTACCGTTTGTTTTTAATCACGGTGATATTGTGTTACCAGTATGCAGATTTCTCTATTGTAAAACTTCACATGGGAAATCTGCTTAGTTTACGCAGCCCCTGCGTGACTGACTTTTTGTAATTCACATATTAAGTGAGTTATTTTTACTTTTTTGTTTTCAGTAAACCCCATTTCTACTCATCGGATTTTTATTTAGAAATAGAGAATGTGTGGTGTGATGAGATTTGTAGTGTTTCCTTTCAATATCTGGAATTAAAAGTAAAGTACATGCATGAATCACTCGTAAATAATCGTGTATTCAGTTTTCCATTGGATTTAAAGTGAATCTTATTGAAAATTCAATCATGGAGAGGCGTCAATCCCACACGTGTGGATTAAAAGGTAGCTCCTAGCTCGATTGGTATTAACAACTCCCTTCCCGCCAGTGACATAACGAAGTAAGCTGAGTCTAAATTAATATTAGAAAGCTATACGACGTGATGTAAGGATAGAGGCAGGCATGCCGAAGAGTGGAAGCTCAAAGATTAATTTTAGATAGAGTTAGGGTTGCGCAAGAGGATGAGGCACGGGAACTAAGGGGGCTTGAACAAAGCGAGAAGAGATGTAATTCTCTCCCGCCTCAAGGACGAGCCTTCTTCCCTGCTCCCTAACAGCATTAAGCACCCGGGCATACTAGATTATAAGGTTAATCTGATGTTAGCAGATTTCCCTTAAGGGAACTCGGCTATTGAGGTCGTACTCATGACGCGATTTTGGAAAAATTTCTTCAAATGTCCATCGATCCTACCCAGATGACGAAAATGAGGTACGTTCAAAATTATATATTTGTCTGCTAACGTTCAAGCAGTCGCAATTTTTGTTTGATCGTTACCAAACTCGATATTTAAACGTTTCATGTAAAAAGACTGATCAAGATCGATAATCGCTGAAATTGGACCAGTGGGAGGGGGGATTTTCGAAAATTCGAAATATCTCCGTTACCATAGGTTGGATCAAAAAATTGTATAGAACCAGTCTTATTGCACATCACATTTACTATAAATATTGTTATATACATATATTTTCTATCTTGAATATTAACCGAGATATTTGCATTTTTATTAAATGTGGGCCGATAATGGACGTGTAAGTTTCCCCCCAAAAGCTTGTTCGGCCATAACTGTTCGGCTCTCGTATGGAGATTTCTCCATTGTATAACCTAACGTGGGAAATCCGCTTAGTTTACGCAGCCCCTGTGTGACGGACTTTTTGTGATCTAGTTAGGATCGACCTACAAGTCAAAAAAAAATTCCTAAAATGGCTTCTACCATAATATCTTATTTACTTTAAGGAAAATCTCTTAAAAATGATAATAGTTATTGTTCGATAGTAATTTTTGTTGCCGGAGGAAATTCTCTGTGGTATTAGATGATAATAAGGACGGTCGACATTTAAGATAAGTGGTTTTAAAAACTTATGTTAAGAAAAGTGAGCGAGCGTGAGCTGCTGTACTAAATAAGTTTTTAAAACATAATTCCGCTGCAACGTTCCTTTTCGTTAGTAGTCAACAGCTAATTAGTAAAGATCTGCCGTTAATTTACATTCCCGAAACTTTGAAATACGTTCTGAGTAATATTTAAATTAGCTTTTAGCGGGTTTTTGTTAGTAAATGTATTTCTAATGTCTATTGTGGAAATGCAAATGGGTAAAAACGCCTATTTTTCTTTTAGTTTTGTATTCAACAAATGTAGGCTAAATATCATATTATAAAATAACACTGTGCTAACTGTTTGAAGAAGAATGTAGGCCTCCATCACTGTTAAATAATTATTTCGTTCAGACCTGATGTAAAAATAAGTCCGTCACGCAGGGGCTGCGTAAACTAAGCAGATTTCCCTCGTGATGTTTAACAATTCATTAATCTACATACTGGTAACACCATAGCACCGTCGACATGAAATGAATAAATACAAACGATAATTAGAAACCTCCAGACGGGAAGCACCTGAAACATAAACAAACAGGTGTGCCAACTTCTCACAGGAAAGAGAAACAATTACTGATATATATTAGAATATAACATCTTAATTTTCTTGAAAACTATTTACTATATCTATTACTGTAATTTATAATGAATCAGAATAATTTTTATCTCGATCAATCAAATTTAAGTAGTCCAACAAATTAAGAAGGGAGGTCACCATAACATATTTGCATTTATCTCGTATAATAAAGGTTTCTTGAAAACAATTTATGGTATTTAAGCTTCGAATAATGTGGTTTATATATATATATATATATATATATATATATATATATATATATATATATATATATATATATATATATATATTAGATGAATTAAAAGTTCGTCATGCAGAGGCTGCGTCAACTGAGCAGATTTCCCACGTGGGTCACGAATTTGCACGTATCTCGTATAATTAAGGTTTCTTTGAAAACAATATTTGGTATCTAAGCTTTGAGGAAATTTATAAAAATCATCGCGTCATGAGTATGACCTCAGTAGCTAATTTCCCTTAAGTGTAATCTTCTAAAATTGCAAGTGGTAGATAGAGGATTGTTGGGTCTTGCTATATATACAAGTTAAAAGGACAGTTCGTTAGCGGCGAAACTCGGATTTGAGGAGGGGTTAATGTAAAAACGTAGATATCTCCTTTATTATGAGTCTGATTTAAAATTGGCGAATAGCTATTAGCAATACAATTTCATTCGTTTACTGTGTTATACGCTAATTCGAGTTATTTCTATTTTTGTGTTCTCAGGCTCCAGTAAACCCGCACTCACACTAATGGGACTTTCACTTCAAGCTACTATATCACTAATCACTTCGTGTCTAGCTTAATTATCTAGTATTATTTACATAGACTCCTTGGAAAGGGAGGAATATAGCATAGAATAGGCAGATACCGTCAAGTGTATCATTCCTCCATGAGGAAAACTTACATAATAATAATAAGAAAACGGTCTAAAATATAATATATTCATAACAAAATAGAAAGCATTTGATGTAACTCGATAGAAGAACATAGCAGTAGGATTAAAAACAATTAAATATTCTTCAAATTTGATGGCTAGGGCCTCCAATAAAAAACATTTCTTTTAGTGCAAACTTTATTGAACCCACCCTACATGTTTCGGGCTTATTTGCCATTTCTTCAGTGGCTATCCCTTTTAAAAAATATAAAATAATACTAATAACATTAATTTAACGCATTCCTTAATAATTGTTTTGCTATATATTGTATTAGTAGGTGTCTACATCTATGATATATTTATTAAATATAATTATAAATTGCTACTTACATTTCTGAACTGCTTTTATATATGATTTGCCTCACAAAAGAGTTTATATTTGACTGTCCTCACAAAAGAGGTAGATGTTACTGAGAGGTTCCCGAGGTAGGTTTAGTCAGCTGACTAAAAATCGATTATTTACAAGTCTATCTTGAACTCGATTGTTTCGCGTCATAATTTAAAATCGATTAATTTAAGTTAAAATGTTATAGAATATATGATTGAGGTATTTTATTCACGTTTTTTTGTTTACTGCCCTTTTTCTATTTTTTATTATGTGAATGTTCTTTTTTATTTTCCGCTTAGTATTATTTCTTTCTTTATCAATTATTTTAACTTTTTCAAAATTAATGGTGTGTTTCCTGGAGATAGAATCGTCCGTCAAAGCAGTTTTATGTATAGCAAAACAATTATTAAGGGATTTGTTAAGTTAATGTTATTAATAATTTTTTATATTTTTTAAAAGGGATAGCCCCTGAAGAAGTGGCAAATAAGCCACACAACATGTAGGGCAGGTTCAATAAAGTTTGCACTGAAAAAAATGTTTCCTATTGGAGACCCTTGCCATCAAATTTGAAGAATATATAAATAATATTGGGTCCAGAATAAGAAGAAAAATATTTATGAAAGAGCGAATAGAGTTTTTTTTTACCTAGAGGTGATGGTTGCGTATGTTGTTTTAATGACTTCAGTGGGTGTTATTGTCTGCTTATTGAATATAAAGGATAATCAGTCAAAGTCGATGATTGTGCATTTAAATAAAAATGGAATAAATCCTCATGTTCGTTTAGTATTACTTCTTACTTAAGTTTGTATTATGAATACATAATTTATACGTTTAAATTATAACTAATTCCTTCTCGCTTAGTATTAGCAGATTTTCCTTATGGGAAATCAGCTATTGAGGTCGTACACATGACGCGAGTTTTGAAAAATTTCCTCAAATGTCCATCGATCCTACGCAGGAGATGACGAAAATTAGGTCTGTCCAAGGGAGGAGGCACTGGTCGGATCTCAGCCATTAACAAACTTGACCTTTATTTTGGCATAAAGCGAATAACAATCGAGTTTGGCGACAACCAAACAAAAATTGCGACCGCTAGAGCGTTCACAGACAAATTATATATACAGTTTTGTATGGATCTCATTTTCGTCATCTCCTAGGTAGGATCGATGGACATTTGAGGAAATATCTCACAAATCGCGTCATGAGTACGACCTCAGTAGCTGATTTCCCTTGAGGGAAATCTGCTAAAATCAGGGAGTTGGGAGTTTATCGAAGGTACTATATACAATAATATACCTGTAAAAATTTTAACTGAATAAGGTAGATCTTGAGGTATTGGTAGTACTAAAACTAAAAATTTTCACTTCATATATTATAGTACTTCATAAGAATTAATATTTTGCTTTAACTTTTTAAACATCCATTAAAATGTTCGTTTTTTTTCAGATCGTATTAGGAAAGGACTTGCGTTTTGAATTCAAAAATGCATTTGAAGTGGTTGAAAAGAGGAGATTATAATACCCAAGGGCAAGCAAGTAAGTTTTAGACTATAAAGAAATCGGTCATGTCTTTAATTAGTTGAAGAATACGAAACATACTAACTCAAGTTCAAAATATATTTTCAGTATTTTATACATTTATATTTATGAGTTTATAAATCTAAATCCCTTTCTTTTGAATTCCTGGTTTTAAAGCTTATGAACTGAGAATAATTTGAGGTGTGCTATATTTCGAAGAAAGGCTCCATTGGGCTTATTTCGCTTACATAAGACCCTGCAATTACCGTAATTACCATTCATGTTCAACAATTTACACCGAAATTTAAATACAAAGAATATTTGTAAATCAGATTTTACTTCGGCGCTCGATGCCGCAACTATTTCTTATTCAAACCAACATCGCCAAGAGGTGTGAGTGTGAAATCTTTGTGTGGGTGGGTATTATGCCTGATGTCAGAGCTTGCATGGCCTTCGGTAGATGACACACCAGCCCTAGGCGAGTGGGAAACCACAAGAGCCTCACGGGAATAAGCCATTCTTCACAGATCACAGATCAAAATCACAGATATGCCAGAGCTACCGTCATGCAAATACTTTGCTAATTACTAGATATGTTACATGGGGGTTGAAATAAATAAGGCCACTTTTAGTATAGTGTAATCCTAGTATTTTTACCCACTGCACCGTCCTGAGTAAACTTAATAAGTTTTCTCGTAAGAGTTTACGGCTGTTTTAGCATATTTCCCCTAAGGCAAATCAGCTATTGAGGTCATATTCATGATGCGATTTTCGAAAAATTTCTTCAAATGTCCATCGATCCTACCCAGGAGATGACGAAAATGAGGTCCGTTCAAAACTGTATATATGTATATATATATATATATATATATATATATATATATATATATATATTATATATATATATATATATATCTGTTAACGCTCTAGCGGTCGCAATTTTTGATCGTTACCAAACTCAGTATTAAGTCGTTTTATGTATAAAGAAAGATCAAGTTCGTTAACGACTGAAATCGGGCCAGTGGGAAGGGGGGTTTAGAGGGGAGGATTTTCGAAAATTCGAAATACGTCGGATCGTTACTATACGTCGGATCGAAAAATTGTATAGAGTCAATCTTATTTCAAATCAAATTTACTATAAATATTCTTATATACATTTATTCTCTATCTTGAATATTAACCGAGGTATTTGCATTTTTATTAAATCTGGGCGGATAACGGATGAGAGTGAGTTTCCCGCCAAAAACTAGGTCGGCCGTTTCCTTAACTGTTCGGCTCTCGTGAAATTTCTCTATTGTAAAACTTCACGTCGGAAATCTGCTTAGTTAACGCAGCCCCTGCGTGACGGACTTTATTGTATTAAAATTCATAAGACGATAGATGATCTTATGATTCCCACAACGAAAATTAAAATATCCCTATTCCTCAGCGTGGAACCTAGTTCTTATTGCCTAGGAATTGCTTGGAAATACTTCGTTTTTAAATTGCATAAAATGAGTAAAGTATTTTTTTTTGTTTTTGTAATTTATTATCAAATAAGATGAAAAAAGAAAACTTAATTAAACCAAAAATATATAAAGTAAGCAAAACTAAACTTTTTTTAGTTTTTTATTCGCAATGCCTTAATACCTAAACATAGAAAAGTAGCCAAACTATTTTTGGCACAATAAGCTTATGACATTAAATAAAAGTCAGTCGCGCAGATTTCCCTCGTGCTGTTTAACAATTGATTAATCTACATACTGGTAACGCAATAGACCGTCAACTTCAAGTGAATAAATACAAACGATAATAAGAAACCTCCAGACGGGAAGCACCTGAGCAGCTGTGCCAACTTCACAAAGGAAAGAAAAGCAATTACTGAAATATATCGGAATACAACATATTAATTTAATTGAAAACTATTTTCTATATCCAGTACTGTAATTTATAATGGATCAGAATAATGTTTATCTCAATCAATCAAATTTTAGTCATCCAAGAACTCAGGAAGGGAGGGGTCACAATAACATATTTGCATTTATCTCATAATAGAGGTCTCTTGAAAAACATTTACGGTATTTAAGCTTCGAATAATGTGGTTTATTGCATAACTAAGTATTGCTTATGTAACATGAGTGGAAGTGGGGGTTTTCTGAAGGCTGAAAACTGAAAAAATGTAAATATCTCGGTTAATATTCAAAATAGAGAATAAATGTATATAACAATATTTATAGTACATTTAAATTCCAATAAGATTGGTTCTATACCAGTTAAGTTAATATATAATAAGTTTTTGATCCAACGTATAGTAACGGAGATATTTCGAATTTTCGAAAATCTCCCCCTCTAAACCCCTCCCCCTCCCACTGGTCCGATTTCAGCCGTTAACGAACTTGATCTTTCTTTTTACATAAAACTAGTAAATACGAGTTTGGTAATGATCATACAATAATTGCGACCTCTAGAGCGTTAACAGATATATATATATATATATATATATATATTTATATACATATGCATATATATATAATTTTGAACGCACCTCATTTTCGTCATCTCCTGGGTAGGATCGATGGACATTTGAAGAAATTTTTCAAAAATCGCATCATGAATTCGAACTCAATAGCTGATTTCCCTTGAGGGAAATCTGCTAAAATCGGTGGTTGGTGGTCGGGGAGGTAATGCTAACATCTACAGTCTATCTATCAGCTACTTTGTAAATTCAAAAAAATCTGAGGAAGGAACTGCTTTATGAGAGTTTACCAAACATGCATTAGAGTTGGTGGAGTGGGCACCAGATTGCCGTCCCCAAATATAGAGTTAGAAGAATTTTGAAGAAGTGATTATATGACGAGGTACATACTCATGCCATATTATGTTAAGTCGATGCTAACTCGTTGTACAGTTGTATAAATGCGCTGGCACAATGACGAGACTTTAGGTGTCTTACTTGGTGACAACGGGCCCAAATTAGTGGGGCGCACCCTAGCGTGAGCCCTGTCATAATAGCGCGCCTCCATCTGCTACACTCGTTTTAATTTGTCTTAATGTTTTTTAAGTGGAGACTGTCGTTTGCCGTCCTGGCCAAAAATCAAGAGTGTAATTTTGTCGAATCGTGTGCTATTTTCTTAAACAGAATTACTTCGGCTACAATCTAAATCTCTGGCATACTAAGTTCTTAGCAGAGTCATTGGAGCAATTAATTATCTCTGGTTGAAATAAATACAAGTTAGGAAACACAAATAAATGAACAGTCATTATCGAGCAATAGAATAACAATTATAAATGCAAACTAGCATAGAAGAATTTAATTGATTAGAACTGCTAAACGTGTTAACTTATTCATGGTGTCACTTTTAAATCGTCATTTTACCTCGATAAACATGTATCATTTCTCCGAGCTCTATTTAATGTTTTCATAGATGCGTTTATTCCGGAAAATAATGTTGGAGTAATAAGATATCCGTGAGTACAGTGATGATATGAGCCATCATGATTTCATGACTAATCTTTGTTCATCACTCACCATCAATGACTACGCCTTGTAGCTACAACCATTGGGTTCTTTCATATTACTATACTCACCGAAATTCATAATATGTTTGCTATTTTCTAATATTTACTTAAATAATATATATTTGTTTTGAAATCGCATTCTTTGATTAGACTACATAGTTTACAGTTTATTTCTTCTGTTCAACTGGCTCGGGGGTTCTGTGCCGATTTTCATTGCCTCTAAACAATCATAGTCTCTTTTGTAAAACATATAAATTTCGCTCTCATCAATAAATAACCTTCAAACATTTATTTAGTACATTTCCTTCTACGTTAATTCTGTTTTGAAAGGCATGCATTGCTTTTCTATCAGTTTTATGTCTGGAGTAATTTTCTTTAGTGCTTGAGCTTCCTGTGCTATTATACTGCTCCACTCAATTATGTCTTATCTTTATATTAGTGTTTTCATAGCTTTGTTTGTTGCCTATTACTAAAGCGTTTATATTTTTTTTGCATTGGCATTCAACTAGCAGTATTCATTTCAATTATAATTTCGACCTCGTCACCTGTGCAAGTCAGGTACGAGCCTCTAATGTAACGAAATGACTTACCGCTTGCTTGTCACGCAAGGGGTACATATGCACAGAAATGGGTAATGCTCACAGAAAACATTAGAAAACATATTCTAGAAATTATACACTTAAACCTACACATACATATAGAATGGGTAAAAGCCCACTCAGGAAATATTGGGAACGAACAAGCCAACACGTTAGCAAAGGAAGCAGCCCAGGATACCAACATAAACCCAGAATTTGCCCTCGTGCCACTCTCATACATTAAAAAAGACTTACGTACCGACACAATACAAAAGTGGAACAGAGAATGGACGACATGTAGCAAATCTTACAGCTTACATCAATACATACCAAATATAACTCACAACAACTACAACACAATTAAGAGTCACCATCACAAATGCACGCAATTTCTAACAGAACATGGACAGACAGGACATTATTTAACAAGATTTAAAATTCAAGACAATGACAAATGTACGTGCGACTTACAGACAACACAAACGTTTTTACATATACTTTATGACTGCACAACATTTAGTCAAAATAGATCAAATTTAATAATGAACATAATTTTAAAAGGAGGTAATTGGCCAGAACCACCTAATATTATATTTAACAAATATAATAAAGAATTTATAAAGTTTATCAAAAGTATAGATATGGATGTAGCAAAAATTCGTTAGAATGTGAAGTTGATTGTGAGGAATGGGAATTATAATTCAATATATTTACTTTACATAGACTCGCAAATTAAACATCGTTGAGTTTAAGTTTAATTTCAATTGATATGCTTTTGTTCCTATTGTATTTATTTATTTACTTTCATTTCATTTATTAATTCTGTTTGTAATTACCATACTTATCTTAATATTGTATTTTATTTGTATTTTTATTTATTTATTTATTTTTTTTATTTCATTTTTTACTTTTTATTTTATTTCTTGAATATTTGAATGGCAGTTGATAAACAAATATTTATTGTAAAATAATGACGTATTTAAACATAATAATACATGTAATATGCCATGTGGCAATGGAACATGTATTCGAATAAATAACTCCTCACAGGGTTACTATGAGGAGAAAAAAAAAAGAAAAAAAAAAAAGGGGTACATAAACTAAGCAGACTCCCTACGTGCTATATCTCACTATCTATTAACTATTTCTCCCATAATAAGAAACACATGTAAACAGTAACTGAAATTTGTCCACTTCATGGACATGAGATATTTAGTGGCTCAATTAATCAAAAGTCCGTCACGCAGGGGCTGCGTAAACTAAGCAGATTTCCCTCGTGAAGTTTAAGAATAGATAAATCTACGTACTGGTAAAACAACACCCCTGTGATTAAAGTGAATAAATCCAAACGTTAATAAGAAATCTTCCCCTCTAGGCGGAAAGCGTCTGAAATGTAAACAAATAGGTTTGCCAACCCGACTCACACCGGAAAGAAAAACAATTACTGAAATATATCAGAATATAACATATTAATTTGATTAAAAACTAATTACCATGTCTATTACTCTAATTTAAAATGAATTAGAATAATTTTTATATCAATCAATCAAATTTAAGTAGTCCAAAAACCTAAGACGGGGGAGTCACCAGAACATATTTATATATATATGTCATATAGAAAGGACTCTTGAAAACAATATTTGGTACTTAAGCTTCGAATAATGTAGTTTATTACATAGCCGAGTATTGTTAATTTAACATGAATAGAAATAGGGGTTTGCTAATGGCTGAAAACTATAAAATCCAAATATCTCGGTTAATATTCAAGATACAAAAAACATGCATAGAGCAAGATTTATATATAATTTAATTTGCAATATGGTTGGTAGTAACGGTCCGACTTGTAGTAACGGAGATATTTCGAATTTTCAAAATCCCTCCTCTAAACCCCTCCTCCCACTGGTCCGATTTCAGCCATTAACGAACTTGATCTTCCTTTTTACATAAAACGATTAAATATGGAGTTTGGTTACGATCAAACAAAAATTGCGATCGCAATAGCGTTAACAAACATTTATATATATATATATATATATATATATATATAATTTTGATCGGACCTCCTTTCCGTCATCTCCTGGGTAGGATCGATGAACATTTGAGGAAATTTTTCAAAAATCGCGTCAAATGTACGACCTCAATCTGCTAAAATGAAAATTAGAGCAGTGTAAGCGGGGTTTTCTGAAGGAACCCAAAGAAATACTAATAAAATATTATAATAATAATAAAAATATAAAGCAGAGTCAACATATATTCAACAATAATCGAGAAAATTAAATTCGGAACATGCATAATAACGGAGCTATACAGAATTTTCGATTTAGCTCCCCCCCCCCTCTTCATTGACGGATTTCAGCTATTAGCGAATATAGTCTACATTTTGTATATCGAGTATGGTTTTAAATTTTACCCATTACCTATTAATCCTTAGTTTTCCACGAATTAAATATCGATTGTAGTGTTGATCAAATAAAAATCATATAGTTTAGAACGTAAAATTATAAATGATGAAGTCACACTGAAGATATTTGCACATATCTCACACTGAAAAACTTCAATGAATACAATATTTGTTTATTAAACTTCGAATAAAGTGTTTATTGTTAATATATCATTAGTACGAGTGGGGTTTACTGAATGATGAGTGAAAACTAAAAATATCGGTTCTATATAATTTTTTGATCTAATGTTTAATGACGAATATATTTCGAATTTTCAAAATCTCCCCTCTAAATCTCCCTCTCACTTTCAGCGATTAGTGAATATAGTCTTTAATTTTGTATATCGGGTATGGTATTGATAAAAAAAAAATCATGTGGTCTAGAACGTTTAATCTTAAATGATGACGTCTGACCAAACAAATTTGTATATATCTCACATAGCAAACATGGAATAAAAACAGTATTTGATATCTAAATCTAAAATAAAACATTTCATGCATCATTTCCCTAACAACTGGTGTTCGTATTTACTGAACTTTAATAGTTTTATATGCATTATTATAGTGTTTTAGAATACATTAGCTACATCTGACATGACCGTCAGCTAAATTTAAGGCAGTTAATGGGGTTATGTCAACAAAAACAAATGTGCCTCAAAGATTGCGTACTGAGAAATAACATATTATATAAATTTATAACTCGTTTTTAAATAAAATAATTAAAAATCTGCCATTTTAAACTTAAAACAACATTAGAAATGATTTACGTTTTTTTTTTTAGGTTAAGCACGAATATTATGAATTTTGAAAGCATGAAATAGACACAATTGTCGAAAGTAAAACGGATCAAATGGCTGAAAGACTCTCGAGTCGACGGGTTTCATAATCCTTATGGTGACACATTAAAAACTGCTTAGGTCAAAAGTACGCCTTAATGTCCAATTTGCAGGTCCTATGCAATTTTTGCGTAAACGCTTGCATAATACCTTGACATTCCCTACTTAATTGCTTCTCATACTAAACTGGTGAAATTACTTAACTACATGTATTTGAGTTACTAACAACACTGGCTTCATTTCATGACTAATCCTTGTACATCACTCACCATCAAAGACTACGCCTTGTAGCTACAACCATTGGGTTCTTTCATATTACTATAGTCACCGAAATTCATAATATTTTGGGCTATTTTCTAATATTTACTTAAATAATAATTGTCTTCAAATACATCCGTTTTGAAATCGCATTCTTTGATTAGACTACATCGTTCACAATTTATTTCTACTGGTCAACTGGCTCGGGGGTTCTTTGCCGATTTTCATTGCTCCTAAACAATCATGATCTCTTTTGTAATAAATTTCACTCTCACCAATAAATTACCTCCAAACATTTATTCAGTACATTTCCTTCTACGTTGATATTATTTCTGTTTTGAAAGGCATGCATTGCTTTTCTATCAGTTTTATGTCTGCAGTCATTTTCTTCAGTGCTAGAGCTTCCAGTGCTATTATACTGCTCCACTCAGTTACGCCTTATCTTTATAAGTTTATAATTTATAAATTTATTTCATTCATTTACTCATATCCAATAGTATATGGATTTAAAAAATAAACATTTAGGAACACCGAAGTAGCAAATAAAGAAAGGGAACTAATAATGACTTCAGTTGTAAAAAGCACTTTTTCCTCTGTGACTAATAACTTAATGCTCAATATTGAGTTATTTTTTAATACGAAAATAATTTATTTTGAGTTAATTTCATTCAGTCTCAATTAATTTTGTCCCATTTTGACTGTGAATTAGTAGGCAGTCATAATCATTGTTCAACGGAGAGAAATCGCGTGAATATACATTTTAAATTATTTATAACTTATTCATCCTTTGGAAAGTAGAATGCATGAGTTATGCACAATGGCTCTCCATTATCTATTCCGTTGATTGGAGAAGAAACAGAAAGAAAGTAACGAGTATGCTGGAACGTGAGAAAATCTAGCATAGTCTGTGCTAATAAACTCCTCGGAGAACTTTACCAATTTGTATTTTACATAATTTAATTATATATTACATATTGGCAAATAGTAACGATAGAAAATGAAAAACTGAATAGATTGGATTAAAACTATTGGGGAGAAAGTACGTAGAAGTATTGAGAGAAGCAGTGAAGGATGTAGCTGCATATGACTGTTACCTGTCGTAAATTAACCAGATTTGACAATTTATTTATTCATGCGGTCCTGCCGATTTGGAGAAGTACAATTTCCCATTGGTTGGACTTACAAGACCCTGGGAGGGATATTACTCAAAGGGTATTTCATGTTTTCATTGGTGAACTGAGATACAACAATTCTCATTTCTATTGCACCGTCCGCTATGACGAAATGGAAATCATGTAAAGGCTTTAAAGTACTTTTTTGTGTCTATACAAACTCTCATTTTTATCCGAAGGGGCACGAACGCTTCAATGACTGACTCACGTGGCCATCCAGTGTCCAATGGAATCAGCAAATCCAAGGACTTCAGTAGGTCTATTGAGAACCGTACTGCTTGATTGAATTTTTATCTCTCTAATAACTTTTTCCAGAGCATGTGATTGAGCGTGAGGTGTGATTATCAATCTCCCTAATTGAGTTCTGTTGATAATCTTGTTTCATGGTCATGTAGGTGACTAGCCTGGGAGGAACTCCCATCTAAATCATGGTTTTGTATTGTATCTCCCGTGCTGTTGATTGAAACCTATGCTATACTACATAGTTTTACAGTTAACTTTAGTTTCAAAATAAATTAATTAAACAATTTTTGTATATTAATGCTCTAAGCTTGTCGCTCAGGACGAGATTAATGTTATAACTTATTTTTACTGGTCAAACTAATAATCGGCAATATTAGTCGTAATTTTCATAATCACAATAATGAAAAAGCTGGTAACGTAGAAGCTGCAAAAACTAACCAGATTTCTTACGTGCTGGAATGTCATCTCATCATAAGATTCGCAATTTATAAGTAAAAAGTCCGCCACGCTGGGGGTGCGTAAACTAAGCAGATTTACCACGTGAAGTTATACAATAGAGAAATCTCCATACGAGAGCCGAACAGTTACGGAAACGGCCGAAGTAGCTTTTGGCGGGTAACTCACTCGTCCGTTATTGGCTCACTTTTAATAAAAATGCAAATATCTCGGTTAATATTCAAGATAGAGAATAAATGTATAGAACAATATTTATAGTAAATTTAATTTGCAATAAGATTGGTGCAATACAAGTTTTTGATCCGACGTAAGGTCCGATTTCAGCCATTACCGAACTCGATCTGTCTTTTTGCATAAAACGTTTAAATATCGAGTTTGGTAAAGAACAAACAAAAATTGCGAGCGCTAGAGGGTTAACAGACAAATATATATATATATATATATATATATATATATATATATATATATATATATATATATATATATATATATATAATTTTGAACGGACCTCATTTTCATCATCTCCTGGGTAGGATCGATGGCCAATTGAAGAAATTTTTCGAAAATCGCGTCATGAGTACGACCTCAATAGCTGATTTCCCTTAAGGCTAAAAGTCCATAAGTAGAACAGGGGGGTCTACTGACGGCTGAAAACACAAATAACTCACTTACTATTTGAGTTACGAAAAAATGTTTAGAACCCATATAGAGCATCACAGTTCGACAATATTGGCTTTATACCATTTTTCGATTGGACTCATATAACTGAGATATTTTCAATTTTCGAATTCCCCTATATCTAACACCCACCCCCCTATTCCTGGTGAGATTTAAACCACAAACTATGGTTGGTGAATAATAAAAGAGAAATCTACAAAATACAAAAGTCAGAAAGGGTCAGATACAAAATAAATGTTTCTATGCCCTCTAGAAGCCCCCGAATTAATAGCCAGGAAGGCAAAAGCATTTTTAGAATGTTAGAGGTCATTAAGGAGCTGAGATATTCTAGTCACGTAGCACTAAGTGTTTACGATGACAACTGGGAGTAAAGGAAAGAAAAACAGCCATTAAGGGAGCAATTACTTCAAGGAAAAACAAGATTTCACTGAAAATGAGGCCACCAATTGAAAGGAGCAAATACTCCAGCAAAATAGAGGAGGTGTCTAGAAACTTACAAGTGACTTAAAAATTGAAGAATGGCAAGACGTTGCTAGTTGGGTACGAGAAGGTGAATAAATTGAAAAATACATTTACAGAAATATTACTCAATGTTTTGTCAACGTATGATATAAAACATTATAATCTGTTAATATTATATAATTATTATTATTAAAGTTAAAATTAGAGTCTTTCCTGATGAATCACATAATGATAAATGATTTAAAGAATTTTTATGAAATTTAAAATTGTTTTCAACTACCTTAAGGTGAAACATGAGCTATAAGAGAATCTGATATTTCATCAGAGTGGGCGATACTTCTAAGCCAAAACATGTACTTGTTATTTCTTCAATACTAATGGATTTCTAGAAAGTGTAAATCTATTTATATGCCCCTAAAGCATGAAATCCAAACTTGACTTTTAAATTATGATTGCTAAATATTACAACTGAATTTTAAAAAGTCCGTCACGCAGGGGCTGCGTAAACTAAGCAGATTTCCCCTGTGAAGTTTTACAATAGAGAAATCTGCATACTGATAACACAATACCACCGTGATTAGATAATGAGAAATCTTTCAGTTAATTAAAATAAATACCCAACTGAAACGGCTTCTGAATTGTAAGAATAATTTATATTTTAATAACACAAATTTTAGTAGTCCAAGAACTAAAGAAGGGGGGGGGGGGCGGATGAACAAAACGTATTTGCATAAATCTCACAAAGTAAGGAAGGTAAGGTAAGGTTAAAAACGCCAGGTTAGAAGAAGCTTCAGCCTGAGCCGAGAAATGACGAAGATGGCCGACATAATCCGAACTATACCCCACCACAGACTTCATAAAAATGCAAATATCTCGGTTAATATTCAAGATAGAGAATAAATGTATATAACAATATTTATAGTGAATTTCATTTGCAATAAGATTGGTTCTGTACAATTTTTCGATCCGATGCATAGTAACGGAGATATTTTGAGTTTTCGAAAATCCCCCCTCTAAACCCCCCCTCCCTCTGGTCCGATTTCAGCCATTAACGAACTTGATCTGTCTTTTTACATAAAACGGTTAAATATCGAGTTTCGTAACGATCAAACAAAAATTGCGACCGCTAGAGCGTTAACAGACAAATATATATTATATATATATTATATATATATATATATTATATATATATATATATATATATATATATAGATATATATATATATATATATATATATATATATATAGATATATATATATATTATATATATAGATATATATAATATATATATATATATATTATATATATATATATATATATAGATATATATATATATATATATATATATATATATATATATAATTTTGAACGGACCTCATTTTCGTCATCTCCTGGGTAGGATCGATGGACATTTGAAGAAAAATTTCGAAATTCGCGTCATGAGTACGACTTCAATGATTTCCCCTAAGGGAAATCTGCTAAAATGCCTGTTACGCAGATACTGTGTAAGCTAAGCACCCAGAATAAAGCAGAAACCAAAAAAAAAATCAAATAACTCCGGTAATATTTGACTGAGAGTAAACAATTAAAAAAATAGTTGTAGAAAATTAAAATTCCAACAACATTGGTTATATACAATTTTTCGATAATACTCATAGTAATCGAAATATTTCGAGTAAATAATTATTCCTCCTCTCCACCAAGACCAATTTTACCCATTACCTAATATAATCCTTACTTTTCCACTAATTAAATATCCATTGCAGTATTGATCAACTAAAAATCATATTAGTTTAGAACGTCTTAAATGATGAAGTCACACTGAAGATATTTGCACATATCTCTCACTGAAAAACTTAAATGAGTACAATATTTGTTTATTAAGCTTCGAATAAAGTGCTTATTGTTAATGTAACATGAGTAGGAGTGGGGTTTACTGAATGATTGGTGAAAACTAAAAATAATGGCTCTGTATAATTTTTCGATCCGACGTTTAATAACGGATATATTTAGAATTTTCAAAATCTCCCTCTCACTGGCCCAATTTCAGCCATTAACGAACTTATACTTTAAGTTTTGCATAAAATGTTTAAACATCGATTTTCGGAACGATCAAAGGAACGTTGCGACCGCTAGAGCGTTATCAGACGAATTTGTACACATAGTTTTGAATGGACCGCATTTTTGTAAACTCGTAGGTAGGATCGATGTACATTTGAAGAAATTATTCGTAATTCTTGTCATGAGTACGGCCTCAATATCTGATTTCCCTTAAGGGTAAAATTATAAATGTAAAAAGGAGTTGTTCAATAATAATGTAAC
The DNA here is from genome assembly GCA_019009955.1 of Riptortus pedestris. Classification (NCBI taxonomy): domain Eukaryota; kingdom Metazoa; phylum Arthropoda; class Insecta; order Hemiptera; family Alydidae; genus Riptortus; species Riptortus pedestris. The sequence goes on from CM032233.1 coordinate 75,809,933, forward strand.
TCTAAAATTCATATTCTCTAGTCACATAATTCCTGCATACGATCTTCTAAATAGATAAAACCTCTAACAATCTCAGAGATATGCTGTGTTAAAGAATGGATTTGAGCAAGAAAATGTTCCGGGAAACCTGGATCGGGCGTCACTGCACGCCCATATATCAGTTGAAAACTCTAGTTAAGGAGTCATAAAAAATTACGTTTTTGTTATTTTAAATTCAAAATGACTGAGATATGAACGACGGAATTTGGCAGTTTCCTTCCGTCATATTTGAGATTCGCCTCTATCAACATTTCACAGGAAATATAACATTGTAGGAATCTGGGAATAATCCATTTCTCAAACGGTTGCCATCTCCGACTTGATGTGGGCGAATGATGCTACACAAAAGTGAATATTCTCCAAAGAAATATGATTTTGATAGAATCAACAGAGCTGACAAAAATTAAATGTGATACGAAGGAGTTTTATGAATGGGTTAAAAGAATATTAAGAGAATGAAGCTTGTTGGTTGCATATTGAAAAACTCACTAATTTCATCTGAAATGCATATGAAGGTAAGTAGGAGTTGATTATTATTTTATAATAATAATAGATATAATAAATTATTAGGGATGACAGAAGAGCAAGTCAATTTTTTTGAAGAAATCAAGCTCATCTTGCTGGCTATAGTAATTGATGGAAAAACTTCAAGGAGAATTGAGAACTTCACGATATAGAGAATTATTGACTATAATGCAGGATTTAGGACAATTTTTATATTTATTATTTTTTTTTTATTTAGCACATTTTAGGGAACATCAAATTGTATATTTGGAGTAGCAAAAACATCAGGGACACGAACATTCCCTTTTATTTCAATTTATTGGTATAGATTTTATTGGATAATTCCATCTTGTAGTAATGCCCATTCAATAAGTGTAGTTTAATATAAATATCCAATTTAATTCAATATACAAAGTTATATGTCCCTATAAAAAAAACAATTTAATTAATATTCATTTTCCTTGCTCTATCCGTATAACATCCCCCCCCCCCCGTCTCTCTCTCAATCCACAAACAAACACGCAAAAGCATGCATATTTATCAGGAAAGTGAGAGGAAAGTGTACTGTATACTTTCATGCATCCATCAATAATAGCTGATGAATAATAAAATTAAAGTATGTAATAAATTAAACTAAAGAATAATTAGACATTCAAGAATAATGATTTTAAGAAGCGTTATTTATTATTTTGGCTTGTATTAGGGATGTATGTCTTAGTCCGTGTTAGATAGAAGTTAAGGTTGCTTTTCCCACGTCCTCCTGTTTTAATCTGGGCTGATTAGTTCCATTGGTTGGGACCGGTAAAAAGAAGTAAATAATAAAAACTCAGAACAAAGAGGATGAAAACAGTTTGCTTTTCTTTTTAATTGAATGTCTTTAATTCCTAACATCACATCGTGCCAATGATTCCCGACCGCCCTTCACTGAGTAATAGTTATTCAATAATATTTAGAATTTCATCATTATGAAATGAATTCTAAACGAAAGAAAAATATTATTAAAGAGAAAAATGATTTTATTTGTTATGACATCGGTGAAGGACTAAAAATAATTCTACCTAGATGGTGAAAAACAATACTGACAGCCTGGACTGGCCCTGGCCAGTCGTGTCGTCTTCCTTAAGTATTATTGAACTGCCTGTAGTATTAATAAAAGTTTCATCATTAACCAAGGTCATTCAACATAATTGCACAATTACTGATTTAATTTAAAATCTTTGTTCCCAACATTCACGTCGTAGTTGTTAACTAACAACATCGTGACAAATTGTAAATAATGTAATCCGTCATTAAGGGTTTCTGCATTAAAATAATAACTAAAGAAAAAGTTATTACCATGCCCCTATTTTGAGGTGAAAGCTAAAGAAGATTAAATTTAATTTATTGAACCATTTGGAGAGATAATATTATTATTTTTATACATACCGTGTATTGACCCCAATTTGTAGTATATCAGTTGAAAACTCTAGTTAAGGAATCATAAAAAAATTAAGTTTTTGTCATTTTAAATTGAAAAATGACTGAGATATGAGCAACGGATTTTGGCAGTTTCCTTCCTCCAAATTTGAGATTCGCTTCTATCAAAATTTCACAGTAAATATAACATTGTAGGAATTTGGAAATAATCCATTACTCAAACGGTCGCCATTTCCGCCAAATTATTAATCATGCATCTTTTTCTTGTATTATAAACTAACAGAAAATAATATGTTACTCGCTGTATATATTTCAAAAAAAGATTTTATTTTTAATGCAATTTCCAAGATGCGACGTGTTGTGCTCCTCTGATTGTTATGATTGGCTCAGGCAAATAACATTGAAACAGTCAACCTCCCCAAAGATCGCTTCCCAGTGAATTACTCAATTGTGTAGAATCTTTTTTAGTTGCTGAATTTAATATTCAACAAGATGGATGTGCTTTTATTGAATTTTGAATGAACTGGGTGGTGATTTGTACTTAATTTGGAGGTTATGTGATGTGAGTTTCCTCTCCCTTGCCGGTGCAATATTAGCAGATTTCCCTTAAGGGGAAATCAGCTATTGAGGTTTACTCATGACGCGATTTTCAAATATTTTCTTTAAATGTCCATCGATCCTACCCAGGAGATGACGAAAATGTTCAAAATTGTATATATTTGTCTTTTAAAGCTCTAGCAGTCGCAAATTTTGCTTGATCGTTACCAAACTCGATATTTAAACGTTTTATGTAAAAATAAAGGTCAAGTTCGTTAATGATTAAAATCGGACCAATGGGAGGGGGGTTTAGAGGGGGGGATTTTCGAAATATCTCTGTTACTATATGTCAGATCGAAAAATTGTATAGGACCAATCTTATTGCAAATTAAATTTGCTATAAACATTTATTCTCTATCTTATTAACCGAGATATTTGCATTTTATTGAGCGTAAGGGACATGATGGGTTCGGCTGACTTCGGTTGTAGTCGTGAGTTTCCGGCTAGTTCAGCCTTTTCAGTGACTGCTTCGGCTCTTGTGACATTTCTTTATTCTAAAACTTCACTTGGGAAATCTGCTTAGTTTACGCAGCCCCTGCGTGACGGACACATTTTTTTCATTTAATTATGAACGTTTCATTGGTAGGATATAGGCAAGCCGCAGTCATATTGGCTTAAATGCTTCATTCATTCCCATGATTGAAACAAATCTTATATTACCACCACATGACTTCCTTGTACTGCTATTAAAATAAATACATTTTTATTTTACAATATATACACGTTAATCAACTATCTACTCAAATATAATATAAAAAAATAAAAATAAAATATTAAAATAAGTAAGATAATTAAAAATAAAATTAATAAATGAAATGAAAAAAAAAGAATAAAATAAGAACAAAAAAAAAAAAAAAAGTAAATCAATTAAAGTTGAACTCAACCGATGTTTAATTTGTGAGTCTATGTAAGGTAAATATATTGAATTATAATTCCCATTTCTCACAATCAACTTTACATTCTAATGTATTTTTGCTACATCCATATCTATACTTTTGATAAACTTTATAAGTTCCTTATTATATTTGTTAAATATAATATGAGGTGGTTCTGGCCAATTACCTCCTTTCAAAATTATGTTTGATCTATTATGATTAAATAATGAACAATCATAAAGCATATGTAAAAACGTTTGTGTTGTCTGTGAGTCGCTCATTGTCTTGAATTTTAAATCTTGTTAAATAATGTCCTGTCTGTTCATGTTCCGTTAGAAATTGTGTGTATTTGTGATGGTGACCCTTATTGTAGTTGTTGTGAGTTATATTTGGTATGTATTGATGTAAGCTGTAAGATTTGTTACATGTCGTCCATTCTGTGTTCCACTTATGTTTTGTGTCGCTACGTAAGTCTTTTTTAATGTATGAGATTGGTAAGAGAGAGAATTCTGGAATTGTTTTTGTATCTTGAGCTGCTTCCTTTGCTAACGTGTCAGCTTTTTCGAATTAAGCATCAGTACTTAATTTAATATGAACTAATTCAAGAAAGAATACCACCATCACTTCAATTCAACTATTACGTCAGACATCCAGAAATTTCCTTCACTCCTTTTCTCCTGAAGTATTCGCTAAATTTAGAAAATAAAGCTCTACAGCTTTGGAGCTACAGATTGAGTCGGTGAATTTGGAATCGGCGTCTGATGAGAGGAGGAGCCTAAGGTAGAAGCATCACGTGCCTTGGATGAAGATAAGGAAGGTTATGTTCAGCGAAGCGAGACTTCCGCTACTGGCAGACTATCACGCATTCAGGCTACACAAGTGGATCCTTCCTACCTTGATCTAACAGTAAATTGAAAAAAGTCCGTCACGCAGGGGCTGCGTTAACTAAGCAGATTTCCCACGAGCGTCACGTATTTGCATTCATCTCAAAACGTAAAAGTTCAACTAGAACAATATTTGGTATTTAGGCTTCAAATAATGCGTTTCATCAGATAACACCTTATTATATATGACATGAGTAGGAGTGGGGTTGGCTGAAAGTCGGAAACTAAAAAATGCAGTTATCTCGGTTAATAGTCAAGATAATGAAAAAACGTACATAACAACATTTACAGAACATGCAATAAGATTGATTCTATAAACAATTTCGATTCAACGCATAATAAAGGAGATATTTCGAATTCCCCCTCTCTAGACCCCCCCCCCACTGGTCCGATTTATGCCATTAACGAACTTGATCTTTCTTTTTGCATAAAACAATTAAATATGAAGTTTGGTAAAAATAAAAAAAAACGATAGCTAGAGCGTTAACAGACAAATATATATATATATATATGTAATGGGGATTTCTGTGAGAGGGAGGTGATGATAGTCCTATTTCTCTTAAATCCATATATTTTACAAATAGATTAAAAAGTAGTTAACACAAAAAAATATAAACACCATAAAAACTAAATAAACGGGAATGGGACTGGCTATCAGATAAATGGGTATGACAAAGGTCTCTCACCTAGGATTATCCATGGCCAATACATGCTGAGGGTCTGCTCTGCTACAGCACTGACACGCACACCCAGTCCCTGCCTGCAGGACACTGTCCCCCGGCCCCACATCTAGCACCGGTCAGCAGAAAACCCCTCTCTAGCACCAGCCAGCCCCACCCAAGTAAACTCATATTAAATAATTAATATCTTACAACTAAACACACTACCCTTTACAATTTAACTAAACACACTACCCTTTACAATACCCCCCTCACTGAAAAAGTGTCGCTTCACTCCTGAACGGCACTTTAGAACAACACTATTCGAGGGTCCCGGTACTATGAGTCCAAATTCTCCACCGGCCCCTTAGGGGTCTTCACCTCTACGTGCCGCAACGCTTCCTCCAAAGTGCACCCCGTCTTCGGTCTCCTCAGCCATACTCCGCCGCATCTTGGCCATCCAATAACCGCCACGAAGGCGACGCCTCCCACAAGAAGGGTAGTCCCTAATACGATGGACATCAACAGGAACAATGTCCATACTCCTCCTCCAGCGCAGTTCCGCAGTTCCTAGACGTGATCTCCGCCAACGTCATCCAAGCTGGAACTGCCCTCCGATGTCAAAAGTGAAGAAACAGCTGTTCACACTTCTGCTTCTGCCAGCGCCTGCAGGAACACACCTGTCGAGTTGTGCCGTTGGGACCTTGCGTGCACTATGCATGCCGTCATGGGCGGTCCTGAAGTCTTCAGTGGCAAGCCTAAGACCACCCATATCTCGTGCGTTGTAGCCACACGATGTACCCTCGCCAGACTGTAGTAGACATTTGGCTCGTCTGCACCTGAAACCAAAGTCACACCCATCGGGACAGCCAGCTCCACATCCCGCAGGGTTCTCTCTAATTCCCAACTCCGCAATAGGATCCTTGAAAAGATTCCCCTTTGGCACAACTCCACCCCCCTTACCGTTTCCTCAAGCCTAAGTAACAACTCGAAAGTGGCAAGTTCGGGGTTACGAAGAGAGGCAGTAATGGTTACTGTTTCATTTAAAAGCATCATTGAGGGGGACACTGCTTACCCTATCCCCTCATTCCTGGATGTCACTCCCTGTGATTCCTGTGATAGGTCCCTATCATTCGCGCAACACCCAACCAAACGAACAGAATTAAAATTTATCCTGTAACCCAGGTACATAGAAATACCTACTCTAAGAGTTTCGACTTCGCTAATTGTAATTCATCTCAGGCTCATACGCCTCCCTGACCATCGGGTGCTCTACGATGGCGAAGTTGGTACGGAGACCGTGGCGCAACGTCCCTGGCCAAGTGCGGAGGACTCCATTCGGGGTCCTGTGTAAGTTCTCCCGACCTTTCCGACTCTTCCTCACTCCCTTCGGAAACCGTTCCCCCCCTAGGGGCCCGAAGAGTGGAATCCTCTCCTGAATCGCTACTTTCCCCTGGAACGAGGGTACTTTCCTCACTTCCCTCCGTCTCTACCTCAGGGGACTCTACACTGCCCTTCGAGTACCGATCTCGCAACAGTCTGAAGTATTCTCCCAGAACACTACGTTGGGTCTCAGGGGTTGGGCAATCAGGTAGCGGACAACGGACTGCTGATTTCGTACGCACAGGGCATCGGGAGTGGCGGTGGCCTGAACTCGGGCCTGGCGCGACTGGTATTGGCGTCATTGGCAAACCCAAAGGCTGTGTTTCCTGAGGGCCCGGTGCTTCTTCTAACAGTTCAGGAGTGACTACCCCTTCCGGCTGAGTATTCCCTAACACGATCGTTTGCCCCGTTGGGTCTAACGAATTCTCCCCCGGCTCCACGGTTGCAGTCTCCGACATCCCTTCCACAGGGGTCACGCGGCCTGAGGCTGGCGCCTGTGCGCCCTGCGCCTCTTCCTCCTCGCCACACCCTCCAAAGTATTCGTCCTCCAGGTCGTAAGGTGCACCGGGCCACATCTCAAGTATAGACGGCTCTTCCGGTAGTATTTCCGACACTGGTGTAGGTCCATCAACCGCCTGGTTGACCTCTGGAGTCGACCCCTCATCACTTGAGTACGCTTTCTTTAAGCGATTTGCATGGACCACCATCCGACCCCCGGTACTAAGTAATACCTCGTAGGTTACTCGAGACAGTACCTTCACAATTTCATGAGGTCCCGTCCAAGGGCAATGGAATTTTGGAAAGTGACCTGGTTTTACTGCAGGCACATGCAAATAAACTCGATCCCCGCATTTGAATACACGCTCCTTTAACCTTCTGTTACAATAGCGTGTTCGTTCCGCCCACGTCTTTTCAGCCCTGGCTCTTGCCTCTTCATACGCCTTTGAAAGGCGGTGTCTGAGGTTGCCAACCTGGTCTTCCCAGACTTCCCCTTCTCTCAGGGGTGACGAGTCACAGAACGACGGGGGAGTCAGCTCTCTACCGAATATCAGGAAATTCGGTGAGTAGCCTGTGGAGGAATGCGGTATCGATCGATATGCCATCAGCGCATACGGGACCCATCTATCCCAATCCCTACCGTCCTTCCTGGCATAGTGTGAAACTGATTCTGTAATCGTACGATGGAGCCTCTCGATCATACCATTACACTCCGGGTGGTAAGGAGTTGTTTGAACCTTCTTTGTTCCCAGTAACTGACACACTTGCCTGAAGAACTTGGACACGAAATTGCGCCCTTGGTCGGTCAGAAGCCTGAGCGGCACCCCATGCCTCGTGACTATTTCTACAAAACCGCGGGCTGATTCTTCAGCTGTTAGGTCCTTAATGGGGATTCCCTCGGCATATCTCGTGAAATGATCTATAAACGTGAGCAAGTACTTGTTACCCTGGCCCGTTTTGGGAAATGGTCCCACCACATCCATCGAGACTTGCTCGAAAGGTGCTCTGGCCATATAAGGGCGTTGGACAGGGACGCGTAAGCCTGCCGGCGTCTTCCTTTTCGAACAGGCCTCACAGCTTTTTACAAACTCTGCCACGTCCTTCTTCCAGCTCGGCCAATAATACGAGCGGTGGACTATGGCAGAGGTGCGTTCAATGCCAGGATGACCCGCCCAGGGGGATGCATGACAATCCGTCAAAACGTCCTCCCTCATTACCACCGGGACGAGCAGTCGCCAATCAGAACCGGTAGAAGTCCCTGGGTCCCAATACAAAACACCGTCCGCGTCCTTCACGACCTGATCCGAACGACTCGTCGTTACCATGGACTGGCACCACGAGTCCTTTTTTTGAGCAGCCAATATCCTGTCCCTACTCCACACACAGCTCTTCAGCTGGGCGACCCTTCTACTCAATGCATCTGCATTGCCGTGATTCTTTCCCGGCCTATGTTCTACTTCATAGTCGAACTCGGTTAACCGCAGGGCCCACCTCGTCAGGCGAGCCGATGGATCATGCACTTTAAGCATCCACCTTAAGGCAGCATGATCGGTTATGAGCTTAAACCGCCTTCCTAATAAGTAGCAGCGGTATATTTTTGTAGCCCACACTACCGCCAAGAGTTCCCGTTCCGTTGCCGAGTAGTTAGACTCGGCTTTCTTTAACTGTCGGCTTGCGTAGCTAATTGGTCGCTCTTGGCCGTCTCTCATCTGAGACAAGACCGCACCAATTGCCGATCCCGAGGCGTCTGTTGAAAGGATAAACGGATCTCTAAAATCAGGGTATACCAGGACATTTTCTGAGCAAAGGAACTGCTTCAGTCCTTCGAACGCACGTTTCTGCTCTGGCCCCCACACAAAGGGAACCTTTGGTCCCGTCAAGGACGTCAGGGGTTTTGCAATCTCAGCAAACCCCTTAACAAAGCGTCGGTAGTAACTGGCCAACCCCAGGAACGACCTGACTTCACTGGCATTAGTTGGCGCCGGGAAGCTTTTCACAGCATCAACTTTGAGTGGGTCCGGCTTGACTCCATCTCGGGTAACAACATGCCCAAGATACGTTACCTCAGCTACCGCGAAATTACACTTCGCCCAGTTTGCCTTCAAGTTAGCTGATCGCAGTCGACCAAGGACTCCTTCTAACCTTTTCGCGTGACCCTCCGCATCCTCGCTATGGATCACTATGTCGTCGATGTAGACGAAACAGCCGTCGCCCTTAAGTTTGCCTAGCACCTGATCCATAGTTCGTTGAAACGTAGCCGGCGCTCCACACAAACCGAACGCCATTTTCCTGTATTCCCAGTGGCCTCCTAGAGTGGTAAAAGCCGTCTTCTCTCGGTCCTCGGGGGCTATGGGTATTTGGTGGAACCCGCTGGCCAGATCGATGGTACTAAAATACTTACTCGTCCCTAATTGTTCAAGGGTTTCTTGAATCAGTGGCAAGGGGTACGGGTCTGGTCGTGTTACCGCGTTTAACCCCCTAAAATCCGTACAAAAACGGTACTTTATACTCCCGTCCTGGTTCGTTTTTCTAACCAGCACAACTGGCGCCGACCAGGGACTATCCGAAGGGGTGATGACGCCCTTGGCGAGCATGCCTTCCAATTGTTCCTCCACCACAGCCCTCTCATGGAAAGGGACCCTGTACGGCCGTTTCGCAATCGGAGGAGCGTCTCCTGTTCTTATGTGATGGAACACAGGCAAGCTACACCCTTCCTCCCCAGGTTCCTCAAATACGTCCGAGAAATCCATCAGCACTTGTTCAATCAGGTGCTTTTCCTTCTCTGGCAGATGCGCCAGCTTACCCCTTATTTCTCCCCGAGACAGGTTACCATCCTCGACACGCTTAGGGGCGGATCTGTCTTCCGTGCGCAACACGTCTTCGGGGCATATCGCGTAAGCCTTGCCCGCGATCTCACCCTTATTCAACGTTAATTCGGTGGAGGTTTCATTTAGTACCTTCAGCCACAAAACGCTTGAGCTTCCGTCTACCACCACCCGCGCTATCCTCAGACCGCTAGCTGCCACAAGTTCAGGTTCGACCAGCACCGGTCCGTCCGGCTTACGACCTCTTATCTTCCCAGGCACCAAGGCTTCACAGTAAGGGGGGATTACTTCCGCCCTCTGTACCTTCACGAAACGATTCACCTCATCGTAGCCCAAAGAGATTCCTTTCAAGTCTCCCTTCTTCGGTCTACCCTTAGAGATTGGCGCCTCAGGGGATTTAGATAATGCACGACTGCCGCCGGCGGGCGTTTCACTTCCCCTCTTTTTGTCCCACTTAGAAACCAGCTCAGCGGTCCGGCGCTTAACCTCCCTTATCCACTGTCTGTCCTTCTCTAATCTGTCCTCATTGACTCTCATCAATTTATTTAATCGCGAAGGGGAACGGGTAGCCTTAATTGACCCAGAGGAAATATCAACCACCGCACCAAATCTCCTAAGCAAATCCATGCCCAGGAGCCCATCGCAGTCAATATCTACTTCTGCTATCACCACAGGGTGGATAAGGTCGGTCTGGTCCAGTCGCACTCTCACCGATTGCTCTCCACGAACCTCCAACGCCTCCCCGGACACGCCCTTTAATTTACTACTCGGAGGGAGTAGTTCCTTTCCTCTGATAGGCTTCTTGAGGAGTGTGACATCAGCCCCCGTATCTAATAGCATTAGGTGTGGGAGGCCGTCTATGCTCACTTGGACTGTAAACCTAGGCTTTTCCCCTCCTCCAATCCCGTGGAGCCTAACGTCTCTGTCCCCGCCTTAGTTTCGACCTGGTTCGCGGGGCTCGACCAGGTCTTGGCCTTTTGGGTTTTCCCTAATAGTGCGCTCTGATATAACCCTCTGGCGGCATTCCTTAGCGACGTGCCCTGGAGTTCGGCATCTATAGCACACGAGCGTCAGGGCCCCCTTTTTGTTACTTATCAGTGCCCCTCGATCGCCTGGAGTGACTGGCGTTGCACATTTACTTGAAAAGTGACCGCTACCTCCACAGCGATAACAAATCACTTCCAACTGAGACCGGGACTTCCCTCGGTCTTGGTGTACCCTACTCACCACCGGCCCTTCTCCCCCGGTCTCATCAATTGCAAACACCTGCCGACTACCCCCCTCCTCCAGCTCAATGGTGCACGCCCTTTCTACTGCTTCTTCCAAGGAAGACGGAGGGAACATCCGTACAAACCGGCCTACATCGCCCCTAAGGCCACTCAGGTACGCCGTTAATACCACGCGATCGATCTGCTCTCTCGCGACCATTTGCTCTATGGGAGACCCCTTTTCCTTCAGAGCTTTTTCACCTATGGCTCTACAGCGGTCCGCGAAAGCCCTGGAATCTTCGCCCTTTTCCTGACGAACGCTACTAAGTTTCATCAAGTACTGTTCCGGTTTCCAGGTATCTTTAAACCTAGCCTCTAACGCGTTTCTAATCGCTCCGTAGGTCGACTGAGGGCTCGTCAGGTCACGACGACTGGCTAAAAACGACGCGGCTGGACCCTTCAACTTCATCCTCACAACCAGGATTTTATCCAAGTCTCCCCAGTTACCGCATTGGCCTACAAGTTCCACCCCTTCAAAAAAATCAGTCACTGAGATTGACCCTGGTTCACCGGACCACGGTAATACCATAGTCTGGAGGCTCATGTCCTTTCTTACTTGAGCCCGGGGATCGCCCAACATAGTCTCGTTATCAGATTCGGTCACTTTGAATTCTTTACCCGTTAGCGTACTTAGCTGTGTGGACATGCGTTCAAGCTCCCTTTTCAATGATGCTTCCCTCTCCTCGAAAGCCCGATTAGCCTCGACGAGCTGCTCCAACTTTTGTCGAAGTTCCCCTTCCATGCTTACAAAAGGTGAGAATATACGCAATAAGGGAAAAGATAATTTATTTACTGCCTCGGGCTTGACGCCCGCGAACCTAAGGCTCTATCAACTGTAGGGTATGAGTAACTGATAAGGCCTCGGAATGAGGTCCGCGAATTTAAAGCTCTCATCAACTATCCTTATCGCCTCCTGTGTCGCTATAGCTAGCCACGCCCTATCTCCCTCTCACTCTTTCTCTATTCTATTCACGCGTAGTTCTTTAAGTAGTTTAGCCCCAAATCGCGTAAACTACCCCGCGCCTGACACCATTTGTAATGAGGATTTCTGTGAGAGGGAGGTGATGATAGTCCTATTTCTCTTAAATACATATATTTTACAAATAGATTAAAAAGTAGTTAACACAAAAAAATATAAACACCATAAAAACTAAATAAACGGGAAAGGGGACTGGCTATCAGATAAATGGGTATGACAAAGGTCTCTCACCTAGGATTATCCATGGCCAATACATGCTGAGGGTCTGCTCTGCTACAGCACTGACACGCACACCCAGTCCCTGCCTGCAGGACACTGTCCCCCGGCCCCACATCTAGCACCGGTCAGCAGAAAACCCCTCTCTAGCACCAGCCAGCCCCACCCAAGTAAACTCATATTAAATAATTAATATCTTACAACTAAACACACTACCCTTTACAATTTAACTAAACACACTACCCTTTACATATATATATATATATATAATTTTGGATATCATTTTCTTCATCTCTTGGGTAGGATCGATGGACATTTTTCGAAAATCACGCCATGAGTACTACTCTCAATAGCCGATTTCCCTTAAAGGAAATCTGCTAATACCTAAATTGAGTTAAGTACCTGAAAATCAGATGCCTACGTTGATCTAACAGGAAATTAAAAATATATCTCGTTTAATGTTTCCCTACGTGAGAAATCTTTTTCTCCTATGTAACAACCACTTGACTTCTTTGTACTCATATTAAATTAAATAAAAATGTGTTTTGAACTACTTGATTTAAAAATATTTCAATTTAAAATGATATACAATATCTTCGATAGAATACAAGAGACCAAAAATAGTTATAAGAACTTAATTAATAATTTTTTTAATGGTAAGAAAAGGGTCTCCCACAACCCCCTGCAACAACCACCTATTAGGGCTGTACCTCTGGAGAAATTTGATTTTTTTTTTATTTGACTTCCCTTTAAAGCCCACTTCGATGAGTTGATTTCAATGACTAGATGTTGCAACAGACCTCAATATGAAATTTCGACATTGTAAGGCTAGGCGACTTATTTTAGATTTTCTATCGAAAAACAAGCTGCAGCTCAAATGGCATAATTAAGCAAACATTGCTTTAAATATACGTGAATCTATTAAAGGAATACCAAAAACCACATCAGCTTAAATTTTAAATATGTATTGTCTCTGGTTCACTCTCTGGCACCTGAAAATTTCGGGATTTTAAAACCACGTTCGTTAACGATCTTGGCTTAGAAGGAGGTGGAGGGTCTTGTAATGGTAAAATCGAATATTCAAAATACTCTGTTATAATGAGTCAGATCCAATAATGATATATAAAAAATCTAGTAGAAAATGTAATTCTCTAAATCTTCTAAGCACTTTTGTTTTCATAGGACTAACGGTTAACGAGAAATGGGTGCTATTAACGGGGTTTCTTTGTGTTTTTCATAGTTTCATAGCAAGGGTCACCAATGAAAAACATTTTTTCCGCGGAAACTTTATTGATCCTGTCCTACAAGTTTCGAGGTTTACATACCACCTCCTCAGGGGCTATCCATTTCTGAAGTGCTCGTTCGTTGCGACTGTCCCTTCCTCACTGGGGAGGTCGTTGGTACTTTCATGAGAAAACGCATTTACCGCGTTTGCTTATATTACAAAATTACCCAAAAATGTCATCATACAATTGTTTGTGAACAATATAGTAGTAAATGAGTGCCAAAAACAACATAAATTTCAATTTAATATTTCATATCAATATCTGTCAGATATAACGTTTATTATTATTTACGTCCACTTTATGCTACTAAGCTAATCGGGACGGGTTATCTACAGGTCACCACCCTTTTCTAGTCAGGGTGGGCTCAAGGAGTTTATTTAGTGAGTCCGTCACTAAATAAATTTCTACTACCCAGGGCAGGAATCGAACCCGCCACTCTAGCTCTACCACCCGAGATTAGGACCAACGCCTTAACTCGCATGGCCAACCTGAGCCCCTTTTCATCTATAGATCGTTTGTCTGTTCGCTCTCTAGACATCGCAAATTTCGAAAACGTCCGTCACGCAGGGGCTGCGTAAACTAAGCAGGTTTCCAATAGAGAAGTTATACAATAGAGAAAGGGCAAGTTATACACTAGAGAAATCTCCATACGAGTGCCGAACAGTTACGGAAACGGCCGAACTAGTTTTCGGCGGGAACGAATAGAAGAGACCATAGCTGGTCCGTTATACTTAATAAAAATGCAAATATCTCGGTTAATATTCAAGATAGAGAATAAAAGTATATAACAATATTTACAGTAAATTAAATTTAATTTTCAATAAGATTGGTTCTATACACTTTTTCGATCCGACGAATACTAAAGGAGATATTTCGAATTTTCGAAATTCCTCCCTCTAACACCCCCCCTCCCACTAGGCCGATTTCAGCCGTTAACGAACTTGATCTTCCTTTTTACATAAATCGATTAAATACCGAGTTTGGTGACGATTAAACAAAAATTGCTACCACTAGAGTGTTAACAGACAAATATATATATAGTTTTGAACGGACCTCATTTTCGCCATCTCCTGGGTAGGATTGATGGACATTTGAAGACATTTTTCGAAAATCACGTCATGAGTACGACCTCAATAGCTGATTCCCAAATCTGCTAATATTCAAACCAAACTTTATATTTAAGCAAAGATCGAGTTCGTTAAACGCCAGAATCAGCCCAGTGGGGGGGGGGCTTTAATGGGGGTTATAATGAGTCGGATTGGAAAATATAATAAATTCAGATTAATACAAATCCTCAAAAGAAGAAGAATTTTTTAGCTTTTCCACTGTTTGTTGAAGGTTACGGTATACTGTAAATAATTTAGATATAATATTTTATTTTCCTTGAAAAGAATCCTTAAAGTAATTTAGAGAGTCCTCCTTATCAATTGCAATTATGTTTTCAACTGCATTTGAGTAAAACAGAACATGTGGGATGGGCTCTACCCAATGATGTCACCAAGTTCCGTTACATTTGCCGGGCCTAAATCTCTCTCTCTTCTTTCACAACTCTCTGCAAATTGTAACTTGTTTTATTAATAAACAAATATTAGTTTCTAGCAGTCGGAGCTGGTGTTAGAACATAAAATTAGTGGAGATAAGGTATGAATAGGAAATTGAGTGTTTATGTGAAAAGTGGAGTTAGAAACGAAAGGATAGTCCATGGTAAGTATTCTGCATTGATAATATGGTTAAATTTAAATTAATGTCGATTAAAGAGAAAAGGAATTTCCATCAATGACAAAACGACTTGAGCGATAACAGTATGGAAGATTTATTGAAGTACGGATTAAAAAATGGTCAATTACTTGTGAAAATATATATATTCAGTTCTAATAGCCACCCCATTTTCAACGGACTTCTACTTTTTGGTACTATATATTGAAAAATTTCAAAAACCCTTACCGCACCATAGCTCGTCCGTTACACTTTATAAAAATGCAAATATCTCGGTTAATGTTCAAGAAAGAGACAACATGTATAAAACAACATTTATAGGAAATAGAAATTGTAATAAGATTTTTCCTTTACAATGTTTCTATCCGATGTATAATAACGGAAATATTTCGAAATTTTAATTCACCTTTCTAACCCCCCCCCCCCTCCGGGTTCGCTTTCAGCCATTAAGGGACTTGATATTTATTTCTACATAAAACGTATCTATAACGAGTTTAGTAATGGCCAAACAAGCAACAGCTACCGCTAGAGCGGACCTCATAGTAAAACGAATATTAAAGTAATAACTCCCTCAATTGCTGAGTTAGAAAGAAATGTACGAATATTATAAGACATTATTTTTTATCTACAAGAGTTATATAAAAATCGCCGGATAATATAAAATTCATTATCGTTTATGTGTGTGTATGTATACATATATCGGTTGGTTTCGTAAACTGTATAGTTCTTCAGACACCCCTATGTGGGACTCGAGGGGTCGTGATCAGATTTACGTAGTGAATCCCAGTTGAACACCAGAAGGGCCTGGAATGAGTTGCCTCAAGTAGATTTAAGGGCCTCATTCTACTCGAGGGAGAGCAGTGGCCAGTTTGGGAATGGACGGGATCTAGGAGAGTCAAATTTTTAAGCTGTACCGAGTGGCCTTGAGATAGATTTACTCACTAGACTTCCTCCGCGATTAAGGTGATTATTATAATTCACTACCGCTGTCTTACCACTGCATACTGGTAGGAAAGTGCTGTGCTAACTCACGGTTACCTATTCTAGTGTTGCTTGACTATGGTGGTCTAAAACCGGACGCTCTACCGCTGTTCTGTAGAAACCTTCGAATATATATATATATATACATACATATACATGATTAAACGGGCTTGTATTCAACATCTACTTGGTAGACTACAACCTTAATAGCTGATTTATTAATTGATATATTGATATTAATAGCCTTTAGAGGAAATTTGCTAACATCTACAAAATTGAGCGATAGGCTCCATGTAAGAGACGCTTCATGACCAGCAAAAGTCGATTCTCTCTTTGAAACTCTTAGCTATTGTTCAATTTCCTGCGATTGTTCACTTGTTTGTTTTGTAAGAGAAGAATAGAACGGTATGCATTTCAGATAGGCTACTCGATGACGAAGATTTATTGGCAATTTGTAAACTTAATGCATTAGACGTTTCTTGAGAGAGGTAGTTTGGGCGACTAACATGAGAAAGGATTTTAGATAGTTATTTTTTATTCTGAGTTGGTATTCTGGCAGGTGGAAGTGACTTCTAATGTATGTAGGATGAAAAAATGTTGGCTACGCTTCCACTATAATAATTTATTAAAACGACAAAGTGCTTTCGATGCTGTACATCATCGTCAGTGCCCTGTTGACACACTAAATAATAATTACATTTTCTATTAAAATATTTTAGATACCATGTAACAACTTATCTGTCTTAGAACTAAATAACATATAAAACTTTTCATATATCAACAATTTTTTTTATTAAATTAAGTGGATACAGGTAGGACATTAAAGCTAAGTTATTTTTTAGTATTGCCATATAGAAACAGCTTTGTTTTTAGGACGAACTATGAACATGGGAATCTAATAAATATGTAACTTTCATGTTATTCGGCCATCAATGTTTCTTTTATTCGGTAAGTTTAAATAAAATAAAAATTTTTACCATGAACCCTAGTCACCAACGTGGCAAAATTAGCACCCTAAGGACAGACTTTCGACAGTACCTACTATGAAGATATGAAATGGCGAAAATTTGTCAAATTAACGCGAAAAGGGTTTGAAAAAAGTTAAAATATATTCCTTATTATGACATGGATCAAAAAATGTTACATAACAAATCTTTATGATTGTTCAATTGTTGTTCGAACCTTTTGATCACTTATAAGAATATTAACCTAGATACATGCATATTATTGTTTTTTAGTTTCCTTGTCACCGTGATTGTCCCTTTGAGTACCTGATCCATGAAACGTCTCATTTCCAGCTTAAATATCAAATCATGTTTGCTTAGCTTTCTTCTTACACTAAAAATGGCGAATAGACGATATTAGATCCATAGCGTCTCCAGCCCGTGTTAAATTAGCTTAGTTTACGCAGCCCTCTTTGACGGACTTCTGTTTATCTTTTAATATTACTCAATTTGAAAATCCTAGAAGATTAACTTCGATGGGCACAGTAGAGGCAAGGCTAACGGTCTGTGCTCTCGGTTCAAGGAACGGGGGTGTACAATTTGTAGGGCCTGATAAAGGGATAATCGATAATAGAATTAGGTTCGGGCTATCAAGGCATACCGTTACAAGGTAACGCTTCCTATTACATGCAGCAGTTCAAGCTGGTATTGAACATACAGCTGTAGGTACATTGCGTTTGATCTGGGGACATTCTAAATGGATTAAATAAAAAAAAAAGAAGGCAAATGCATCTTGGATTTAAATTATCATAATGTTTAAGTTAAATTAGGCACAATTTCATTGGATAGTGTATGTAAAAAGATCTATTTGATGTAGCAGTGAACTTTGGTGAAACAGTAAATTGATAGTTTATAATCAATTTGTTGTATTGTTAGCCGTTAGATATGGCAAGCTAGTAGAGGTCATTCACAATGTAGCCCCCACCGAATGCAGTTAGTGCTCTCTGCTTCTCCTCCATTTGAAACTGCTCTGAAGAAGGGGACCAATGGTGCCCGAAACTTGTAAGCAGGTCCAATAAAATTCTCAATAAGAAGAATTAAGAAACAATTCCTTTAGGCGATACCCAACAATCCTCTACTAGCTTGATAGTTTATAGTTCAGATCCGGTTTAGTGTGTGTGGTTCATATTTTGTATGTCAAATGTTATGTTTAAGTATCGGTATTGTTGTATTTGTATAAGTGTAATTAAACTG
This sequence comes from Riptortus pedestris, assembly GCA_019009955.1. Classification (NCBI taxonomy): domain Eukaryota; kingdom Metazoa; phylum Arthropoda; class Insecta; order Hemiptera; family Alydidae; genus Riptortus; species Riptortus pedestris. The sequence continues at coordinate 75,828,257 of CM032233.1, forward strand.
TTTCTCTGTCAGAACCATTCACATTTTATTTCCATACCTCAACAGTTTAAGTTATCAATACGTTTAAATTAGAAAATTTAAATATTAGAAATTTTTAATTTGTCTACTCATAGACAAGTTATGTATATTATGTTATACATACTGAATATTGTCAAACCAAAAAAAGTCCGCCACGCAGGGGCTGCGTAAACTAAGCAGATTTCCCACGTGAAGTTTTACAATAGAGAAATAGGCATTCTGCTAACACTTAACACCACCGTGAGTAAATACAAACGGTAATGAAAAATCGTTAAGTTAATTTTAATAAGCTCCCAACGGAAACGGCTTATGAATTGTAAACAAATAGGTCTGCCAACCACTGAGAGCTGAACAGGTAGTCATATTCTTCACCGTAAAGAAAAACAATTACTGATATACATCTGAATATAACACATTAACTTTATTGCAAATATTACCAATATCGAGTACTGCAATTTATAATGAATCAGAATAATTTATATTTTAATAACTAAAACTATAGTAGTCCAAGAAATAAAGAAGGGGGGGCATCAACTGAAGGTATTTGCATATATTTTACTAAGTGAAAAGTTAGAAGACGAGACCGACCTACGGAAATGGCCGAACTAAACCGGAAATGTATATAACAATATTTATAGTAAATTCAATTTGCAATAAGATTCGTTCTATACAATTTTTCGATCCGACGCACAGTAACGGAGATATTTCGAATTTTCAAAAATCCCCCATTTAAAGCCCGAGTTTGATAACGATCAAACAAAAATTGCGACCGCTAGAGCGATAACAGACAAATATATATATATATATATATATATAATTTTGAACGGACCTCATTTTCGTCATCTCCTGGGTAGGATAGATGGACATTTAAAGAATATTTTCGAAAATCGAGTCATGAGTACGACCTCAATAGCTGATTTCCCTGCTAATAAATTCCTACTTGAGTTCAGATTTGTTTTCATCAAACTGATTCTGTATAAGAGGTTCATTATGTTCAAGTCATGCATATGTCTCGCTTTTCATGCATCCGAATTATTTATTTCTATCATTGTGTTTGCATACATAAACTCGAGTTTGTGTACTAATGATTTAGGTCTGGTGTAATTAACTGCTCGAGATAATAATTATTGCATAATGTATTAATTGCAATTATTAAGTGTGTGTTTAAAGCAGGTATGGTCAACCTTTGACATGCTGTGGGACAAACTTTAGTGTGCAAATACGTTCGCGGGCCGCTTTTAGAAGTAGTGCATTTTAAAGTAGTGTTCATAATTTTTAACGATAGATATCAGACATGAAATTATAATACAATTTATTAAAGTTACGAAATGAAAAAAAATAAGTACAACATGGTACAATGAGTTTGAATTTGGGAAACTAAACCATCGATGTTTGGATTAATTCTACTGGTACAAAGACGAAAAGTATTTTCCAAATTGTCGTTAGTCAGTCATGTACGATGTTTTGTATTATTAACTTTCATCAATGAAAAGAACTTTTCGCATTTATAAGTACTGCCAAACGCACTAATCTCACCTCATCTTCCTCATTTGGAGTTAGTAGTGTAATATTTTTGTTTGATGGGGTTTTGCAAAATGTCTCACGGGCCGGAGGTTGCCCACATATGGTTTAAAGAGTAAGTAAATAAGAAGATTGTTTAATAAAATTACATTATTTCGCTTATTTTAAAATATTAAAACGGATTGGACTATTTTCTAATTATTTATTGTTCAATATGGGTGAAATAATCTGACATTTTCAGATCAAAGGTATAAACTTTATTAAACCAATTTTATTTCAATTCTCTTCCTAAAATACTTTTCGCTTGCCAAAAAAAGTTATACGTTTTTTATATATAGTTAGTAGTATTTTGTATGTTTGCATAGCTACAAGAAAATTTGTTTACTTGTTAGCAAATTTTCCTTAAGCCAAATTAGCTATTAAGGTTGTACTCATGATGCGATTTTCGAAAAATCTCTTCAATTTGAACCTACCCTGAAGATGACAAAAATGAAGTCTGTTGAAAAGTGTATATATATATATATATATATATATATATATATATATATATATATATATATATATATATATATTGTTTATTAATATGAAATAGTTACTTTAATTTTCTATGCTCTGGTGATTAGATATATTTATATAGGAAAATGTTGGTATTTTCTGCTGGATAACTATGATGATTGGCCAGTCCTCCATCCGTTTACATACAACTCACAAGCTTACAAGTAGAAGAACAATGTTGAACACTTTTCTTCAGCATGCTCAGAATGTCCACGCGAGAGTGACGGCCAATGCAAGTTCAACTTTTATAGAAAATTGCAAAAATGTGAAAGCTAACTCAAATCGCTTTCCTGGTAATTCACAGATAGTTAGCCACAGCATTATGCTGAAACTGCTGTGGGAACGAGGTTTTCTTCACGCTCTCTCTAATTGAAAAACCACACCTCAAGTATGCCTCCAACGAGTAGACGATGCAATGATATTAAACATACTATAATAGGTTGTGTCGAAATCGTATTAACTTTGCATAAGGAAACTCATAGGTACTTAAAACTGATAGGAATGAAAGTTATCTTTCGGGGTGTCTTGTAACAATTACCAAGGGCAATAGCGTGAATTTTATGAACAGGAAGATAAAATTTTTAATATTCACATCGCTTATTTCAATCATAGACTTAAAGATTTGATATTGGTAATCCTGATTGCTGTTCTTCATAGATAGAATTTAATAAATATGTCGCTGACATTGTTAGAGATTACAGGAATTTATCATATGATGGCTTGATATTATCAGTTGAGGGCAATTTACATACATTTACGTCTTATTAATTATCATTATTTAAGGAACTCAATATTTAGATTCTCTAAAGTCTCGACCTGACTTTTAAATTATGGCTGTTAGTATAACTTTAAAAATTATAGAATCAACTCGCATGGTACTTTCCCCCTATAATTTCAAAGATTAGTAATTATAAGGGGTGCTTCTAATGCCCACAATTTCTTTATTATTTAAATTTTTTCTTGTAATTTTGCTATAAATTCCACTTAATTTTGGAATACTGGAGTACATAAGAAATGAAGATGTATCAAAATATCCAGTGGTAACTCATTTCAATCAAAATGTGTATTAATATAATAAACGAATTTAAAAGAAGGATTTTCATAAATACCCGTCGATAAAATCATATGATTATGAGAAGAGAGTAGACTGAAGTTACCTAGTAATATTTTCCCTTTGAAAAATGCAACAAAACAGGTAATAACTCCTTTATAACTAGTTTATTGTCAAGTCAGCACAAACAAAATGTGTGTATTCCGAAGCGCTGTTAAATTAGGGAACAAATAAAAAGTGAGTTTCCCACCGATTCTAATAGCTGAACTAATTAAGGGAACCAAAATAATTCTGGACCAATATAATTAGGATGTTATCGTGGCCGTGAGATTTTCAGAAGATTTTTATCAGAGCAGGAAATAGTCTCATCCAGATCCAACATTTAGGAATTTAAAAATTCGAATGTTGATGTTTTAACAATGGTTTTCTAACTATGCATTAAGAGTCTTCGATGAGGCATTTCAAAGCCTCCTAAACATCCAGAGCCTCCCCCCACAAAAGGAGAAAAGCCGAATTTTCCACTTTCCGAATTCTACTTTGTGAAATGATCACACTATATGTAAACCGAATTCAAGTATTTTCGTCTGGTAGTAGTCAAGTATCATCGACACATAAAAGTGCGACAGATTAATGGCTGAGTGGGGAACAATGGATAAATTATATGAGCTTTTATATTAGACAATGGACCTCATTTATGATGAGCTGTACAATAAAAAAAAATATTAAGGGCAATTTAATTACGATGTAGCAATTCTTTTTCTTTCTTTTTTAAATTGAGATGCATTTTAAAGATGCTTAGAATCCCATTATCTTATCGACATTTAATAGATTAATTTTATTATTTTTATTTCAACTAACTTACTCTTTCTTCTGGACTCTCTTATGAAACCTAGAAACTCATAATAGGGGGCTCAGGTTGGCCGCTCGGGTTAGGGCGTTGGTCCTAATCTCGCGTGGTAGACCTAGAGTGGCGGGTCCGATTCCCGCCCTGGGCAGTAGAAATTTATTTAGTGACGGACTCGCTAAATACACTTCTGGAGCACATCCTAGCTAGAAAAGGGTGGTAACCTGTAGATAACCCGTCCCGATTAGCCTATTACCATAAAGTGGACGTAAATAATAATAAATAAAAACTCATAATAGTGAGTAAAAAGCCATACCCCTAATATAATCCACTCCACAGACGGCTGCCAAACAGGACAATAGTTAATGTAAATAAATATTTCTTTTTTAAGTTTGAAGTTATTTGTTCCTGGCTGGAAAAATAGAATTTTAAATTAGAAATGATTGTGTAAGCAATTAAAGAAGATGAAGTTTGCAAAATATTGGAAGCCGGAAGAAAAAATATAATGACATCTTGCTTAAAAAACATTTTTTATTTAAATATATAAAATTAACATAAGTAATAAATTAACAAATGTAACCAAAGTTAAGCATGTACTAAAAAAATGGTAATTAGGCATCATTTAACAGATACTTAACATAGTTATTACTGACACTTCTTGGAAAGCTGCCGTTATCTTTTATGTCAGATAAAGTTCAAAGGACTAAGCCGACTTTTCTTCGTTTTGACTGAAAACTAAAGCATCGATAACTTTTGAATGTCTCGCAAAAGACCTCGAAGGGGAATTGAGAGAAGGTAAATCGAGGTTTGAACTATTAACTTCATAGTCCAACAATCTGGGCCCAGTTTGACCTTAAAGGATTAAAGTAGATCTTATTTTAGATAATTTGGATGGTTTTAAAGGTAGGATTGTTTTTTTTTTTTTTTTTTTTTTTGTTTTTTTTTACATACTTGTCCAAAGTATCACAGTATTCCTGATTTGGTCTTTTCATTAATTTTTCGTTTCTCAAGTAGAGATCCCTCTTTTCAATCTTATAACTGAAATAGAAATTATTTAATTGTTGATGGGATTGTACTTGATAAATATTTAAAGTATATCTAGTATAAACAGTAAACATGTACATTCTGAAGTTTGGTTAGGTTCACAGAATGCTTCTTTAATATTTCATTTTAGAGATGCTAATTTTAATTTCTACTCAGCTGTAAACAAATAATATCGCCCGGAAATATTTATGAATTCAGTTCAAGATTTTTAAAAAGTTTACCTCTAGGGTTAGAATTTGTATTTTGAAGAAAAAAAAAAACTTAAATGTGTAAAATGTATTAGTTGTTCACCCTGAAATTCAAAACGGTATGCTTCCATTATCACAAACGAAAAGGAAATAGAGATGCATTTGTTGTTTGATTAATTTATCGTTGGATTAATATTTTTTTCCTTATGATCCTGAACCTTTGCCTTGTTTTATAATTAAATTTTATAGCAAATATGTTTAATCAATGTTTTTTTTGAACGAATGAACCGCTTAATTTTACATTAACAGACCTCTTGCTCCATGAATAAATGATTGAATATATTAAATTAAAAAAAAAAAAACAGTCAAAGGCATGGAAATAAAATTTTAATACAAAGCGTAAAACAAAGGCACAAGGTTGACTGATAACACTAAGTGAACACGTCATTCTATTCCCAAGGACTACCGCTTACTTGAAGGGGAATGCATTCCAAGTCTGGTAGAAACATTCAGTTCATACAATATTATAGTCCTGCATAACTGTTTGTGCCTTGGAGTGTTAATATAATGTATAATGGCATGAAAATTATAATTTTCGAACAGTTGAACCAGTCGAAGCAAATTAAATTTATTATAAAATGTAAAGGTTGGTTTAATAAACTAAATTATTTATCAAGCCCATATGAGCAAATTAAAAGTTAATGGCTACTTATTAGAGTAAAGTCCGTCACGCAGGGGCTGCGTTAACTAAGCAGATTTCCCACGTGCGCCACTTATTTGCATTTATCTCAAAACAAAAAAGTTCAATGAGAACAATATTTGGTGTTTAAGCTTCAACTAAAGTGCTTCATAACATAATAGAATATTGTTAATATGAGATGAGTAGGAGTGGGACTTTACTGAGGACCGAAAACTAAAAAATGCAAATATCTCAGTTAATAATCAAGATATAAAAAACACGTACATAACATCATTTATAGAACATTACATTTTCAATAAGATTGGTTCTATACAATTTCTCGATCCGACGTATAATAACGGTGATATTAAGAATTTTCGAAATTCTCCCCCTTTAAACCCCCCTGTATATATAGACATATGTATACAGTTTTGAACGGACCCCATTTTCGTCATCTCCTGGGTAGGATCGATGGACATTTGAAGAAAAATTTCGAAAATCGCGTCATGAGTACGACCTCAATAGCTGATTTCCCTTAAGGTAAATTTGCTAAAAAATGAACAATAGATCGCGTCAGATCAGTAGAGCGTTTACGACTTAGAAAATTTACTGGGTTTACGCACCCCCCCCCCCTTCCGTGACGGACTTTTAGCTGTGCAGTCATGGAGCTTTGAGGTTTAAATTCTATCAGTTCCCGTCGTGAGGCAGTTGAGCAGTTAACTGAAGAAGCAGTGATCTCTGGTCAGTAAAGCCACTACAATAACTACCTTTTAACCTCCCACCGAATCCGTAATGCAGGCCTGGGCCCTTCGTTGTCTGTTGAGCAAATTAATCATTTTCAGAATGTTTCAGCGCAGTAAATTCAAGATTGAAGACTTACCTCAAACTGTACGATGTAACAAGAAAATGACTCCATACTAAAATCTCTTTTTCTTTTTTTATTAAAATATGTAAAACAATATCCTCCAATGGAAACTCGATTACTAATATACTGTCGTTATTTCCATAGTCGGTTAACTCATGGCGTTATGCATTGGGGTTATTAAAAAAAATATTTTAGTATTTAAATCGAAGAACTAGAGCAATGCGGTTTATATTCAATAGAAAAGCTAGACTTCCGTCGGCCACTTCAAGGACCCAAATACAGTGTATGTTTCTTGAATATATATGTACCAAAAGATAGTGCCATATATTCATAAAACTAGCTTCAAGAATATGCTTTAAAACCCCCATCAAAAACCTAAGTATTTCGAGGAAAGTGTAGCGCTAATGTGAGGGCATGCAAATAAACGAAAAGTCCGTCACGCAGGGGCTGCACTAACTAAGAAGATTCCACACGTGGGCCACGTATTTGCATTTATCTTCAAACGTTAAAGTTCAATGAGAACAATACTGCTATTTAGGCTTCAAATGAAGTGCTTCATAATATAACAGCCTTTGGTTACTGATGGCCGAAAACTAAAAAAACGCAAATTTCTTGAGATAGTGAAAACATTTACAGAACATTACATTTGCTATAAGAATGGTTTTATACAATTTTTCGATCCGACGCATAAGAACGGGGGAATCGGACCTTTTTAGCAGCGTGGATTGCAATCCTGTTGTGAAGTTAAAGTAAAGAACTAGAAATATGTAGAATTTTAATAAATTGAATGAAGCAGAACTATACATTCTGATCCTTTTATGAAGTGATATCTTATTGCGCTTTTAACATTTAGTGGTAGCAAATACGTTTTGTTTCATTTCATACTTTTTAATACTATTGTAAATTCAATAAAATATTATTATTATTTATTAACGTCCACTTTTTGCAACTGAGGCTAATTGGGACGGGTTATCTATAGGTTACCACCCTTTTCTAGCCAGGGTGGGACTAAGGATTTTATTTAATGAATTCCGTCACGAAATAAATTCCTATTGCCCAGGCGGGAATCGAAATCGCCACTCTTGGTCTACCATGTGTGATAAGGCCTACGCTTTAACTCACATGGCTAACCTGAGCCCCAATAAAATAGTTATATTCCAACGGGAGACCATGCCTATAATATTCCATCGAAGATCGACACAGTTCTTTAGAAATTCTGTCAAAGTGCCTCAGATATAATGATCTATTGGCTTATAGGAGGGAGAGAGTGAAGGTTTCCAGTGATGGCCAAGCAGCTGGGAATCATATTTAGAGGCTGGTGATGTCGTGAGGGGCCTTGGTGTATTAGGGGGTACTGGCTCTCTTACAAGATAGTGTACCGGCTGGGGGATTGCTCTTATGTAACACCTAAATCTCGTGACCCCAGTCCCACCACCCTTTCCACTCCCTAGAATACTCTTTCTCATCATCAATAACTCCTCTAGGAGGTTTTTTGGTTCCTGCGGCTTGTATATGGTCACAAGGGATAGAAAGCATATTCATCAAGGAGAGAGACAGATAGATAGGCAGTGGCAGAAGAAAAAGAGAGAGAGGGGGGGGGTTCTATTCTCTTAGCAGATTTCCCTTAAGGGAAATCAGCTATTAAGGTCGTACTCAAGACGCGATTTTAGAAAAATGTCTTCAAATGCCCATCGATCCTACCCAGGAGATGACGAAAATGAGGTCCGTTCAAATATATATAAATATATATATATATATATATATGTATATATATATATGGTGTTGTTGTTTTTTGGAGTTTTGGTCAGAGTTGGTGAAAATATCTTAGTCCATTCCAATATTTATTTTCTCTTCTTCAGGGAAAGACTAAAGATACTTAAAAACTATTGTACATTACTGTTGTACCTCTGTTTATATTAGTACTCCTATATATATATATATATATATATATATATATATATATATATATATGACCAGTGGGAGGGGGGGTTTAGAGGGGGGATTATCGAAAATTCGAAATATCTCCATTAATATACGTTGGATCAAAACATTGTATAGAACCAATCTTATTGCAAATTAAATGTACTATAAATATTGTTATATACATTAATCCTCTATCTTGAATATTAACCGAGATATTTGCATTTTTCAGTTTTCAGCCTTCAGCAAACCCCCACTTCTGCTCATGTTACATAAACAATACTCTGTTATGTAATAAACCACATTATTCGAAGCTTAAATACCATAAATTGTTTTCAAGATACCTTTATTATACGAGATAAATGCAAATATGTTATCGTGACCCCCCCCCCCTTTCTTAAGTTCTTGGACAACTAAAATTTGATTTATTGAGATAAAAATTATTCCGATCCATTATAAATTACGGTAATATAGTAAATAGTTTTCAATATAATTTATATGTTTTATTCTGATATATTTCCGTAATTCTTTTTCTTTCCTGTGACAATTTGGCTCACCTGTTCGTTTACATTTCAGGTGCTTCCCATCTGGAGGTATCTTATTATCGTTTGTATTTATTCACTTGATGTTGACGGTGCTATTGTGTTACAAGTATGTAGATTTATCTATTGTTAAACATCACGAGGGAAATCTGCTTAGTTTAAGCAGCCCTTGCGTGACGGACTCTTCATTAAGTGTCTATGTGTAAGGTATGTGTGGCCGATCCTGATTCTGGCAAGAGCATCTTCCTCCCGTCTAGTACTCCTATAGCTTGATGACCACTCCTTAATTGTGCGTTTGATACTACTTACTTTCGTCTATTCTGATTGCCATTTGTCTAGGATTCGGTGTCGTATATGTCTCACTATGTCTTCGTAAAGTAAGAAATGATATAACACCTTATTGTTAACATGAATAGGATCGGAGGTTTACTGAAGACTAAAAAATACAAATAATAAGCTCAACTTTTAACTGATCAGTGCGTAGTGATCGTAAACATAGGTCTGGTACGGGAGACTTGTCTTTGCCCAAAGTCTGGACCAGAAAATATTTAAGTGTTTTATTGTGACCTGCTGCCAAGAACTCCAATTGCAATGAGTTAAGTGTGGTCATGACATTGTAATATTTACACTTTTGTGTATTTTTACTTTTTAATGTTGTGTCCCGCGTACATGCTGGATGAAATAAATTCTAAAGCATGAAGTTTATCAGCAGTGATATCCCCTAACAATTTCATTTTAGTTGTTTAGGTTTATAGCTGAATGTCGAAATTTTTCTTCAAATGCTCATCGATCCTTCCTAGATGACGAAAATCAGGTCCATTTAAAATTATATATATATATATATATATATATATATATATATATATATATACTCGTATTTGTTACCGCTCTAGCGGTCGCAATTATTGCTTTATCGTTACCAAACTCGATATTTAATCGTTTTATGCAAAAAGAAAGATCAAGTTCGTTAATGGCTGAAATGATTTTCGAAAATTCGAAATATCTCGGTTACTATACGTCGGATCGAAAAATTGTATAGAACCAATCTTATTGCAAATGTAATGGTTTGTATTTATCTGCTTAAAATTCACGATGGTGTTACCAGTATGTAGATTTATCACCTTTTCACCTTCCTTTTCACAACCCTTTTTTTCACAAACCTTTTCGTAGTAAGTCTGCTTAGTTCACGCAGCCCCTGCGGGACGGACTTTTATTTAGCTGTGCATTATAAGTGCTTCAAGGCTCAACTTATGTACGTCCTAAGTGGCCACTTAGAGGTAGTATGGAAATTGATTTTTCCCTGAATAAAAAAATAGGCAACCTCGGGTTTTAATGCCAATTGCACGTCAGAAAGCATCATGTGTCCACATGTCATCCCAGCTAATGCCTTCATGTTAAGCTATCCTGGCATTTCATGAGGCAGATTTCCATTTCCACATCTTGTACTTTTTTCTAGTATCGAGGATAAAATGAAAAAAAAAACTAAAAACGTTAAGGCAACCTAGAAATTTGATATTAAAAGGGAACAAAAGAGAAAAATGCAAGAAACATCTCTTCTTCTAGCTAGATGATGATGCTAATAATGCTACAAGGAGGAAAAGTGTGAAAATAAGGACGGTGGTTTTTCACACAGCCTCCTCTCGGAAAATAAGGACAGTTTTTAAATGAAGAAGAATAAAAACATGTCTATTGATAAATGCTTCAAAATTCTTTCTATGGTTTGAAGAAATTAGACAATTTTCCTCCTCTTGAAATTTACTTATAGGATGATATAGCATTATGTACTCAATCGTATTGCCGCAAATGGAGTTATTAACTTAGTAAATATGCAGGTGGTGCAACGCGATTAGAAAAAATTTATAACCTGAATAAAATATGAACGTCATATTACAAGAACATCTAAACACCTTAGTATGTACTAAAATTGGCTATAATAATTGGACTCTTTACGAAAATAGGATTTATTCTTGACTGGAAAATTTATAGACAATAATTCGTATTGTATGAAACATAAAGAAATAAGTTTCGGTCGAGGGTGAGAGTCAGACTTTTGAAGGGATACTAAATACTGAATTTTTCCTTCCCATTAGAAATAGATCGAATTTATATTGGCTATTTTACCCTTTCCAATTAGCAAAATATTATGATACATGATCAACGCTTTATAACCAAAAAATTGGAGACCTTTCTATATTACGAGTAGTTTTTCTTAGGTAAAGATTCTCATTTTGCAGGGGCACAGCATTGCTACAGGTAGGAAATTAGACGTGCTTTAAAATTGAAGGTATATGATGCTAAAATATGCATTCTGCAAAAGGTTAATGGCATAGTAATAGTTTAAAATATGTATTATCCTGCTCTAACAAGATTACTATTGCCTTCGAAAGCGCATAGCGCCGAAATAAAAATTTGTGAAGAATTGGACGTCTTTTTCTCTCTCCAAGTTAACATATTCTTCACTTCCAACAACACTGCTGTGGAATGCCTAGTTAGTTAATTATGTCAATTACTTTGTTTATATTCGTACAGATCCTCCGCCCTCCCAAAAAGTTGTTGTTTTGACTGTATACCTATTCAGATCCGATCATATAAGGGCATGAATAACGTGTGTCTTGTCAAACCCAAATTATTAAATACGACTCCTATAATTTCGATGAGATTTCATATTTTTGTACCTGATATTCATCTTAAAAGTAGAGGTTTAGCTCGTAATCAAAAGCTGTATTTAAGAATGTATACTCTAATGCTAGGATTATCGAACAAATAATATGTTTAAAATGCATTTATGTCCAATTGAGGTATCTGTTAATACAAATTCCTCGGAATAAAAGGATTTGTTTTGAAGGTGCGATTTAATTGAGTAAGGCCAAATAACATTAATAACAAAATTAAGGAGTAAGTAGTTAAGGCCAGATAACATTGGGATATTACATGGTACCTATAGAAGAATCATAGCGACCGCTAAAGCACTAATTGTCACACACACACACACACACATATATATATTTTTGACGAGGTGGGAATAGATAAGAAGGTTCTGCAAAACTTGGTCGAGGGTATCATTATTGATACGTTAGGAGTTATTTCCCACCATATATTTTAATTTTGCTTTGAGTGATCTTATTATAGATCGACGGATCATGTTAGTACAGTAATGATGTTTCTAATTTATATCTAGTGACATTTACTTTTTAGGTTCTTGACTGTGTTTATTTTAGTTATTGAGCTGACTAAAAACAATATGTATTGTTTTACTGTTGTCCTAGGGATTGACTTCAATTGCTGTGTGCTTCAGCATCTCAATGTAATTGAGAGCCCCATAAACTGTATAAAAATTTGTACAATAAAGTGATTCTCTCTATATAGGAGATTCAAAATTATATATATATATATATATATATATATATATATATATATATATATATATAAAATTTTGAATGGACCTCATTTTCGTCATCTCATAGGTAGGAGGATCGATGGACAATTGAGAAAATTGAGTCATTAGTACATCAATAGCAAGGGAAATACATACATACAGGAACCATCACTACCAAAATTGCCATTTAAATGCAGTCATAAGCTTCCAGGAGCTTCGTTCTAGATGGTCGTAGTATGTGCTAACAACCTAAGAGCTTCCACTATTTTATGTTTTCCGAATTAAGGGATCGCTTTCCTAAAAATCTTTAGAATAACAGGGATTGAGTGAAAGGACAAGAAGAGGAGGCAAACTTCGTGCCTTGCCTATTCTGATTCAGCTAGTTATACTGCAGTTGACGGAGTGCTGTCTTTAATTGCGACTATAATTACGAGACATGAAACCGTTTTACAGATCCCTTTAGAAATAATTTGCTTTACTAGGAATTACTTTACATAATAAGATTCATTTATACGTAATTACCCACTTCATTCTTCCCCCACTTCATACAATAAAAACACAAAAATGCCTCATGACGATTATTCAAATACTCCTTTTGTCTAAGCTCTTCCTAAAAGAAACAATACATATAAACAAAAAGTCATATTATAGCAAGTTTATTTTATTTGGATGTAGTTTATGAACTATAAAAAAATAACTTCCTTGCTGCAAACCTGCGTACTCAGCGAATATATTTCATCATTTAGCAGTTTCAATAATTAAACGAAGTTGTGTTTGTAGTAATTTAACGTCTAAACTGTAAGGCTTAAGTGATTGACTCACTACAAAAGAACTCACGACACATACTGTACACATCATGATATTCAAGCCCAAGCAAAGCATATGATACTCAATTAATGGCAGAAGTCTTGGTTTACCACAACTGATAAAAACCTTTGAACTAAACTGAAACATATACTTGGTGAATGGCCTTCCTCAAAAAGGCTTCTTAGAAGAGAAGAAGAAGTTTTAACGTGGTAAAGAATTGGCCATTCACGACTGACTCACACTTAATTAGTTACTGGAGAAGACGAACCCTACTGCCAACACTGTAACTGTAGACTTACTATAAAACATATACTTACTGACTGCTATCTAAGGACTCACATAGACCTACCATACACTTTGACTGAATTTCACCGGTGAATGTCAACATTCACATAGTCGCTTGGTGTATGTCCGGAATATTTGCTAAATACCCTTATTTCTGACTTTCACCGGTGAATGTCGACAATCACCGGTCGACATACACCGGTGAGGGTCCGAATGTACAAGAAGGTAATGAAATATTCGATCTTTCACCGACGTATTTGGTGTTTGTTGACATTCACCGGTGAATGTCGACATTCTCTGATATCGGTCTTTCACGGTAACATTAACATAACATAATGGGGTAGGTCAAATATTTTTGTTTTCAATAAAACCATTTACAGATATTATCCCAATTAATTTCTTTACATATTATTGAATAGCATCTTATATGTAATAATACTCGTACATTCATTATAAAATTAAATCAAATTCCATGAATACATTTTATAAAATGTATCTATTTAATAATTTTATGCAATAAATTCATTTCTTAAACGGAAAAAAATATAACATACAGTTTTAATTTATTTACATGGGAATTCATAATAAATATAAATTCATAAATAATAAGAAGCATGCCCTACCTTAAAGAGACAATCTACCTCTTTTTTTAAAAAAAAAACAAACAAAACAATCATAATTTTTTTTGACAGATTTGTAGGACTAATATTTTGTAGTTTCATTTAATAATTGAATGTATTTGATGGTATTCATCTTGCGTATAAAAACATCCTTCAGACAAGACCTTCTTTGTGCTGTGAAGTGGTTCAATTTAAAATCTGCCCTTGGCTTCTATAAGGCCAGTTTGCACACACAGCGGATTTTTCCGAGCGGATGTTTTTACCGTCGCCGCCGTTCCAATAGTAGTCCACTGTAGTACATTGGAGCTTGCACACTCGACGGAAAAAAAACGATCGGTAAGTTTAACGTCGGCGGTAGCTGTGCAGCCGCCCGGTACCACTGGAGCCGACGGAAGTTTTACCGTCACTTCCAAGTAGTGGCCTACGTAACCAAATGAACGTTTGCACACACAGCGGATTTTACCGCTAATACGTTTGGCAGTTGAATTCTCTTGCATGCACCTACTGTTATGTTTCCGCATCCGCGTATCCTCTCCCCCTTGTGTTTTGTTGTCATGAGTGAGGAAATTGATAATGCAATTCATATTTCATTAGTGGAATCAAAGCCTGTGCTTTGGGATAAAACTTTAGACAGTTTTAAGGACCGAAATGCTACGAAAATCGCTAGGCATGGTGTGTGTGTGGAATTACGAAGTGACTTCGACCAGATGCCAGAAAATGAAAGGAATAATTTCTACCGGTTGAATACAGTTCCTCATTTTTGTATTTCTGCGCTGAATGGTATCTTTTAACCGGTCATGCAGTTCATCAAAGGAAGTCATTGACATCCTGAAATAGTTGAAAAATTTCTTGCCATCTTGCTTCAGCTCATCAAACAATGTGTAGAATGCGCCAGCCTCATTTCTTCGTTCATTAATTGGATGAATCCAAAACAGTCGATTTTTTCTTCGCCTTCTCATTCGGAAACGGAATAACAACAACGTTATGAGCTGCTCTTGGTTCATGTCGGAGTTCACAACTGAACTGAAATTGGTTCCAGAACTACAACTGCTGGTACCGACGTAAATTTTTCTGCCTATTGGCGACGGTAAAATATCCGATCAGAAGCGGCGGTAGAATATCTGACCATAAGCAACGGTAGGTTGTCCGCTCGGAAAAATCCGCTGTGTGTGCAACTGGCCTAATCCTCTCGATGGCTCTGTGTAATCATCAACATCCTGCGACTACCCCACTTGACATATTTAATCAATTTATCACTTTATTCAGGTTAGGATCAACTAAGAGAGTTTTAAGCGTCGATTAAACGTGATTTAAGTGAATTTAAACTGAACCTAGTGTTTCCTGTGGTCACTGAATGGACCCGAAATTGAAATAGTCTTTTAAATTATTGGGCCAATTCTGCTAATTGAGTTCAAAAATGCAGCTGTTCAATTTGATTAGATTTATTATAATGCTGTTATAGGTCCGACTAAATCATCCAGCCTAGACATAAGAATAGACATCAAAATATTCTTAACAGTTTTCTGCGTTAGTGCAATATTTTCATTATGTTTGATATTGGTTCACTGACGTATATTTCTATCAGCAAGTTAAAAATGTTATCAAGTGTCTCCAAACCTGCTCGTATTTGATCGAACAGAATCACAAAATATCATGTAGTATTAAAATACTCTCCAACACCATTGTCATTCGCAATAAAATTGTTAACTTGCTGAAAGAAATATACGTCACTGAACCAATGCCAATCTTAATGAAAATATAGCTCTAACGTACAAATCTGTTAAAGAATATTTTTATGTCTATTCTTATGTCTAGGCTAGAAAATTTTAAATATCTTTATTAATTGTAAAATAAAATAACATATATAAAATACATTGGTCAAACAAATAAAATAAATTGGTAAAGATAGATAAAACCGTTTAAAAATATTAATAAAATATCTGCGTTATTGTTGATAATTGTTATATACTTACGTTTTCAATTAATAATATATTTCTTGTATAATATTAAATATTTCCTTATACCAATTCAATTTTTGACAGAAAGCATTCGAATTTTCTTTAAATATATGGAACACGCTAAAAATTAAAATAAAACTTTTTAGTTAATTATTAATATTAAATAAATGACCTAAAAGCAAAAAACAAAATGAAAAAAAAATCTAGAAAAAAAATGGTCGCTCCCGGCGAGATTTCCGGCTACAAAAAGAAGACGCTACACCTAAGCCACGGGGACTTTTTGAATCAGATACCTTAAGAACAACTCAAGACATTCAGGCAAACTTTAACAATTTTTTTTAGACGAACGTTTGAGAAGTGCGTTCTCTTGCTTTAACAGAATTGGTATTTCATCAGGTACTAAACACTAAACATTTTTCGTTCAAATCAGTGGGTGGGAAGGCTGTCCAATCCCCTTGTTAGTAAAACCTTCATGGGAACAATACTTGAAATGAAAAAGAGGAAGAGTTCATTAAAGGAATGAAATTATTTATTTATGGACAACACAACAAAGGCAATTTGTCCTATACAAATGAAATGAAATTATAATAAAAACAGCGAATTTTCATGTTCACAGAATAATGTATAAAACAACAATTTTAGAATATTTCTCTAAAAATAAAGGTTTGTTTAGTTGATTATAAAATTGAAATAATTAAGAAACACATAATATGCACGATTATGTGTTTTACTTTTCTAACTGCTGTTATTTCGATTATGGCCATTAATGAATTTGATCTTACCTATTACTTGATACGTTTAAATCTAAAATTTAGTGAAAATCACTGTCAGCTCAGCAGTTCACTACGAAAGTCCGTTATTGTTGCGGCACTTGTAGATTAGCGGGGAAGTCTTGTCATGGTCGTCATTGGAGTGACTAAGGACTCACCAAGTTCTAACGCTACCCACTGGTCCTTCGGTTAAAGTGAATCACTACTATAAATAAGTCAATTCGATTGGGGCTCTATTTTTGGTCACGGTGACTAAATTTTCGAAATCTTCGGTCTGTAGTGGCACAACAATATAGCAGAGGACCCGTCCAGGTGTCCACATGCCCCCCCCCCCCACCTCCCCCGATACCGTTGAATTATATAAAACATAATCGTTTGGAAATGATATGCAAATTTCTGATACGACTAACGGTTAAGGATATAAAGCTGTCGAAAACAGCTGCAGGTGAATTAACAAATTTGGTCTAGCCAATAACTAATAGTGGGCGTTTACATAACAAACTAACTCCAGAATTCCTTACAATTCCTAAGATATAATTGTAAATAAATAGCAAAAAAAATAGCCTACTAAGGAAATTTCCCCCAAAATGAATAAATTCGGTAAAAATAATTTTCAAAAATGCTACAAAATGGTTAATAGTTCATATGATATCTAATCCACTACAAATTGACCTGTTGGAGCCGAAACTCAAATATTTTTCTCAAAAATTCCCTATCACAGAGGAAATTAAATAAAGCAAATTACTTTATAAAGCTATATACCACTCGGGTAAAATTAACTATGAGATTTTCATATCTTAAAGAGGGGGGGGGGAGTTCAAATTTAAAATAAGGAAATTTAAGTCAAGAAATCGCATTTATCATCCAAATTTAATTCTGAATTGAGATCCTCGGAAACAAAAAGATCGAATGCTAGAGTCAATTCTCGAACTCCAAATAATAAGAGAGAGGGGGAGGGGTTAATCTTGTGGAACACTATGTACGTGTGTGTGTTTATATATATATATATAATCTGCCGGATGTTACCCACTAATTTTAAATCACATAGGAGATAATTCCGGCTAAAGAAGTATTAAATCAGTCAAAAGATGAGTATTCTTTTAACAGGTTCGGGCTTCATTGCTATAACCAGAGGTACAACGAACCAAAAATTGTTTAAGGCATTTGTGGACATTGGATATCAATAACTTTTTTCTTTAATAAAAAAAAACAGCTACATGAAAAGAACAAGGAAAACATTTTGAAATTGTGTAGAGTAACAAAATTAAAAGAAAAGTCCGTCACGCAGGGTCTGCGTAAACTAAGCAGATTTCCCACGTGAAGTTTTACAATATAGAAATCTCCATACCAGGGCCGAACTTCGAGGGGAAGGAATAGAAGCGACCATAGCTCATTCGTTACAGTTAATAAAAATGCAAATATCTCGGTTAATATTCAAGTTAGAGAATAAATGTATATAACAATTTTTATAGGAAATTTAATGTGCAATACGATTGGTTCTATACAATATTTCGACCCGACGTATAGTAACGGAGATATTTCCAATTTTCGAAATTCCCCTCTAACCCCCCCCCCCCTTTCACTGGGTCGATTTCAGCCGTTAACGAACTTGATCTTACTTTTTACATAAAACGATTAAATACCGAGTTTGGGGACGATTAAACAAAAATTGCGACAGCTAAAGCAGTAACAGACAAATGTATTTAGATATATATATATATATATATATATATATATATATATATATATATATATATAAAGTTTTGAACGGACCTCATTTTCGGCATCTCCTAGGTAGGATTGATGGACGTTTGAAAAAAAATTTCGAAAATCGCGTCATGAGTACGACCTCAATTCCTTCCTCAATTCCCTCAAGGGAAATCAGCTAAAAAGGTATTAAAAGGGGGGAAAATACTACAAGGGTTAATTTTTGCTACACACTGATTCAAAATTGTTTCCCTGCTCTTCTTATGTAACTTTTTTTGTTTTGTTTTGTTAATTAAAAAAAAAGATTATTAATATAATATGTCAAAAACATGTCTTATACCATTTTTTTGTTCATTGCAGCTCTGAAGAAGAATCCCAATAGTACCCGAAACTGTAAGCAAAATAATAGAAGCATCATTGGACTGATTAGCCGATAACCATCTATCCTGTACTTCTTACATAAGTTTACTAAAGCCTATAGAGGAGTTCTCTTTATGACTAGCTGGTCTCGCTGAAAGGAGTATTGTTTTATTACGTTAGGCTCCTTCTCCAAATCCAGAGCAGGGAAATAGGTCAGCTCACCGAGTCCGACGTCTAATCAACCTGGCGACTCGGCTCAATACTATTAGTCCATTCGAGGCTGTTCAGTTGCTTAATGTTATGCCAAAATAGACACAATAACCTTGTATCGAGTTACGTCACGTTTAACGACGAGGCTAATATGACCGAACTGGATATCTATCAATAAAGCCAACTTATACGGTTTTAGCAGATTTCCCTTCAGGGAATATAGCTATTGAAGTCGTACTCATGACGCGACTTTCGACAATTTTCTTCAACTGTCCATCGATCCTACCCAGGAGATGACGAAAATGAGGTCCGTTCAAAATTATATATATATATATATATATATATATATATATATATATATATATAATTGTGTTGTTGTTTTCGACCAAGTTTTATTTATATATATATATATATATATATAAATATGTATATATATATATATATGGTGTTGTTTTTTGGGGTTTTGGTCAGTGTTGGTGAAAAAAACTTTCGAGAATATTTATTTTCCCTTCTTCAGGGCAAGACTAAAGATACTTAAAAACTATGGTGCATGGCTGTTGTACCTCTGTTTACATTAGGAGTACTCTGAATGTAAACAGAGGTACAACAGTCATGTACAATAGTTTTTATGTATCTTTAATATTGCCCTGAAGAAGAGAAAATAAATATTCTCAAAATATTGTAATTTACTAAAATATTTCACCACCACTGACCAAAACTCCAAAAAACAACAATACCATATATATATATATATATTATGTCTGTTAAGCTCTATCGGTCGCAATTTCTGCTTGATCATTACCAAACTCGATATTTAGTCGTTTTGTGTAAAAATAAAGATCAAGTTAGGGGGGTTTAAAGGGGAGGATTTTCGAAAATTCGAAATATCTCCGTTATTGTACGTCGAATCGAACAATTGTAAAGAACCAAACTTGTTGCAAATTAAAAGATCTATAAATGTTGTCATGTTCCAGTTTTTCATTATCTTTAATATTAACCGAGATATTTGGGTTTTTTTTTAGTTATCGGCCTTTAGTAAACCCCCACTCCTACTCATGTCATATCAACAATAAGCTGTTATATTATGAAGCACTTCATTTGAAGCCTATATAACAAATATTGTTCTCATTGAACATTCACGTCAATAGGTAAATGCAAATACGGGACGCAAGTGGGAAATCTGCTTAGTTTACGCAGCCCCTGCGTGACGGACTTCTTATTTATTAAATGTAATGAAGTAGGAATTTTAATAACATTTAAGACTTAAGTTAAATATTTCAATAATTATCAATTATCGGGGGCCACCCATTTTAAGGCGATTATTAAATCATAATTAAAAGAAAATTACTTTATTATTTTAAGTAACACTTCTAGAATTTATAAATAACAAAATGGTTAACGGGAGGCAACTCATTATTTACAGATAAAATATTTCCTGGTTCAAAACCGATTATAGCTATTTGCTGTTATTGCTATAGGCTGTTCTTACTTGACTCAGTTATCGTAGTCATTCTGTTTCTTTTGTTATCAGGAAATGAGTGATCGTTTAATAACACCACTTGGTGATCGTTTATTATTACATCACTTGACAGCTACCTTACAGAGTTCATGTGGTAAACGACATCCGGGAACGACCGCTTTATGCAGCTACTCTACGACATCGTTCAGTTTTGGGATAACTCTAATTTATAATTACATTTTGTAATTCAAATAAATTTTAGAAGAGTTATTTTAAGTAATAAAGTACCAATATTTCTTTCGAGAAGCTCAAGATGTTAAGTAATAACTGGGGAAAAAATTGAAGTCCTGTCTCGAATTTACCTAATCACACAACTAAAGAAATTGCGTGTGCGTGTGCGTGTGTGCACATATATTACACCTTAATGGTAGATTAAGATTTTTATGACCAACAATGCTAAAAAAATATTGTTGGGTGTAAAGGTTAAGACTTTTTGCTGACACTGAGGCTAATCGTGCCGATCTTGGTGGTTATTCACACTGAGAAAGAGAGTCACATAGACATTGTGGTTTTCTCCAGCCTTTAGTATGATGAAGCTACACTATTCTCGCATCACTAAATCTTATTGAGATGGTCTGCAAACTTGAAATTTCGTATATATGCCCATATTTCGTATATATGAAACAAGAGAAGAAATCAATATATGAACCATGCTGCCCCTATTTTTCCAAAAAATACCTAATACAAGACTGGACGGTTATGGGGTTACTGTTCGAGAGGAGTCCTCCATCAAAAAAGGGTGAGGACATTAACAGAATATGGACTGAAAAAAGATTATCTGCAGGACTTATCCACACTTATCCTAAAATCATCTATAAGAGTCATTAATCATCACTTATATAAAAAATAAAGATGAAAATATTAAGCTGCACTCCTACCTGAGGTATCCCCCTAAATTCAATTTATTCCAAAAAACAAAAAACAAAAAAAAACATTTTACCTAGAAATTGGCAGATTAGGAGGTTGACCATACAGATACCCTCAGAAAGAGGGCAGCTCATTTTGGTTTGGTTGTAAAATCCGCTGGAAGTTATATGCTTACATACAAAGCAAAACATACTTCATCAGTAGCTCCTTTATAATCGGTGTCAAGAATAAATAATAAATCATCATACATTGTGTTTCGAATTCAATATATAAATGGTTGTAGTTCAATATCCGAACTACGGATGGCATCTATTCTCCCAAAATAGCTAAACTGAATATAATTATAGAATAAATTTGCAATATTATCAATTGCAATATGATCCTAATTACAACCATACAAGCAACAAACATTTCGAGAAACCGCTCTTGAATATGTTAAAAAACTTGACACGCCTTCTATTTACAGTAAACTGTTCATTCTAATGGGACATTTGAAAGTGTCAATGAATTTTACTGTTATATTTGCTAACAAACCCATCTAGAATTGGCACCCCAGTTATTGTAATTTGTTATATTTTCCATAATGATCTTTCAGTAAACTGTTAATGAGAACACCTAAGAGCCCAACTTGCTCTTGAGAGTATAGTTATGTTTCCGAAACTCTAGATATAATCTTTTTTGTGGGTTTCTTGTTCTTTGCTAGAACGGCGGGAGCACAGATGAATGTCATATGCGTGTAAGACTACATTCAATATTTAAAGCATTGGAAAAACCGGTGGTATTAAGAAGCCTGAAAGTACAGCGGCAAAATTTGCAGAATGAAAAAACAAAACAATGTTTTATAAAATAACAGCTTGAACTCGTACAATTCTAACATTGACATATATGTTGCATTTTCAAAGGGCAAAGAAATACGTACTGGGTAACCTTCAGCTGACATCAAATAGCAATTCCGTTTTTCTCTTTCAGTAAAGAGATGAAAACAATTTATGAAATTACGCTTGGCAAAATATATTTACTGAAACACGGAGCTCCTGGGAGCTTGTTGTGAAAAAATCACATGCGTAGGTGTGGGGTTGGTTATATGGGAGGCGAATCCGAAAACAATATATTCAGGGGCTGCGTAAACTGCAACAGATGAAATCATCGTAAATACTATATTTATCCCTTTGTGTGAGAAGCAGCAGGGCTCTCCTTGTTGATAGTCCTCTACAGTATATAGCTGTGGGTCTGATGACAATCTTGTTTGTTTGGACTGTCGTTCTCCCGGAGAGCCTTTTGAAGGGTTAGAAATTTCTGAGACCATTCTAGCTTTTATATCTGTTTCCAAACTATTACACTCCATAACGTTATAGAGAATTTAAAGACGATACAAATGAAAACATTGTCTTTTCCATAGACATTCTAACCTCAAGAACCTGCGCTGGTCTTGCAATATATATACAATTTATTTTATTTCGAATATTGCAGAATGAAAACAATTCACATGATAATAGCAAATTCCTTGCTTCCATGATTCCGGGTGGAAGGTGCGCCTCTTACACCCACATCGAGTGGTGGGGTGCAGCTTCTTTCTTCCCATCTTGGAAGGAAGTCGAGGGCCAAGGAAAATTGTGACACATGAAGAAAAGTACGGCCACTGCTATCACTTAACATTACACAACTTCCAGTAAATCTCTGGACCATTGTCTCTTGAAGATCAAGATTTTTCAATCTTTAATTAGACCCTTTACAAAGTGGACATTTAGTTCTTCATAAAGAGCGAGTTTAAAGACCTATGGAGGATCGACTGTGGTGCGCTTGACTTTAGATTGGAAAGTAGGGGTGCATTTGATATGTGGAGGCTTCAATGTGACCCTATCTTCAGTTGCGGAAGTCCATGTTGGTTTAAGCAGTAACTTGTTTATTTACAGTGGAGAGGTGAGATCTTCCATGTTCCATGTATTTCGATTTTTCCACCTTCGACTTCGTTTTTGTCATCTATTAGATACGATAACTGGATATACGTCGAAAGTGATAGTATTTAGCAACCTCTTGGCAGCCTAGCTGTCACATTGGAAGATCATACAAGGACTTTCCCAACGCATTTGGTGAACTGGAAAAAAGAACGATAGACTTCGGTTTTGAGGGGAAAATATGGTAAAATCTAGAAATAATTGGTTGAGTGGCTAATAGATGAGGGCCGATAGTATAGATTGGCTGTAGAGTAAGGGGGGGGGGAGACCGGGGACGTTGACCGCTCCCTATAACGGTGGAGGTCCCGCCCCTCCCCCCATCTCCAGTCGGCCACTCCTCGTTCTTTATCAGCCCCTTCTACCTTCCCCTTTTTACTTGTTGCACTATATCAGTTTCCTCTAATCAAATAGAAAAATTCTCTTCCTAAACTGAGAATATTTCCCACTTAGGATGGCATGACTCATGGATGACGTAGTCTCATAATTTGTACTCGACTCCCTCCCCCTCAGTAAGAAATGTATACTGTTCTAGGATTAGTCGCTGGGAACCCATTACATTATATTTTATCAATGATCATTCAATGTTCAGCTTCAATTTCAAGTTTTGATTACATGCGCTTCTTCTGATTCTCGAGTATGTCATAGCTCCAGCGGCGTCAGGAAATGCAGCAATCGGCTTCTTCTTAACGGTATTTGGTTGTTGTCGTGGGAGTTCCGGTGCATTAAATGGCCCATCCTTGAGCTGCCACAAGCCCTATCAAACAAAGTCCGCCAGCAGAAGATGCCGATCGTAAAATCTGAGGAATATTGTTCGTTGCACTACTTGACACCACTGGAGTTTTGCCGTAATCGAGAACCGCAAGAAACGTATGCGACTTGAGATTTCAGTGGAATGACACAATGATCATTGGTTAAAAAAAAAACTGAAAATTCCGTCTAGTGGCATGGGTTCCCAGCGACGAAGTCTGATATAATACATTTCCTATTGAGGCAGCGACTCGAATTTCAAGCCTCTCAAACTTGTTACAGCTTTCGGCATATCTATGATGGAGTTATTTAGTGCTTCAGATACTCCACGAGCCTCAACAAATAAGGATCAACACCTGATGATGTCGAAGTTAGAGAAATATTAAGGACTGCATCACTAGACGCCACTGGAGTTATGCCGTACTCGAGAACTGGAATAAAAGTATACAATCAAGATTTGAAGTTTGAACAGATCGTTATATGACCACTGATAAGATAGTCTAAACCGAAAATACAAATTACTGCGTTCCTATTCGAGCTAGAGAACAATTTTTTGAAACGTTACAGAAGGGCATTAAGTTTACAACAAGTATCTACATTATCAAAAACAAACTATATGCTGCAATCAAGAAAACAGGGACAAGCATTTTGCATTGCATATTTATCAAACATTTAAATAAACAGCATGTCGATTAGATGTAGATGTAGCTATACTTTTTCTGGAATCAATTTTTCAAAACTCGAGCCTTTTTATGTAATAGATTTTTATACTGTTCTCCATTTAAATGTATCGATCCGCTGATTGGTGCTGTACATCTCCATTTTTTCAGTCAACCTGACCGCCTCGTTGATAAGGTCCAATCTTTTTATAATAAGTGTACTCGTATTACTCCTGAAGAGGCGTCATTTGAAGAAGGACTTCGAAACATGTAGAGGAAAAATAAATCAGTGCAAGATATTTCTCGAGTTTTTTATCTATTGAACATCCGCCATTACCACTTCAAACAAAAATGAAGTTTGAATCAGACAAACCTTTCAATCATACACATAATAATGGTGATATTTCATATGCCCCTTCCCACCTCGTTTGTAAATCCCCATTCCCGTGGTCCATTTTGAGTTATTGAACGAACTTGATCTTTTATTTTTACAGGAAACATTTAAGTATCGATTAAGATATCGGTCACACAAAAAAATCGTTTTTATATTTATATAAATAAATCTTTATGGTCTGATATTCTATTTAAATTTGGCGGGGATGCTTTTTGTTCACGTTTCAGATCATTCCAAGAATGATTATATCAAAATTGAAAAAAATTGTTTTTCTGTAAACTCGGTTGTTACACAAGAACAATACCATTTCAAAATGCAGAGTAATCATCTTGTTTTTGGATCAAACAATGTATTATATTTGTAAGAAAAAATTTAAGTTTAGAATTATAGGAATTTCCCATAAAAAAAAATACTAACAGAGAATGTATGTAAAAATATTTTATGGTTCATGAGCTCGAAGAAGTCTATACCAAACACAACAATGAACAAAAATAGTGCTACAAACTTTAATCCAAACCGTATGTTAGTACTGCATTGATAAACCGTGCTGTTATATAAATATATTAAGAAGGACATTCACCACTCAGTAACTATTTCTTTTAATCTATAGTGAATTTATAGCTGGCCAGTTGTTCACTATGAACTTTTGTTTTACCAAAATCTATAAGAAATGACATATCAAGTTCATTAATAGCTGAACTCAGATTGGTATGAGGGGGATTTAGAGCGGAAACGCCAAAAACTAAAAATATCCCCATTATCAAAAAATGTTATATAACCAATATCATTGCAAATGTACTTCTATATAGTGGTTGCACCAGTTATTTGTATTTTTTTTTTCGTTTTCAGCCTTCATTTAACGCCTATTTCAACTCATTCGAATTTTTACTTCTATCAAATCCCTTGTCCAGCTTACATTTCAATTACTGTTTACATGTCCCGTTAACTCGGTAAAGACTAGTCTTAGAATGTTGTGCACCCCTGTCTTTTTTATCAAAATCGACTAAGCCAGAGGGGAGGGGGGTTGAAGGGGCAGAAATAAGGTATTACACGCTTCTCCTCACCTATTAGAGGGATATATATATATATATATATATATATATATATATATATATATACATATATAAGTATTTTTGTTCACCATGAAAATATGTATACTTATTTTCTATGATATGTTTTGATCGGATGGATAGGAATAGAAATATCGCATATAACTTTCAAATGAAACCATGTTAAATGGAGTGCATCGAAATATTTGGTTTATTTCATTTTAAAGAAGTACACGCACGTCATATGGTGCTCACATCAGTTTTTGTTAAAACAAGAACAGGTAATTTTTTAGGATTTCTCAACACGAGCTCTCAAAGGATATGATAATCAACGTAGTTTTAACACCTCCACCACTCCTTCCCCCACCAGTATTTTTAATCTAAAATTGGAAGTATGATAAAAAGGGATCCGTAGTAAAGTTCCATTAATAATATGTAAATGTTGTGACGTCCGTATAAGATAGAGAAGATAATAAACAAGGTTCCTTGTCGAAGAGAACGCAGCTTGAGAAGACAAATGTGACAGGACTATTAACATCGGTGAATAAATCAACAAATCTAAAACCTGTTACCTAAAAAGTGGATAAATGGTTTATTACTTAAGAGTCTGGAGAATTCACTAAGCCGTGTTAGCAAACAGTGGCAACGGATATGGTTCATCTGTTGCGGTTGCACCATCCTCGATTTCATGATTTATATTAATTACTTCATCTGAACTATGAAAAGTAGTAAAACCCAGAGAAGTGTAACTATACTGAGTAGCTGCATTTAGTCTATCCTTCCAGAAAATAGTAAAAAAAAAGTAACCTAGTTCTTATTCATAAGGAGATAATATTTTGCCCATTGCATTCGAGTTTGGGCACAAGGTAACGTGCTGCAACTTGAATAAAGAAGTAACCTACTCTAGCCTGTAACATGTAAAACTAAGTTATTTTGTATTGTTCACAAATATTTCCTAGTCAGACGAGAAAATAAGAGGTGAGGCTGGCGTTGTCTAGCTTAGACAACCTCAAGGTATCAAAGCTCCAAGATCGGAGTTGATTCAAAATTCTTCCACAACAACAAAGTGGGCAGTAACATTATGATATTTACTTTGTAATCACGTTAACTTTAAAAAAAGTTTTTAAACTCTGTCAAACGGGTTTGTTTAAAATTACAAATAACAGACAAAAATAAAGAAACAGAAAACAATTATTGACGCAGTAAATGTTATAAATAATGTTATTAAATGAAATTATATATAATTGAGGGATAATTAGAATGGAAGGGACAGCAAAATGACAAATTAAACTGTCCACGTATCCGTTATTTTAAAATTTAGGAATACCTGTTTCATCAGTTGTTTCCTTCTTTCCCTTTAAAGAAGGGAAGACGTGGGGCCCCATTCACAACCCTCTATAAACGTAAAATCAAATTTCCTTATAGTTTCTTAAAGATCTAATTTTATATTATAGCTTTAGTTTCACTTGGACTTATACATAAATTCATGTTGCTCAACCTGACCTTCGATTCAATCTAATGCATTTGTTGAAGAAAATTAATAGCACCAATAGAAGTAAACAATATAGTCGTATTATTTGCCCTATTTCTCTTAATGTGGAAGGATTCTATTTCATAGTCTGGTCACATCTTAAAATTTACTCAATAGTGACTATAAAATTCTAAAAATTAAGTTGTTAAAGAAATATATACCCCAAGAGAGGTGCTACATATAATTATAGTGCTAATGTAATTAAATAAAATGCTATAGTTCTAGCAAGACCATTAAAAAATAATATATTAAGGAATAACTGGTGGAACGTTGTTAATTTAACAGTAATAACATTTGAACTATTTTTTTTAAGTTATTCTGCGGACATAAATAGATTAAATAAACTGAAATTAAAATACTGAAAAAAAAGGGGCCCTACACAAAAAATAATGTAAAACTTTACTGAAAATAATTTAAAGACCCTATAAATTAAAACTATAAAGCTTAAACTACTTCACTGAGGTAATATATTTAGTTTTGTTTTTATCATTAATTGTATTGTTAGCCGTTGGATATAGGGAGCTAGTAGAGGAGCTATAGCACATATAGAAGCTATAGCAATATAGCATATATAGGAGCTATAGCAATATAGCATATACTGGCGCTATAGCAATACAATATATAATAAGGAGCTATAGCATATATAGGAGCTGTAGCGATATAGCATATATACTGGAGCTATAGCAATATAGCGAGCTAGTAGAGGAGCTATAGCATATATAGGAGCTGTAGCGATATAGCATATATACTGGAGCTATAGCATTATAGCGAGCTAGTAGAGGAGCTATAGCATATATAGGAGCTGTAGCGATATAGCATACATACTGGAGCTATAGCAATATAGCGAGCTAGTAGAGGAGCTATAGCATATATAGGAGCTGTAGCGATATAGCATATATACTGGAGCTATAGCAATATAGCGAGCTAGTAGAGGAGCTATAGCATATATAGGAGCTGTAGCGATATAGCATACATACTGGAGCTATATCAATATAGCGAGCTAGTAGAGGAGCTATAGCACATATAGCAAGCTAATAGAGGAGCTATAGTAATATAGCAAGCTAGTAGAGGACCTATAGCAATATAGCAAGCTATTAGAGGAGCTGTAGTAATATAGCAAGCTAGTAAAGGAGCTATAGCAATATAGTAAGCTAATAGAGGAGCTATAGTATAGGAGCTGTAGCAATATAGCATATATAGGAGTTATAGCAATATAGCAAATATAGGAGCTATGGCATTATAGAAAATATTGGAGCTTTAGCAATATAGCAAGTTAGACTAGCAATATAGCAAGTTAGACTAGCACTAGACGAGCTATAGTAATATAGCAAGCTAGTAGAGGAGCTATAGCAATATAGCAACCTAGTAGAGGAGCTATAGTACAGGAGCTGTAGCAATATAGCATATATAAGAGCTATTGCAATATAACAAATGTAGGAGCTATAGCAATATAGCAAATATTGGAGCTATAGCAATATAGCAAGCTAGAAGAGGAGCTATAGCATATATAGGAGCTATAGCAATATAGCAAGCTAGTAGAGGAGCTATAGCAATATAGCAAGCTAGTAGAGGAACTATAGCATATATAGGAGCTATAGCAATATAGCAAGCTCGTTTTCCACCATATGAAGCTGGTATGTACTTTATCTAATTCTTTCAATTTATCTACTTTGTATTTCTCTGATGTAGTGTTTACATCCACCCCACCTTGTTTTGTTTTATAGCCACCTGTCAATTCTCATATAAAATTATGTCTTTGAATTTTATGGTCTTGTACATATAAAAGAAAATATATGATTTTTTTTTTCCACAATTGTTCACAAATTCGTTCACTTCTTTTGTTTCTTTCATTATTCAGCTCTGAAGAAGGGGACCAATGTTGCCCGAAACTGTAAGCACTTCCAATAAAATTCTCTATAAGAAGAATTAAAAAACCGTTCATTAGCCGACACCCAACAATCTTCTACTAGCTTGCTATTTTTGTTTTTATTTTATCCCTGACGTGACCTATGAGTATATATATAAAATGGAAAATGTATTATTGTTCACTAGCAAAAGACAGAAGAAAATGCTTCAATTACTTCTTTTAATCTTTTTGTAACTTGTCCACTTAAAAGATTCTCACAGCCCTGATGAGAAGGGCTCTCTTAAAATAGCCTCCAAGAAGCCATTAACTGCAGGATTGCATTATCTCCTTCCTAGTATAAAGGCTATAGAGGCTTTAACAAAACAGTTCTTAAAGACCCGCGCAGGTAACAAGAGATTCTCTACCTGTTTGAAACCTATTTCAAGAATTCACCTTCTACTGGACTTCAAAGTGTCTGAAACAATTTTATACTCCAGTGACCATTAGAATAACGTAAATCTCATAGATATACGAAATCAAGTATCTATGAATACTGTCTTCACATTCATTACTGTTACAAGCGTGAATTACTTAAAACATAATGCTTTTTCTAATGTTAAGGTACCTCTGTCATTTAAGTAATGTAATTTATTTAATAAATCTGATGTAGGCACCACATGACTTCCTTGTACTCGTATTACATTAAATTAAAAAAAATGTTCGGTTACTCTTGAAAATGATGAAGAGTACAATTTTTAGATCCTTTTTATGGCAAACAAAACGGTACTATTCAAATATTCATTATTTCTAATAACGAGGAATTCGAAATGCAGTTTTTCGTCTACCCCCTCCCCCCCCCCCAAAAAAACCATCATCTATTAACATAGATGGATTAATTAAAACATTAAGCACACACGCCTTCAAAGTTTGTGATATAGAAGTATAATAAAAAACAAAACAAGCTTATAAATATTAATTTCAGAACCAAAACAAAAGTGGGAATCGGCTGTAGCAGGATTTCACATTCCATCTCAATGTGATAAACATATGACAAACGAAATAACTCACGATATTGCCTTGTAAATACCAATAATACAGAATTTGTAAGTCTTATTTTTAAGGAAATGCTTTAGTTCATAATACTATTCGTTGACCTTTCGTTACACCAATGAAGGGCACATCAATAAAACGAAAGTGAATGTTTTGAAGTCAAACTATAAAATAATTTTGTAATTGTGAAATTTATTACTGTACACACGTTAATATTTTAAAAAAAAAACAGTAATAGCTAATGAATGTTTCATTGCCCGTTATAAAACATTCATTCGCTAGCACAATTTTTCAACCATAGTATATTCTTCGATTCAACTAGCCTTCTGTGCTGTTGAAAATGAATATATGTAACCCTACACGTATTGTAAAAGTTAATAATTACATCAGTTACCTGTTTTTTTGTAGCAGATTTCCCCTAAGGGAAATCAGCTATTGAGGTTGTA
Source organism: Riptortus pedestris (assembly GCA_019009955.1). Taxonomy (NCBI): domain Eukaryota; kingdom Metazoa; phylum Arthropoda; class Insecta; order Hemiptera; family Alydidae; genus Riptortus; species Riptortus pedestris. The sequence continues at coordinate 75,859,640 of CM032233.1, forward strand.
CTCATGACGCGATTTTCGACATTTTTCTTCAAATGTCCATCGATCCTACCCAGGAGATGACGAAAATGAGGTCCGTTCAAAACTGTATATATATATATATATATATATATATATATATATATATATATATCTGTCTGCTACCGCTCTAGTGGTCGCAATTTCTCTCTTATCGTTTCCAAAATTGAAATATAATCGTTTTATACAAAAAGAAAGACCAAGTTCGTTAACGGTTGAAATCAGACCAGGGGGAAGGGGGGGGGGGTTAGAGGGGAGGAATTTCTAAAATTCTTAATATCTCCGTTATTATGCTTGGATCGAAAATTTGCATAAAACCAATATTATTGCTAATGTAATGTCCTATAAATGTTGTTATGTACTGTAATGTCTTATAAATGTTGTTATGTACATTTTTTCATTATCTTGACTATTAACTGAGATATTTGCATTTTTTAGTTTTCAGTCTTCAGTAAAGCCCCACTCCTACTCATCTCATATTAACAATATTCTATTATGTTATGAAACACTTTATTTGAAGCTTAAATACCAAATATTGTTCTCATTGAACTTTTGAGTTTTGAGATAAATGCAAATACGTGGCTTACGTGGGAAATCTGCTTAGTTAACGCAGCCCCTGAGTGAGGGACTTTTATTTAATATTTTGGAAACGTTGTTGAATAAATAGCAATAACAAAACAAATAAAGTTACTTGGTTTTATAGGTTAATATGAAACTGAGTTGTTATTTCAAACTTTTATTCCAAACGTTGTAAACGCACCATTTATTAAAATCCTAGAAGAATTAATTATATTGAGTAATTATCTTCCATCTTATGGGGCAATGCTGTTTAAAATTATAAAGGAGTAATTTAATAGTAAACCTTCACTCCTAATGGAATATCGACATTGGGGTTTATATCACATAAAAGTACCCAACCTCTACTTTAAACTTAATTCAGTTCTTATTAAAGGAGAAATGGTCAATATAATGTGAGAAGACGTTATTTCTGAGTCATTCCTGCCCGTGAGAAATCTGCTTAGTTTCCGTGCCACCGGGTGTTGGACTTCTTTACCTAATTTTTTGAGCAACGAACGGCCAAAACAAATATCTGAAGGAAGTGGTTACTAAACGCCTCACGAATTTTATTTATACAGATGATGAAGAAGGAAGGAAATATCTGAACGCCATATGCATGAGGGCGAGGAGACCTCTGGGCTGGTGTAACAAAAAACGTAGGAGGGCGGTAATCTGCGGTCATCAAGGCCGTAACCCAGGAGCAAAAAATGGCGTATTGGCTCCTCCCAAAGCCTTTTCCTATTAGAGAGCCAAGAAAAGGAAACTCATTAATGAGCCAGTCCTTCCTCTTTGTGCTTTACTTGGAGAAATGGGGTCCTCTGTTACGAAAGGAATTTAGAATATTGATTTTACTCCCACTAAAAGAAAACTGAAAAGTTACGAGGATTGTATTGGAGAATGACAGTAATGCATGAGTTGATTGTAGTAGGGAAATAGCGGGATACTAGTCACAAACCATACTGAATCGTTGAGGCCCAGATCCTGCAAAGACTGTAGTGCCCAATATTAACTAATAGAAGGTAGGTGTAGAGAATAGACTTCTTGGATTATCTATTTCTACATCATTACTTTAGGTGGGGGGTTTGGTAGCTGGAAGAACGTGCCTCAATGACCAATTTTATTTTAGCAGATTTCCCTTAATGGAAATTAGCAAATTGAGGTTGTACGCATGACGTGATTTTCGAAAAATTTAAATTACTCGATATTTAAATGTTTGATGTAAAACTCAAGATCACTTCTGAAATCAGAACAGTGGGAGAGGGGGGTTTAAAGGAGGATTTCAAAAATTCGAAATATCTCCGTTATTATGAGTTAAATCAAAAAATTGTAGAAGATCAATCTTATTGCAAATTTAATGTCCTATGAATGTTGTTACATACACGATTCTTTATCTCGAATACTAACCAAGATATTCGCATTTTTTTTAAATTTTCAGCCTTCAGTAAACCGTATTAGTCGTCGTACGTTAACAATAAGCCAATATATCATGAAACGTCTTATTTCAAGCTTAAATAACAAGTAAAGTTTTCAACGGATTGAGTCGGATCGAAAAATGTTATCGAACCACTCTTATAATCCTAATCTTGTTAAACTATTGGTGCCCTTTTGTAACTCAAAAATGTTTATTAAGCCAGTTATTAGTATTTTCTTATTTTTAGCCTACAATGAACCCTCACTTTGACCCATCGAATTTTGACTTAGAAATAGAGAATATATGTTGAGATAACATTACAAGTGTGTCATTCCATCGCGTGTGAAATCTGCGTAGTGTGCACTACTCCTGCGTGACACTTTTATTTGTCCAAGAATGCAATTGAATATGTTAGAAACTATAAATAACCATTATCGTTTATAAGGAACGGGTCACTACTGTAGGGGACGGCATTGCCTTCTTTTGCCAGATAAATCCTTTTTTTTTTTTAGCACATTTCCATAAGGGAATATCGACTATTGAAGCTGTACGAACTCATGAAGCCGTTTACGGAAAATATCTTCAAATATCGATCGATCCAAGGAAATTACGAAAATGAGTTCAGTACAAAAATTCCACACCATCCTCGATATTTAAGCTTTAAGTTTCGTAAAAGAGCGTTTCAAAGAGAATGAAAATTCAAAGTAACTTCCGATCGGAAAATTGAATAAAATCTATCAATTTGAAAATTATTTCACATAAACGCTGTCCTATGCATTCATGCATGGGATTTTCGGCAAAAATTCCCAAATGTCCATCGATCGATCCTACACAGGAGAGGACGAAAATCAGGTCCGTTCAAAATTGTATGTATCTGTACTGTCAATGGATTATCATCTAAGGAAGTAAAATGTCCGTAGATTGCCTACGATGGTGTCGTCCATAGATTTTCAGGAAGAAAAAGAATTCCAAATGACAAAGTGAACCAAATAATATTGGTCACAAGACTGTATCGTTTGAGGTAGTATTTATCGTTGTATTGCGACAAGACTCATGATGACGCAAATATCGAAATTCTTAGTCACCAATTATACTTCTCAGACTAACTACTATATTATTAAACGCAAATTCTGACTGCATCGCCATTATATTCGTATGTGATTGAGACTAACGTCATTTACATTTCAGAAAGGTAAGGAACGATAGAGTGGATCTTGCTATTCACATCAGATGGAAAACATCCGGTGAATACCTCATAGGGAACAGTGAGGGGAGGGGCAGCTCATTACATTCATTGCCGGTGCCAGCCGGGAATGCAGTCATCTATATTTTTTCATCGTTTCTTCGCCTTTAGAGGATTAAGCTGAACAGTAAAATCTCGCACAGGCAACTAGTTTAGAAATCTAGAGTGAAGCGCATGCCACTTTTTTCTTATATGATTTCACCAAGGCGAAAGAAAAAAAATCTTAGAAAGGTGTCACTTTTTTTTTCTTAACGTATGTCACTCCAACTATTTGTTGAACTTCCTCCATAGACTCATAATGAAGTGCTAATACCCCTAACTACCACCTTCATATTTTCAGCCATCATAATAATAAAATTTAGCAGTACATCAAATGGAACTTAAAAAGACCAAACTGGTTCGTTTACAAGGTTGGACGACGTTCGCATTGCCACAGATGGTAGATGTGTCTTGTACATTCAACTAAGCTAAGTCCATCTGTCTCCTTTTAGCAGATTTCCCTTAAGGGAGGTACTTATGACGCAATTTTCGAAGATTTTCTTCAAATGTCAATCAATCATACCCAGGAAATGACGAAAATGAGGTCCGTTCTAAATTATATATATATATATATATATATATATATATATATATATATATATATATATGTCTGTTAACGCTCTAGCGGTCGCAATTTTTGCTTGATCATTACAAAACTCCATATTAAACGTTTTCTGTAAAAATGGCTGAAATTGAATCAGTGGGAGGGGGGGGGTTAGAGGGAAGGATTTTCGAAAATTCGTAATATCTCCCTTACTGTACGTCGGATCGAAAAGGTATATAGAATCAATCTTATTGCACATTAAAAGATCTATAAATATTGTTATGTACATGTTTTCATTACCTTTAATATTAACCGAGATATTTGCGTTTTTTTAGTTTTCGGTCTTCAGTTAACCCCCACTTCTACTGATATCACAACAACAATAAGCTGTTATATTATGAAGCACTTTATTTGAAGCATAAATAACAAATATTGATCTCATTGAACTCTAAGGTCATGAGATAAATGCAAATACGGGACGTAAGTGGGAAATCTGCTTAGTTTACGCAGCCCCTGCACGACGGACTTTCTAGTTTCCTTACCCATCATGTGACAAGAAACATCATATAATATGGTATACTTTAACTAGTTATTTCGAATTCAATTATTTGGAGATGTACCTAGGTCATTAAAATTTGAAAACGGAATCTGTTAAAACTTCACTTCATCCGAATATTTTTTAAATGAGAAAATATATGGCTACATAAACATTGCCATGGACTTACTATGAGGTACGTCCTGGTAAACCAAGTAGTTCAGTCTCCTTTCACCATCTACTGCCAATAGATTGAGTATTTGGATCGGGAAAGAATAAAATCTGTTAAAGGAAGTAGGTAGCAAATGTTTTCTTCAACTGAAGAACTAAAAATACTGCAACACATCAAGCAATGGAAATTTAACGGTCAATACTAAAGAATTTGTTAATGAAAAAACGTTTAGATTTCTATTTTCGTAGCAATTTTAAAAACTTTCTAAATATATCAGTAAAGTTTTGAGATAGTGACAAGATTCAATATATTGTTTGAATCTATTTGATACCACTGTATGTAACTTATGGTCGTTGTTGCTATTTCTTATATATTGAAAATAATCCATAAATGAGGATTTCCTTTGAATAATATCATTTCTAAATACCTAGTATTTTTAAAAGAAAAGGAATAATTGTAGAAGTATTAAGTAATCATCAGAGATCTATCATTTGGTAAATTCATAAGTTTGAGATTTAGTCAGGATGATGAATTAATAGTGTTTTTTAACTCAATAAAATGAATTGCATTTGCCCGATGTGTAATAGTATATAATAAATAGGGATGTTAAACATAATTTCCAAACATAATTAGACAGTTGAAAGAATAGTTAAGCTGCAAGAAATGTATATTAATATCATAATAGCGTGTTATAGAGATTTTATAAGATCATGAAAATTATTATATTTTTAAAGAGAAACTACTCAGCAGTAAAGTATTTGTTTCCTGGCTTTTCGATTTCAAAATGGTTCATTAAAGGAGACTATAGAAGGTAATACCTTTTGCATTTTAACATACAACGATTATGGATAGCACTCCTGGTAGTTAGAACAAAATTGTTATTGATTATTGTCTATCCCTAAGAGGGAGTCACTTCCTTCCACTTCCAGTTGAGTTAATGGATAAACATTTCAAGGTATACTGCATTCCATACTTCCTTTCACAATAACAGCCTCCCCTTCTTCGCTCAGCACATTTCTCTAACCTACCATGTTTGATATTAATAATAGCTGTTCCGTGTCAGAATGAAATAAAAAGTAATTTCTCTCTGAAAGGATTACACAAGGACAGCTACTTTAATAATTTTCGAAATTGGCCGTTATACCATACTACCTCATAAAAATATTCCTAACTGTGTTGTGCGTTGTTCGTGCCGAAAGAGGAATTCCTTGAAACTATAAAAAGTTTGAAATCGTTCTGACGTTCCTACTCTGGCAGAAGCCATTTTTATTATATTTTTTTTCTAAGCCACTTTATGTCAACGTCATCAATATGTAACATGTAACTTTTTCGTCACATGAAACCATCTGTAATTAGTAATACGCCTTGATTTAACTTAAAGGCGATTTTACTATACTTGAAAGTATTTATTATGACATAAATCGATTCCAATAAGGCCTGTGATTGTACAACCCATTGATATTACCATGGAAGATCAGCCTCCACCGTTTGCCGTTACCAACCGGAATCATTTGAGGGGCTACATGAATAAAGAATAAGTAAACTCGTGCTTGTATATATCACAAAAACAAGGCACAGAAACAAAGTACACTTAAACTAAAATCATACACGATTGGCTCCCTAACTCGTTACAGACCGTTTTCCACACAAACGTCAGTTGAGGAATAAGAAGGGTATACCAGAACACCCAATGCATCATGACTTTTACAAGTAATCTCTAACAAATTTCGTTCTGACAGGGTAACTGTCAACTGACAAATGGAATCTGAAAGAAGGTGGTTTATACTCCCACTCTTTTCAGAAGCCGGGGTTCTGGTTGTAAGGTAATAAATACGTAGATGCCGATTGTTATGCCTTTGTGGTCAGTAATGTATACATTTTGGAAAGTCTTCCTAGTAATAAGACAAGTATGAATTTAGAGAACAATTTTTTTTTTTTTAAATTCATTCCGAAGGACAGAAGGAAGACATTTGTAAAACTCCGTTAAATACACACACATTGCAATAGTTAATACGATATATAAAACAATTCAGAGGAGCACATATTACGTTGGATAGCACAAAAATGAAAAGATAAGGTCATTAGTTGATAAATTAAATCTCTACTCCATCTCCTTTATATTAAAAGTTCACTATTTAACATTTATCACATAAAAGCTAATATTTTTATATATTTAAATGTATTAATATTCAATTGGCTCAACGGCTACTATTGTTATTAACGTCTGGCCATTAATTCTGTTATCAAAATAGCTGCCAATGTTTAAAATGTCTTTCTTTTATTTTTTTTCATTTAAAGTAGGTTCTTCTTATATTCGTGTCTCTTACTTATGAGAGACTGAAACCAACTTTGAAACTTTGAGAAACCAAACCGTATGGACAGCAAGCATACAAATATACGCTGTATAAAAACTTTTCAGCGAATGACATCATTCATGGGACAAACGGAAAGGAACTAATAGAATTGAAATTTTCATTTTACAAACAACGTTTCTAAAGATAAAGAGAAGTTTGAACTTCATTATATTCCATTAGTTAAATTTACAAAGCAATCTCAGACCAGGCAGCAAATACCTTACTGTGGAAACTGAAACAAAGATGAAAACATGAAGTCGAAAATCAAACTCTCACCAGCAGGTCTATTACCAGTGTCAAGTGTACTTGTGTTTTTCGTGGCCTAGTTTTCTGAAAATAAATTCACTGCGTCGATATTCAGTCCAAATTTGATGGAACAAGACAAACTCATAACAAACAGGATCAGTCTCTATTGGATCCGAGTGAATGTTTAATTTCATTGATTAACATCCACTTTATGCAATTAGGGGCTAATCGGGATGGGTTTCATATAGGCTACCGCCATTTAGGGTGGGACTATAGGTCTAATTAAGAGACTTTTTGTCCACGACTGGAATCGCATCCACGACTTTTGGTTTACCATGTGTAACCTGAGCACCATATGAATTATGGGACTAAACTTCAATATAAAATTTAATCACAGCAGAACGCTTATTCTACCCGAAGTCATTAGAAGTTTGAAAAAAGAGGCAATACTTTTACGCGGTTATATACACCATAAATGAGATAATTGCTGTAAATTGCTCCTGAGCACCAACTAATTGCAGCTCTTGTACCTCAGATGTTTTGTTCCACTTGAAATTTTTTCCACAGACATTAAACGAAATCAATGCAGCCTATTAGACGTTTAAAACTAAGGTTTATGTCCTCTGACGAGATGAGGTCCTTTGATTCTCCACGGGAAGGATTTACAGATGTAGTTACACAGCTAAACGGATCCTTGGATAATTATTTTAAGATAACCTTAGTACTATTTTAAATCTTGTCACCTGTCGGAGTTGAATAATCTTAGAATGCATTCAATTTTGGTAAATGACTAATACTTTTTTTTTTTTTTATAGTTTCTTGTTTTATATATTTGATTCAGGTATCTCTTTCTTTAATAATCGATTAACTTTATGTAATGTATGAAACTCTCAATACAATGAATTTAAATAATGTAAATTTTTTAACGGTGTTTAACATAGTTGTGAATTTAATATTTTGAATATTGAGAATAATAAGACCGTAAACCAACATACAATAAAAACGTGAAATGGACAATAAAAACTACAAAATACTCATTTCGCTTCATTATCTACCAAAAACAGAAATTCTTTTTTTTTTTTTTTCTGAATGCGGAATTACATAACATACCTTAAAGAAATTACATACATAAAGATAAAAACAAATTAATAACATATCTATAAAGATAAAAACAAATTAGCTAAAGAGCATATAATCTAGGTTTAATAACTAAATCAAGTTGATGAATATGTAGGTCATGGTGTGGTTGACATCGTGTCTTATTTTTTATCATTTAATTTATACTGTGTACTACGTATTCTATAAAATTGAAAATTATTTTTTTATTATGGTCTAAGAGGCCTGAGTATATATGCTTATTATATTAGCTTTCCATTATCGTTATGATTCATGTATTACACTTATAAATAAACATTATAATATTTATTTGTATATATATATATATATATATATATATATATATATATATATTTGTGTTATTATAATACATCCTATCATTCGTTTCAAGAAACATACTGAGTTCCAAAAGTTCAATCAGATACTTAATATTGTAAGAAAAAAAACGTAATATGCTTTGAGTAATAGTTGTGGAGGAGAGGTTACTAACAGATCTGATAAAAATAGCCTGGTATAAGATTGATAATTATTTTAACAACTGAACGTAAATATTATCACATGTTCACAGAGGGCGGGGGATAAATAGATATTACTTATCAGTCATTTCATTACGAATTAACCATATTAAAAGTACTTCAAATCAAACCATTGTGCCAAATTTTGTCAAATGAAAATATGCATTTTAATTAAACTTTAAACGAATGGATAAAAGTTTATTTGTGAGTATATTTAATAGTATCTATTCTAGATTAGAAACATTCATGGAAAATTATTTTTATGTACACAGGGTACGGATATCAATGTCACTCTTTGAGAAGGTACTATATACTTTATAAAACCAAGAATTTTAACATAACAAAAAGAAATCATACTACAAGTATTAGTTTCGAGGGAAAATTTTGTTTCAGCACAACCTAGTAATGTGTAGAATATATTCATGCTAAGCATACAACGACTACATCAATGAAGACAAGTTTAATGGACAAAATTCAGGCTAACAACTTAAAAACTTGAAAAGTTACAGATTAGCAGAACCTGTTCACCTTTTTTTTTGTCACACATCAACACAAAATAACATTGTACTTTTCTATTTACTGAATACAAAAAATATTACTCCAAAGCATTTATATACTTTATAAATTACAAATATTAGTACAAAGAATTCTCGAACCAAATTAATGTTATAAGTGAGAGCCAACTTAATGTGGGCTTCAGACACAACGTTGCCATATCTTCCGTTCACGGCCAGATAAGGAGAGCGAGTCTGTAAGTTGCATTTCTTTCCAACAAGCATCAAGCTTCCAATCAAATTCTACTATTTTTCATTTGGCAATTTAAACAGAGAATGTAACTGCTTGATTGTATGTTCTTATTAATTTAATTCTTAACTCCAGAGAAGGAAATTTAAACAAGGCTGATAAGGATTACTTTCGTCTTTACTATCCTCGGAAAATTTTAAATAATGCAGTTCCATGTTATTGTGTAAAAGACGTCCTGCTCTAATAAAACCAGCTAAATCAATCATCAATTCTAGTAAATACGGAAGGTATTTTATAGCAACCGGTGAACAGAAACAAGTATATAGTACACATTATTATTAAGTAATATGACTGGGTAAGAAGTAATAAGGTAATTAATTGTTATAAGCATAATGTCAGAGAAATAATAGATTACTTTGAGATTTACAGTAAGATACTGTACAAATAAAAAACGAAAATATATAAATTAAGAATATATCTTGTTCAAAGGAAAAATACAACGGATGCCATCAAATTTACTTAAGTCAAATATTTACAGTAACTTTTTTAGTCAGTGAAATTCATTTCATTTTTCATGTTATCTGGAAGCAAAGAGCTTTAGACACTTTCTGTAAACAAATATTTCTAAAAATCGTATCACTAAGAAAAAGAAATTGACTGTTAGGCTTGAAGTTGCTCTTCCATCTTATACTTCGTTAAAGTCACTAAGGCGTTACCCATATTTTGTTCTGAAATTCTTTCTACCTTCAATAGTCACAAATAGAAGATCATTTAACTTAGAGAAACATAATACAAATGTTTGTTTTGTCATTTTATAATAAAATTGGAGTTATAGATTAATAAAAAAAACAATTAAATGTAGGGGGGGGGGAGGATAGATAAAGACCTCTACTACTTTAAACAACGAAATATGTTCTCTCGATGTGTCTCATGTGATACTCCTTCAAATACATTTCCATCTTCCAAACATTCCAATTGTGATTCGGGTGTTCCACCGTGACGCCCCGTCCAAATTTGGACTGAAATTCTGTATCTATGATCTACATGATTTATGTTATATCGACTAAAATTCCGATTCACATGTATTAATAAACATCATTTACAGCTATTCAAATTGTAATGCCCTTCCTATATTTGTTTGAAGATTTCTTTAAAAGACTGTTCCAATTTCTTCATTAGTGCTCCTTCAATTATGTTCGCATCACATCCAGACTAAATATTCTTAAAATGAAATTTTGGATGGCCAAATGGTAGGGACAGAACTTTATATGGATTTTCATATTAAAGAATTGTTTTCTGTATAAACTTTAAAATATTTAAATCCTTTTAAAATTGTTATAGATGCATAATGATAAAATTGAAATAAATGCTTGGCAAAAACTGTAGGTGCCCCTTTTATATATTTTATTATTTGAAAGGAAGTAGTAATCATAATTTTGTTTGATTAATCCTTCTGTGAATCAACACATTTTTTTATTATAATATCTAGGTTTAGCAAAACTAAAAATAGTAATTTTCCAGCGACTCGAAAGAACCATAATAAAACTTAAAATTTAAACTGATGATGCACTGAAACAACAGAATATAATTATGATGGTATAAATATGAAAAGAAGGACGACAAAAGCAATACGATATTCTGATATACAGTTCAATTAAGATGCCCGAGTTGTTTTAATAGCAATGATTAATGGTTGTGTAAGCATTAGATGAAAACAAATAACTGAACTAATTGTTTCATTCTTGAAACTATACAAACATCTCTTTACAATCCTTGACTAACTCCAAAAATACGCCTTTAACTACCCTTCTCTCCCTATAAATACGTGCACAGTTACATATCTTTATAAAAATAAGTGATGATGCTTTTTGGGTTTTATATATTTTTAGAATAACAATACTACCTTTAATGAAATCAGACCATTGATAACAAAACTCTGTGCTAACTCTGTTCTGAAGTACAAAATTACACTACATTTTGCAAACTAACATTAACCAAAAACATTTTTCATTGATTTCCACAAATCAGTCACCAAACAAGTGTCGATACAATGACAGCAATTTAGCACAAACATTGAATAATATAGTATTAATTAAATTTTTGTGATGAATGATTTTATTCCTGTTGGAAAAATGACAAAATAATTGAATCTTCAGAAATATTCTAAAGTTCTTTGTACCTACAGTACTAATGGAATATTACTGTTAGGTGAGAACTTAAAATGAAAGAAACATTTTATTAGTTAAAATAGTATTGGTTCAGCAAAAGTACTATCAAAATATAATGCTCTGCACAGAATCTGTTAATCGTAGCAAGATGGTAATAATGAATGGCAGTAAATGGCGTTTGCACTCGTGGTAAGAGGAGGAAATGATAAAATATTTTCATATGAGTATTATCTAATTTTATTGGCAACATTTTCACTTACTTCTATTAATGTATATTCCTGATTATCTTCGAACTTTTGAATTCCTCTGCTGGGCTTGCTGGTAAACGCTAGGAGGGACTTGTGATCGTTCAATATCGTCTCCAGAAAGCTCTAAATCTTCCATCATTTGAATAATTTCTCTCTCTTTTTTAATTTCTTCTTTGTTTGCTGGAGGTTCGTAATCACTTGTACCAGGGACTGCGGCAAATTTGAGGTTGGCCAGAGAGCCGTAAGACCTAGACCTATGCTCCTGTCTAATGGAATAAGAGAAAGCCCTTTCGTTCATGTGTCCTTTCCGTCTATATATGCCGGTGTTATATGGGGACCCATCCTCCTCCTTTTTACCCTCCTTTGATGAGCCATAGACACGAGCATTGAAAGTGGATGGCTCATCTTTTCCATTTTCCTCCTTTTTCCTTTCTGCAAGGGTGCCCCATTCCTCTTTGCTTTTCTTCTTCTTCACTTTTCTCATGTTGTGGTTCATAGTAGCGTACTGCTGCATAAGATAAGCCTCTAGGGGAAAGTGGCACGGCTGATAAGAGGAGACGGGGCTCATAGGACGATTGGAAGGCATATATATTGGTTCTTCTACTGGGTATTTTTTCTTGCCTCCTGTCTGGACGAAAATGGGCGGTGGGACGGGATGGAAAACTCTAGGAGGGCCTTTAGGCACAGGCATAGGAGGCCGGCGCAAGTGGGGTATCGTTGCCGGAAGCATCATGAGAGGAGGGCCCTGGCGAAAGTGGGCTACGTTCGATCTGAGTGTGTTACCTCTCATCACTGAACCATTTAACAATGGGTACATTTCTTCTCGGCTCCCTCCTGTCATCTTTTTCCTTCGCTGCTCTTTCTTCTGCTTCTTCTCTTCCTTCGATGGTGGAGGAGGTGGTGGTGTCGCGCTCACGATTTGTCTCGGCCTAGAAGAGCGGCTGCTTCTCAATGTATTATTCCCATATTCGCCATAGATTGCTTCTTCGTTGTCGGAAATGTCTCTAGTACTTCCTGCCCAAATTTTATGATTTTCGTCCCCATTATAAATAGAAATATCGTCATTTGAACGGGAATATTCGTTGTTAAAAACCAGGGAATTGTTGAATGTAGAAGTGTGAACTGCACTGTCAAGTGTCAAAGTACTACCTTCTGCCATGGGGGTAATTTTTCTCCAACCGTCGACTTTATCAATACTACTGTTACTGCCTTCTTCCTTCTTCAGAGTGCTATAGGCATTTGCATTATACGCCCCATTGTCAATGTGTCGGGCGTATGAAGAATCAGCATAAGCATGAAAACAACATCTGACAAGGGCGTTAGCTGCCATCTCCCTCTTGCATATAAATGTATGACATTCAAGTACCTTGATTCCAGTTGTTCTACGAAGAATGCAAGCGAAAAGAGGCGGGTGATTCGGGTTAGGTGACCTTGCGAATGGCGAGTCTAAAGGAAGAAATCTCGGTTGAGAGTTTGATGCTGATTTTTCTGGGACTAGTACATACCGAACTGCAGCGCAATAGTGAAGTGTGTCTATGGGGAAAAATCTCGTAACCTTCTTATGATTTTCGTCCACATTCTCCAGTAGTACTCCGTTGCTCCAAACACTGAGCCAGGAGTCGATCCCACGAGCACCGAGGGCGCCTTGCTCCGGGTAGAGTTCTCTCAGCGGTTCCTGGATACCCTGAAGGCCGTCTTTGGTCACATGAGGGACGGCTGAGCCGAGATACAGGACACGGCAGCGGCAGATAGGGGTGGCTTCAGAATTTCTGTTTGATGCCATCATGTCAGCATACTAATACAACACAATGCACTCTATCGCGGGACGAAGGCGAAACTGAGGAAGCGCCGGTCTCGAGCAACAGTACGGCTCGGCGTCACGAAGTGAACTGGGGTCAGGGAATGCTACCTGGAGAGGTATGCGGGGCCGCGCATGCGTCACAACTTTCTTCCCAAGACCCCCTTTCCAAACCTCACCCACCCTCCTCGCATTCAAGCCCTCCTATTAACACAATTATTTTCATATTGATATTTACAAATAAATAATAGATAAATGACTAAAAGAATCGTTATTAGCTTGATTTCTTAAAATTTAAATTACAATTCTCCAAATTAACGATCATAATTATATTATTTATTGCTTTCAATTGATTAACTTTGGAACTTAAATTCACCATTAACTATGTTTTTTTTTCCTAGAAGAAGGGTGGTGATAATTAATTATTTTTCACTTATAATTCTGTTAAGTATTTCAAATATAATTAAGTTCAATTCTTGCAATTTACATGAATACTGTAACTATTTATAGGCGGAGTTTAATATATGATGAATATTTATATAATAATTAAGAATTAATGCATTTATTTCGTTAAATATTATTTCTCAAAGACATAATAATAAGTTGATTTACATTATTTTGTTAATTTGGTTTAATTATTTTAAATGATAAAAGAATATAGTCTCTTTACACCAGTTGTTTTTTTATAATTTTCACTCTTAGTTTAGTTGTTGTACTTCAATCTTAATGAGCTAGCATAAAATATGACATGTACTATTTAAATTAGGTTACATTATTTGGTACACTTCCTGCACATTTATATTTTCGTTAATCTTACCAATAATGATCATAAAATACTTATTGTTGTTCATTAACATCCACATTTTGCTACAATGGCTAATTGAAATGGATTATCTACAGGTTACCACTCTTTTCTAGCTAGAATGGGACTAAGGATTTTATTTAATGAGTTCGTCACTAAATAAATTCCTATTACCCAGGCGGAAACCGAAATGGCCCCTGTAGGCTTACCATGTGAGATTAAAGGTAACGCTTTAACTCACATGGCTAACCTGAGCCCCCTAAAATACTTTCGATATTGTTTATTGAAAAAATAGATTTCTCTTTTTTTTTCAATTAAATAAATCTCTAAGATTGGGTTTAAATTCCCAGGATTCAATGTTTTTCAAATTCCACACCATTCTAAGAACATTGCTTGTTTGTATATCTGTATGTCCATTAGCCATTCAATGTCTTAAAACAGCTCTACAATTTCAAAAAAACCTATATTATGTTCGATTGAACTAGCCCAAAGTAGAACATCGACTATATAGATTTTGTGACTCCTGGGTTTTCTTCGATGTCAAAACATGTTCAGAATAACTCATTAATATTGGTTCATACGAAATAAATGTAAAGAATAAAGCTTTATAAATTTCGAAAATTGACATTCGAGTTCCGGTAACTAAATTTAAGTTTACTGGTTGTTAAATGAGAATGTCTGGATGCGGTAGTGAATTTTTGTACATGCATAAAGATTAACATTAGATATCATGCTTTGCTACCTTTAACACAAATAGGGTTTTAATCCTATGTCAAAACATATATTCTTCCAAATCTTCGTTAATATTTGATTCATCAAAAAACTCTTAAAGATCAAATAGTGTTTAGAATGTATTTTTCAGTCCTAAAATATTAATTTTTTTTTTTAATTTCTAAATTTTGACATTCGGTTGTTAAAGAGAATTTCTTAATGTTCCATCAGAATGTCTTTATAGAATTGAGAAAATTGTTCTATCTGTGGGTATTAAGGGCATTAATTTTGTAAACATTTGCTATTTTATACTTAACAACTAAAGAGAGGAATGGAACTCAACCCATTTTGTCAAAGACATTGCTATATTGGTTTCATCAAATACAAATTGTATTTAGAATTAATTTGTCATTACTAAATGTTAGTTATTAATCATAATTAAAAGGCTTGAAATTCGTAATTATTGCTTCCTTTTTTCGGACACCACCACTTATTTCTCTGGTATAACCAGAGATGCCTAAACAGAGTATATCCTGTTTGTTTTACTAGTAATAATAAAATTTTGGAAGGAAGCTATATTTATATTAACTCGTGAATATTTCATATTTCAAACGTAAAACAAGATGCTGAATGTACCGAAAGAACATTTTAGTACTTTAATGCGCTTCAATCTATACCCCTCCTGTACATTTAAACAATTGCTCACCGTTTGTTGAGCCAGCACCACAGATTTCTAACTTTTCTCAAACTTGTCTATTTTCATTCTGCACTGAGGTCTTCTTGGCTCCTTTACTGATACTCTCTGTATCTCTTTGCGAGGAAAAGGAGTGGTCATATTCTTTTACCCAGCTCTGCAGTTCGTTCACCATTGTAATCGGTTAGTAACTATTCAGGCATTGATATCTGCTCCCACGCAATTGGTCTTCATAACTATGAGTTGCAAATGCTTCAACTAGGTGAACTCTTAACAATTTGCAAAGACCAACAATCTCCCCGGCATGCTTCAAATATATCATATACTCGGTCTTTTACAAACTTTTTCAGCATTTGATCATGGGCTAGTTGTGAAAACTCTTCGTGATCGCCAGTCGATGCTTTGATATTTCACAAAATTCGCATTCGCCATTTGCTTTGTGTAGCCTCTATATGGGGTCTGACCATAGTCAGATATAAACTAATGACTAAAAATGAGAAACATTGGTATATTATAAAGGGAATTTCTCATGTTGTTTTTGTCGGTAAAGATGGCTCTCGTGACGTAACTTCCCTCTACTGAAGAGCCCTCACTTGAACAGCGTGCAACAACGTTGCAGCTGGATCAGGTGAAGAAGTATACTGAATTCTACATGATTAGCCGTTATTGAAAAAGACTTCTTCAAATAAATGATGAGCTGGTATTCATGGGTCTGAAAATGCTTGTAGGATGAATATAATTTCAGAATTTGAAGAAAGAATTGAGGTTTGATTATCATAAACTATAAAGATTGCATTTAATCAATAAGTATTTATTTAGTAAATTACCAGCTGAGGTAAATATAAAGTAATACGAGTTGTCTAGAGCAGGGTTGAGCAAATTTAAATTTTAAACTTTTTTGGAGGGCCACACATAAAGAAACACTTATTAATAATTTAGAAAACTTTATTTATTATAATCATTAGAATATAAAAATAAAAGAAGTAAAGATTTCATATACACATTTTCTGTTGTTTTCCCAAGTTTTTCTCCATTTGATTAAACTTATCTATCCGGAGTTCTCCGGTTAAGTTTTTATATTGTTGCTCATGTTTTGTATCCTAATGCCTTTGTATGTTATATTATTTTAATGTCGACACAGTCTCTAAGCATATTAAGAGATACATCTTTATCATTGAGGAAAGTGAAAAATTAATCAAATTTCCACATTTCTTGTAATGCTTGTGCTCATCCGCAACCTTCCGTTTTTTTTCAATGGCTTTTCCGACATGATATTATGGATTAAAAATTTGAAACTTAAAATAATTTGTAGGAAAAATTAATTTTGAATAAAAAAACTGTAATATTACCTTTTTGACATTAATATTGCACTCATGCCTTTCAAGAAACACGAGAAGTAAGTAACTCGTCACAAAAAATTGTTTCGGTTTAGTATGTACTACCATTCAATTATAATTAATTTTTTACAATATATTGATGGAAGTAAATCAATAAAATAAATTAAATTTTAGAAATGCTTGGCGGGCCGCATAAATATGTTGAAAGGGCCGCAAGCGGCCCGCGTGTTGCTCATCCCTGGTATAGAGTGTTTCAGCTTCCACCAATACTAATGTTTTCACATGTTCATATAATAGACCTCTGGGTAGTCCAGATAAAACTTTCTTTCTATTATGGCAGATTGGAATCATTACATGTAATATTGTAGCAGCTAAGTGAGGAGATTCGTAATTTGTGGCACTTGGCTAGGTTTTGGAAATTTATGAAGAAAAACAAAAATATATGTTTAATATAATTATGTTAACAAAATGAACTTGAAAATTGGAAAGGCATAACAAAAACATACCCCCCCCCCAAAAAAAAACAAAACACAAACAAAACAATGGTTATTGCTCAGGTTAGCCATGCGAGATAAAGCATTAACCTTTATCTCACATGGCAAACCTAGAGTGGCGAGTTCGATTCTCGCCTGGGCAAAGGAAATTATTTAGTGACGAAATTTATTAAATAACTTCCTAAAATCCCACCCTGACTAGAAAAGGGTGGTAACCTGTAGATCACCCATCCCAGTTAGCCTCAGTTGCAAAAAGTGGACCTTAATAAATAATAACAATGGTTATTATCCATATACAAGTTCAAATAATTTCTTACTTTATTTCTTTCCCCAACTTGGACATAAAGTGTTTATAAATTAAAGAAAAAATGATTCTGTGAATGTAAATACATTACCTTCAGCGAAATTTACTTGAAATAATTTTATTAAAAAAACACTAGTCTTGGTTCAGATGATATTAATTAGAATAAAACAGCGACAATTTCAAAAATCTTAAAGAGTGTATGAAGGATAGATAACATGGTAATAGCTTGTGTTTTAGGCACGGTTTGGTTATATAAAAAAACTAAAATCATTAATACATAGATTATCTGCTTAAAATGCAGTTTCTTAAGTAAATTTATAACGTATTATCATTGTTAATATTGTGATAAATACTGAACAAATGAAAATGTGCATATTTTACAAAAATATTCTAAGATTTTTCCTAGTTACAGATAGTTCCTTTATTAAAACATCTTTGAATTAGTTGGTTTAATGTTTGACCCACCGATTGACATTAAACATGGTACACTATGATATACCCTCTTTGTCAGAAATAATGAAAATATGTATTGATCTTTATCTTTCCTAAAGTTAGTAATTGTTATAGTAAAGTCTTGTGTGTATAATCAAGTAATCGGAAAGCTTATTAATTCGTCAGGAAATTTTATGAAAAAAAAAAACGTCAACTATGCAAATGCTAATGATGGACAATTAAAAATTGAAGTACATTGTTATTTGAACTAATTCACAGCCGGGTATCTTGGTATTAGGAAGAATCAAGCCAATATGCTTAGAACCGACATTGTATTCATAAAATCTTACAAGACCGTTCATAAATTGGATGCTTGAGCAACTACTGGTTCATTAAAAAAACACCTAATGTGGTGGACATTGCTATTAAACCTGACTCACGCCCGTCGCTATCCAGTAGCAAAAAATAATGTATCTAGGCCATCTGGCTGTATTGGAGGGATGTTTTATGCAAACGAAGAGTTTATTATTATTAATTTAAATTTTACAAGCTTGTCCCACAGCTCCTTTCACAATCATTTAAATACATAAAAAATGAAGGATCAGAAATTTTGATTTCATTTAATGTAATTCTATTAATTAAGCAACAAAGTGGCCCGCAATTACCATATACAAATTAAACGTATAATGTAGATGCTCGATAATACTGACATAATATGACAAATGAAAATAAATTAGAAAATACAAAGGTGCGAACATTTGCTACGTATTTAATTTTCTACGAGAACCAAGTCATAAATGCTATGAATTAAATGAAATACATATTTTTTACACTCGTTCCTTGAAGTTCACGAGGTTCAGAATCCGGGAGCAGCGTTCAACGAAACTATATCCTGAATGTCTATGTTAAGTTTAACCATAAGTTAAAACACACTTCCTGGGCCACAGATTCGATATGGAGAAATGAAACAAATAGCAATATGTCATTTATGTAGGATTTTGTCAAATTCATTTTTCATGAAAATACCATTCCTACTACTAATAATAAAAAGACGTTAGTCTTGTTTCCAGCGCCTCTTCCTTGCAGGTTTTACTCAGGATTATTTAGTAATTATCAATGAGTTGTATGTGGTCGTTTGACTTGCGACTACAGACTACATTAATACAATAAACTTACCTGCATGGTTATGCTTTCTCTCATAAATATGTGTATATCTATATGGTGTTGTTATTGTTTCTTAGAGTTTTGGTCAATGTTAGTGAAAAACATTTAGTTTATGCCAATATTTCGAGAATATTTATTTTCTCTTCTTCAGGGCTGTAAAAATATAGGTACTACTTTTTATATATTGCGCATTGTTATTAAGCTAGAGTATAACAGGAGGTGTTTATGTTATTTTTACTTACCAAGACTAAAGATACTTAAAAACTACTGTACATAATGTATTGCACTTCTGGTTACATTAGGAAAACTGGTTATATAACCTTCCCTAGTCTGTTTACACTGAGCAGGGTGACCAAAACTCCAAGAAGCAATAACAACACCATATATAAATATAACCTGGTCGAAAATATCAACACAATTATATATATGTATGTATATATATGTATATATATATATATATATATATATATATATATATATATATATATATATATATATATATATATATATATATATATATATTAGTGTAAAATGCACATTTAAGTAACTCAGTGGGAGAACTATAAGACAACTAAAGTAAAGACAGATAGATTAACGAAAACAGAAGCGCTAACTACATATTAAATACTATGTGTTACTCATGTCTTCCAGGCCGTATCAAATCTGCTTAGTTCACTTTGCTCCTGTGGTTCGGACATTTTTAGCAGACTTCCCTTAAGGGAAATAAGCTATTGAGGTCGTACTCATGACGGAATTTTCGAAATTTTTCTTCAAATGTCCATCGATCCTACCTAGTAGATGACGAAAATGAGGTCCGTTCAAAACTGTATATATGTATGTATATATATATATATATATATATATATATATATATATATATATATATATATATATATATATTTGTCTGTTACCGCTCTAGCGGTCGCAATTTTTGTTTGATCGTTACCAAACTCGATATTTAAACGTTTTATGCAAAAAGACAGATCAAGTTCGTTAATGGCTGAAATCGGACCAGTGGGAGGGGGTGGGGGTTTAGAGAGGGGATTTTGGAAAATTCGAAATATCTCCCTTACCATACGTTGGATCAAAATATTGTATAGATCCAATCTTATTGCAAATTACATTTACTATAAATATTGTTCTATACATTTATTCTCTATCTTGAATATTAACCGAGATATTTGCATTTTTATTAAATTTGGGCCGATAACGGATGACTGTTTCCCGCCAAAAGCTAGTTCGGCCCTTTGCCGCAACTGTTCGGCTCTCGTATGGAGATTTCTCTATTGTTTAACTTCACGTGAGAAATCTGCTTAGTTTACGCAGCCCCTGCGTGACGGACTTTTGTTTAATAAGTTTACCTTACTCCGGGTAATTAAGGGATAATAACTTAATATGCTACTTGCATATTACGCAGCCTGGGAAAAACGACAGTAAAAATTGTAAGATTGAGGACGTACCCACATAATTATAGAAAACCCTTGCAATATGAATGGAGATCAATGACAATTTATGAGTGTAAAGACCAGCTGCTTTTCTTACCTTATTATTTTGGATTATGAGGAGTATGAGTTATATTTATATTATAAGCTACTTCTTAGTGAAAGTTCAGTCCATCCATGATTTCATTTGCAGGTGGGACTGGAGGATATAGTACACTCTTTCCTCTCTTGAAGTGGTCGAGGAGGGGATAGTTGTGAATAGACATCCTCCAGCCAGGCACAATAGGAGAATGGGTACGAAGGGGTTATAAAAAAAACCTTGGAAACGAACAGCATCATCGTAACCCCAGAAGACCCAAACCACATTGATGATGTCCAAGGGAGAACCCGATGGGGAATTCCTGACAAGCCTGTCTTACTTTCTACTTATTTCTCTATTCCATTGGGTTTTCAAAAGTTAATTAATTCAGGTGAAGTATTCGTGGTCCTAACTCCAGATTCCCCAATATTTCAGGCTACTTCATTATTTTTCATGGGCTACAATTTATAAATTTACTCAAATTAATGATAAAATTCAAATAAAAACAACAGATTCAAAGACGCACTAGATGTAGACATGAAACTTACTGGATGTATGATAAAAAGTTTATGAGTTATTGATTGAAAATACTAACCTGTATTGGTGCAATGTCTGAATTTACGTTTATGATTTCCTGAATAGATTTTATTCCTCGATATTAACCTAAAACCTAATTAAAAATATAATTCAATAAAATGCAAACTGTTAAGTAAGTCAAACAGCTCAAAATGTGCACTAAACTTTATATATAAACTAACAACTTCGTATAACTTGGACGAAATTATTTACAAAAATACGTAGAGCCGATGCCGAATATGCCGATGGAAGCAGATTGAGGTGACTGGCAAGGTCCAAGGAGTATAACAACAAACAATAATTTAAGCTAATACTGTTGAGATGTGGGGGGGGGAGGAATAATTAATTCAATATTATTAGTTGAATTATTGTATTACGGTTTAGTTGAATTACCAAATATAAGGGTTTTCCCCATTTTTACTGGCGTGCTGGTATTGTGATATAATCATTTTAAAATATTGTTTAATTAAATGAAGTAAGACGATGCAGAGGGCATATTTATTACTTTGTTGTTGCACGAAACTGTACAGAACCACAGCAATGATGTATTGCTTACTCCAGATTAGTCACAACCACACTTGTAGATAGCCATTAAATAATATATGTGTAAGTGACATGGAATTTCCAGAGTAAATTGCAGGTAGGTTCAAGCAGAACAGTGCTAGGTTGCACTGGCAATAGAGTTTGATGTAGCTCTGCTAGAAATCAATAATTAGATGTTAAGTTAGGGCCTACATACGTATAAAGCCACGTCATATAAAATATAATGTACCTAATTTTCCCTCCTCAGGGATTCATAAATGATATTCAGTAATATATAAAGAAATTAATTAGCATAATATTGATAAATTATTTATAGAAAACAAAAATATTTTACGTATCATATTATGTTAACATTTAATTTAAAAAAAAAAATAATTTCATTTCATGTATGTATATTGGAGGTACATTATAGTAGTAGTTTACGTCAACATACTGGCTAATGTTTGTCACAAGTAGCTTTTGGAGGATACTGAGGGATGCCTCTCTAATCATTTTTGGCCTTGAGAGAGTTTTTTTATAAGAAGGCAACATGCCCTTACTTCTCAGCTTGTTCACCTTCGTAAAAATTTGCTTCCTTTTAGGGAAATCAGCACTTAAGGGAAATCAGCTATTGAAGTCGTACATTTATTATATGACATACATGCAAATATGTTCAGGTGCCCCCCCCCCGTCTTAAGTTTTTCGACTACTTAATTTTGATTGATTGAGATAAAAATTATTCTGATTCATTATAAATTACAGCATTAGATATAGTATGTAGTTTTCAATCAAATTAATATGTTTATTATGACATATTTAAGAAATTGTATTTCTTTCCTGTGAGAGTCGGGTTGGCAGACCTGCTTGTTTACATTTCAGACGATTCTCGCCTGGAGGGAAAAGATTTCTTATTACCGTTTGTATTTATTCACTTAATATTCAAGGTGGTGTTGTGTTATCAGTATGTAGATTTATCTATTATTAAACTTCACGAGGGAAATCTGCTTAGTTTACACAGCCCCTGCGTGACGGGCTTTTATTTGTGTTTATCAGTACCAGGCACAAAACAGGCCACATGATAAAAAAACTAGTAAATAATGGTTCTTCACAAAATAAGTGTCGAGCTTATAATTATTAAAGAAGCGTCTCTGATTGTCACTATTTAGCTAAAACTGTGCCAATGACAAGATCTTTGGAATCAGGTCAAAGGGAAGATTTCGCAATCCATCGTTGTTCAATGAAAGTGACCCTTGTGCAAAGGAACAGATGAAATTATCCTTCTTTGCCTTGATCACTATGAAATAAGGACAGTATGAGCTTTCCTGTGCATTAAGTCGTCTCAGTTAGGCAGAAATGATATGTATATACATACATCAAGGCAACATAGCAAACATAAGTCAACCAATGATTGCCAGACTCAAATTGCAGATTTAGCTATGTCAAAGTGGTATAAACGCCATGAACACTATGTTGCCTCGCCTTAATGTGTCTCTTTATTCCATAATATTAATAGAAGGGAACATTTTACTTGTAATTCAGGTGTATTGGCTCCAGTAGTGGAAAGTACTGGGAACGCACTACACAAGGTTTGAGAAGTATATTTTTAAAAGCCATACTTTACCTGTGAGATTGATAGACTCTGACCAGTATATTAAATTTAACTCGCTGGACGGTTACAGAATTTCCATTCTACATTCTAAATATAATAAGGGGCATAGTTCTGTGTTATGTGTGATCATTAGACATTAATACATCTTTAACTGTTAAAAGCAGTTTACAATAATTTTATTTGTTGCCAACTAATCTCAAAAATGGAAAACACTGTGAATTTCGTCACTGATTTCCTTGTTATTGCAACACAAATTTGGAAAGTGGGCGTCATTATAACGACCAAAGGATATAATTAACTTATTTTTCTATTGCCTTAAAGCCATTAAGCGAGGAGACTCCATACTTGTAACATGTTCAAATTGTACTGTGGCTGTGTCGCCTACATATTATAAACGCCTTAAAACGCCCTCCCACGTTCAACTTTTGTGTTCGTGACACCAAACATATGCAACTATTGCATTTCCGTTACAAGCTATGTATTTATTATATTTACTCCTTTCACAATCAGTCTGGAACTCTCGGGAGGGAGGTTTTCACAAGTCTGTAGTTTTAAGAATCTATGCCAATTAACATATTCACTTGGAAGCAATAAATCCATGTGTACTAGTTTTTGTCACAACTTCAACGTGTTAAAGATAATTTTCAGCATGTAAACTGTATTTCCTTTAGAACATATTTACACATTTGAACAAGAATCTCAGAAACTTTCTACAATATTATTAGGCCCTCTTATTTTCTCCTTTTTCGAGAGTCTCACAGGAATAAGTAGTACTTTCTTCTTTGTATTTCATATTATTTATTCCTTCAACATGAATTCATTCTTCAAAGAAACTTTTGAACTATTTACATACTTTGTAATATTTGGAATATATGATTGTAGGCAGAGAAGATCGAACTCATTTTCAACTGGGTTATTAATGTGGTCACATATTCTACTATTGGAGATTACATGCGCCCTAACTGGGCATTATCAGTCAGAATATTATACATATTACAAAAGTATATAATCGAGTTTAAGTAAAAACAATAATATTCATTATTAAAAAAAAAAAGTAATGAAATACAGAAATGGTAACTAACCTGTTGTAGATCAGATGTTTTAGCAGATTTCCCTTAAAGAAAATCAGCTATTGAGGTCGTACTCATGACGCCATTTTCGAAATTTTTCTTCAAATGTCCATCGATCCTACCTAGGAGATGACGAGGTCCGTTCAAAACTGTATATATATATATTTGTCTGTTACCGCTCTAGCGGTCGCAATTATTGTTCAATCGTTGCCAAACTCGATATTTGGTCGTTTTATGTAAAAAGAAAGATCAATTTCGTTAACGGTTGAAATCGGCCCGTGGGGAGGGGTTGGGTTTAAAGGAGAAGAATTATGAAAACTTGAAATATCGCCGTTACTATACATCGGATTGAAAAAGTGTATAGGGTCAACCTTTTTTTAAATTAAATGTACAATAATTATTGTTATGGACATTTATTCTCTGTCTTTAATATTAACCGAGATATTTGCCTTTTTCAGTTTTCAGCCTTCAGCAAACCCTCAATTCTACTCATGTTACATAAACAATACTCTGTTATATAATACGCCAATTATTTGAAGCTTAAATACCAAATATTATTTTTAAGAGACCTTTATTATACGAGATACATGCAAATATATTTTGGTGACCTCCCCCCGTCTTAAGTTCTTGGACTACTAAAACTTGATTGATTGGGATACAAATTATTCTGATTCATAATAAATTACAGTACTAGATGTAGTAAATCGTTTTCAATAAAATTAATATATTATATTCTGATATATTTCAGTAATTGTTTTTCTTTCCAGTGAGAGGTTAGCAGACCTGTTTGTTTACATTTCAGACGCTTTTCGTTGGGAGGGGGAAAGATTTCTTGTCTTTATTCACTTAATATTTACTGTTGTGATGTGATACCAGTATGTACATTTATCTATTGTTAAACTTCACAGGGGAAATGTTCTTAGATGGCGCAGCCCCTGCAAGAGGGACTTTTTATATTTGAGATGTTGGGAGATCATGTGTGGCGAGGATAAGAAATGTATGAGAAAACGTAAGGTTAATAAAAGATTTGTTGTTAAAAGTAGAAGGTGTCTATCCTAATACAAATAAGTTAATTGTAAACATAACTTATATTATTATTATGTATATAACAAAAGTACATAATCGAGTAGTAAAAACAATAATATTGATTATTAAAAAAAAGTGATGGAATACAGAAGTGGTAACATAAGTGGAGTACTTTAAAACTTACATGTTTGGCTTAATAGAACACAGACTAAAGTGTAAATATTATTTAACAAACTATATAGTAATATAGAATATAGAAATAGTACGAACGTTTCTTTATTTCATCACTTCCTGTATATCGACTATTATTATTTTTATTTGTAATATACCTGTTTTTCTAGGACTGATGATGCCCGATGAGGGCGAAAGTATTTTCCAATAAGGAATTTGAGAGGAATCAGTGATCAAATCAATAACCTAGTTGACATATATGTAAATTGACTGAATGGTTTCTTATTAACGTTTGTATTTATACGCTTAACATTCACGATGGTGTTACCAGTATGTATATTTATATGCTGTAAACCTACCAGTGGGGAATCTGCTTATTTTACGCAGCCCCTGCGTGACGGACTTTTTTGTATCGAACAAGGATAACTTCTTAATAGCCGGCCCTTCATTACTTGGAAGAATTTCTGCTAGTTCAACCTTGACTCCTTCCTCCTCTCTACAGCACGTGATTAACATTCCTTTTGCTTGGCATTTCTTAACACAATTAGGTTTTAAACCAACATCAAATGATTACAAAATCTTTATATTTTATTTTAGACTTTCTTCTTCTAATGTATAACTAAACCTTTTCTAACCGGTATCTGTTTTGTGATTTTTTAGAAAAGGTTAGTTATGCATTAGAAGAAGAAAGTCTAAAATAAGTTATAAAGAATTGGTAATCATTTGATGTTCGTTTAAAAATCACGAAACAGATACATTTAACATATCCGGTATCTGTTTTGTGATTTTTTAGAAAAGGTTAGTTATGCATTAGAAGAAGAAAGTCTAAGATAAGTTATAAAGATTTTGTAATCATTTGATGTTGGTTTAAAAATCATGAAACAGATACATTTAACATATCCGGTATCTGTTTCGTGATTTTAGCAGATTTCCCCTAAGGGAAATCAGCTATTGAGGTTGTACTCATGACGGAATTTTCGATTTTTTTCTTCAAATATCCATCGATCCTACCTAGGAGACGAAAATGAGGTCCGTTCAAAACAGTATGTATATATATATATATATATATCAATCTATCTATCTATATATTTGTCTGTTACCGCTCCAGCGGTCACATTTTTGTGACACAATCGTTACCAAACCCGATATTTAGTCGTTTTATGTAAAAAGAAAGATCAAGTTCGTTAATGGCTGACATCGGACCACGGGGAGGTGGTTTAGAGGGGGAGAATTTTGAAAATTCGAAATATCTCCGTTACTATAAGTCGGATGGAAAAAGTGTATAGAATCAATCCTATTGAAAATTAAATACACTAATAATGATGTTATATACATTTATTCTCTATCTTGAATATTAACCGAGATATTTGCATTTTTCAGTTTTCAGCCTTCAGTAAACCCCCACTTCTACTAGTGTTACATAAATAATGCTCTGTTATATAATAAAAGATATTAATTGAAGCCTAAATACCAAATATTGTTTTCATTGAACTTTTACTTTGTGAGATATATGCAAATACGTTCTGTTGACCCCCCCCCTTCTTTTGTTTTTGGATTACTAAAATTTGAGTGATTGAGATAAAACTGATTCTGATTCATTACAAATTACACCACTAGCTTTAGTAAATTGTTTTCAATAAAATTAATATGTTATATTCAAATATATTTCATGAATTATTTGTCTTTCCGGTCTATCTATGCAGCGCTACGAGGTTGGCTTGCCTGTATGTTTACAATTCAGCCTTGTATTGTACATTTACTGAGCATTTACGGCTGTGTTACCTGTATGTATATTTATCTATTGTAAACCTTCACGTGGGAAATCTGCTTAGTTTACGCAGCCCCTGCGTGACGGACTTTTTTAGAAAAGGTTTAGTTATGTATTAGAAGAAGAAAGTCTAAAATAAGGTATAACGATTTTGTAATCACTTGATGTTGGTTTAAAAATCACGAAACAGCATCTAACATTTCCGGAGGGGCTCAGGTTGATCGTCTGAGTTAAGGCGTTTGTCTTAATCTCGCGTGGTAGACCTAGAGTGGCGGGATCGATTCGCGCCCTGGGCAGTAGAAATTTATTTGGTGACGGACTCATTAAATAAACTCCTTAGGCCCACCCTGGCTAGAAAAAGTCCGTCACGCAGGGGCTGCGTAAACTAAGCAGATTTCCCCCGTGAAGTTTAGTAATAGATAAATCTACATACTGGTAACACAACACCACCATGAATAAATACAAGCGGAAATAAGAAATGGTTCATCCAATTTCAATAACCTAACGAGAGGAAGCGTTAGGTTAGAAATGTAAACAAACGGGTCTGTCCGCTTCACACCGGAAAGAAAAACTATTACTGAAATATATCAGAATATAACATATTAATTTTATTGAGAAATATTTACTATATCGAGTAGTGTAATTAATAATGAGTCAGAATAATTGTTATCCCTATCAATCAAATTTTAGTAGTCGAAAACCTTAAGACGGGGGGGGGGATCTCCAGGACATATTTGCATGTATCTCGTATAATAAAGGTCCCTTGAATACAATTTTTGGTATTTAAACTTCGAATAATGTGATTTATTATGTAGCAGAGTATTGTTTATGTAACATTGGTAGAAGTGGCGGTTTGCTGGTGGCTGAAAACTGAAAAATGCCAATATCTCGGTTAATATTCAAGATAGTGAATTAAAGTATATAACAATATTTATATTAAATTTAATTTACAATAAGATTTGTCCTATACAAGATTTCGATCCGACCTATAGTAACGGAGATATTTCGAATTTTCGAAAATCCTCCCCTCTAAACCCGCCTCCCCCTGGACCGATTTCAGCCGTTAACGAACTTGATCTTTCTTTTTACATAAAACGACTAAATATCGAGTTTGGTAACGATTAAACAATAATTGGGACCGCTAGAGCAGTAACAGACAAATATATATATATATATATATATATATATATATATATATATATATATATATATATACAGTTTTGAACGGACCTCATTTTCGTCATCTCCTGGGTAAGATCGATGTACATTTGAAGAAAAATTTCGAAAATCACGTCATGAGTACAACCTCAATAGCTGATTTCCCTTAAGGGAAATCTGCTAAAAGGGTGGTAACCTGTAGATAATCCGTCCCGATTAGCTATAGTAGCATAAAGTGGAAGAAAATAATAATAAACTGAACTAAACATTTCCGGATACAAGTTATTATCTGACGTCCTAATAGGAGCGTATACTTTTGTAGAAAATAGAGATTGGGATGAATTTCAACACTTAACCGAACAATCAAGTGTTAATGGCGAAAGGTATATAGAGTGTGGTAGGATTTCCAGTAATATCAGAAAGCTCTAAGTTGTCTGTATCTATAGACCACCAACCAGACCAAGAATATCCTGAAATTTATTTTACTATTATTATATATTCTATCAAAAAACATTTGAAGTATTATTTGCATATTTACATTGAGAAAAATCATCTATTAAAGTTGTTGTATTCCTGGCACGATTTTTTTTTTTAAATATTTATTCGTTTATTTGCAACCACATATTTAAATATTACAAGCAAATGATATGATAATGGAATGGCTTGAGGTGGGAAGTTGTCCATTGACAATACCCACAATGGAGGGAACATTGGGTTGAATTATGGAGTTATACTGTAACTACACGAGAAGATCTCTTGGCCACTTACGCTTCAGACGTCGCCTTGAGTTTTCTGGAATATGGTTAGATGAAAGTGATTCGACTGAAGGATTAGGATGAGCGGGAAGGAGAGTGGAATTTCTGATATCGGGATTTAGCGAGGGTATGGACAAAAGGAATGTTGAGGTCGTTATGGAGAGTTAAATTGGATACGTAAAATGGGGAATCTGTAATTTTGCGGAGTATTCTGGATTGGAGG
The DNA here is from genome assembly GCA_019009955.1 of Riptortus pedestris. NCBI lineage: Eukaryota > Metazoa > Arthropoda > Insecta > Hemiptera > Alydidae > Riptortus > Riptortus pedestris. The sequence continues at coordinate 75,889,683 of CM032233.1, forward strand.
GTTTGGATTTTGTAGGAATTTGTAGGTTTAGTGGAACCCCAGTTGGTCTGAGTACTGTCGTATAAATCAGTCGTTTGTTGTGTAGTGATAGTTTAGATCTGTTGTCAAGTCTGTTGTAGTCTAAGTAGAAGTCTGTACTGTCGATTCACTTCTCGTCTTTTTAACGTGATGTGGGGTTTCCAAGTTAGTCGCTTGTCTAATGTGAGTCCTAGATACCTAATTTGTGATTTTTGAGCGCTATTGGGTGTAACTGGAGGGCAAATGGAACATCGGAGGGAAAATGTTACATGGCTTGATTTGCTGCTGTTGACTTTGATCCTCCATTGAGTCAACCAGGATTCTAGTAGAGCTAGGTGTTCTTGTAAAGATGCGGATGCCATATTTGGGTCTGAGTTGAACGAAACTTCCCTTCTCACGTATGCTGATGATACTGCAATCTTGACTTCCAACTCAGACACGATTTTTGAAATATTTTTTTTTGAAATATTTTTTCCGTAAATAGCTCCGTTACTGTACGTCGAATCGAAAAATTGTATAGAAACAATCTTATTACAAATTAAATTTTCTATAAATATTGTTATATACATTTATTCTCTATCTTGAATATTAATCGAGATATTTTTAATAAGTGTGTGAGCGGCTATTGTCGGAAGTTTCGGGATTAGTTGGGCCGTTTCCGTAACTGTTCTGCACTCGTGTAAGCTAACCTTTCTCTGTTCTTGCCTTCTAAACTTTTACTTTATGAGATATATGCAAATACGTTCTGTTGATCCCCCCCCCAATATTCAAGATGTTATTGTGTTACCGGTATGTAGATTTCTCTATTGTAAAACTTCACGTGGGAAATCTGCTTAGTTTACGCAGCCCCTGCGTGACAGACTTTTTTTAATGTGTAGGCTACTCAATGAGGAACGTGGCCCTCGGGCAACGCCTTTGTTAAATTTTCCTTGTGGTTCTCAATTCACGTTCTCTAGCTATAAACTCCTAGCCTCCGCACGTCTTTTCGACCTCCTACTGGTGAGCTGTATACCATCTTCTTGGACAGCAAGAAGACTCCTCACTACCCTTCTACGTCATATACACCAAACTGGTCAATTAGATGGGGGTTGTTGCCCCATCTGTACTATAAATAGCTGAAAATTAATATTCAGAAAAATCATCATTCCTCTAAACTTTCCTCTTTTGTAACCGTGAGTATCCTCTGAGCTTAGTAAATATAGGTGAAACCTGTTCAAATAAACCATACTTACTTATTTTCGATTAATAATATATACTTGAATGTTATTATATTGATAAAACATTATACTTTTAGGTCTCCCTAAACTTTTTTGGCTTGTTTTATCATTTTTTCTAGTAGGTACTTAGGACAATATATATATATAAACTGCTCAAAAATGAATAGGGATATTGGCTGTCTTGTGGTATGCATGGGGCCTAGCATATTTTTTTTTTTATTTATTATAAATATCATTAATATTTATTAGAAATTATTGTCTTTTTCCCCCATAAAAAAGAAATTTAATTAAGATCGATTTAATTGAAATTAATAGGATAAGACAAAATAACCAATATCCCTATTCATTTTTGAGCAGTATATATAATTCGTGTTTGGCACATTTTTTTCAGGAATTGGGGTGGTAATGTGGTAGTTTTGACGGATAGACTTATGTTCTAGACGGTAGTTCGGGTAGAGTTTTGTTCTATTTCATTTATTTTAAAATCACCCGAGACCTTGACTTTAAATGGTCATAAATTTTTGTTTTTAATTATGTTAACTCAAAATAACTCTTGTTGATTTCTAATAAGTATTCATATTCTAAATAAGTCATTCTTTGATATAACCGATATCAAGAAAACTCATGTCACAAGCTTTCAAAGTTAGGAAAAAATGTTACATATCCAAAAACAAATTATGCTATTTCGAATTTTTCTTTCTTTAAATTTAAGTGAACATAAGCTTAATAAATAATAATCTTCCTTCGTTCAAGGCTTTGGGTATGTAGGAATTTCAACTTTCACGACACATTGGCTGCAACTGAAACAACAATTTATTCCAATTAGTGTGATAATAAGAGTAATTCAAATAAATTACAAATTCTATATTTTTATGTTATTTATTAAATTTCATTTTTATAATGCTTTTTTTTTTATTTTATATGTTAGCAATTAATATTATTCATTAGATAAAAAAATTAAAAATTATTGTTAACACGCAAACGCACACACACATACATATATATTTATTCAGTTATGGTGTCCTAAAAGAGCCTAGATTAAAACTCTGACGAATACTAGTCACGAAAATGTTGTAGCGTCCAGTTCCTAACAGGTTTTGCTCGGTTTGAAACTGTTAAGTGTACCAACCCTGCCCCGACTAGTTTGTTAATCATGTTTAGCAGGGATCCTCAAATAATATTACTAAACGACACTTTTCAAAGAAGTAGCAGCTAATAGCTAACTAGTTGTAATACTAATTCTCACTTCACATCATTTTTAAATATTTCTTCTGCTGAGAAGAAAGGTTTCACTCCATTCGGAAACTCTTACACGAATATGTTGAGGAACTGGATTAATATATTGTTAAGTTTTTATTACAAAACCAGTAATAAACGTTGTTAATAAGAGTTCTTTTGGATTGCAAAATTAAACGCACACAAGTTTCACAGTTTTTATCACTGTTTTCAATGCACAATAAATACACTTGGTTAATTATTCCTAATTACTACTCACAGTATGCACTGATAGCGTCACTGTTCTTCAGATTACACAGTCCAATAATTCACTCACGGTCACTGAAGTGCACAAAAATACCGCACTGCACTGTCCTTTACTTCACATAAAAACACTTTACCGCACTGCACGTCGCACTGTAGCGCTGAACATCACTGAAAGACCGCTGAGCACCAACTAACTGTCGGCTGATTTGCACATGCTTATATAGAGGGCGGCAACATCAAAGGCGCGGCCTCGAAGGTACTGTACTCTTTAGTCTAGAACCTACTGGCGCCAGCAGTCCCTCGGTCGGCTCCTTTCATCTCCCTCGCACCTCACAAATACGCGGCTCTCTCTGCTAAATCAACAATATATATATATATATATATATATATATATATAAAATTGTAACATCTGTCTGTAAATTGATTTTTTTCGCGAAATTTAACGATAACTTTTCGTTTCACATGTCATAGACACCATAACTGCATTTTGTTTCTTTCGTGTGTGTTTGTTTGTTACCTTTTCACGCATAAACGGCTGAACCGAATTTTATGAAACTTCGTATGTATATTACTACTAGCCCAACTTAGACTTTAGGCTATATTAATATTCTCTGAGACGAACAGGAGTTATAAGGGAGGCCTGAAATTAAAAATAGCGATATTTCGTTTCCTATTGGTTTTTCGGCAAATATGCACATAACAAAAGTTATTTATTTTGTTATTTAGAGTAAATTTTCTTATATACACTTTCGTCGTATACCGAAGTATAAATGAGTTATACGCTAAAAATTATAGTGGGAGTCAACAATTTTATTTGGCATAAAACACTCAACCGAACTAAATAAAACTCGGTACGTGTATTAGCACTAACGCCTTCATTATAACAAGCCATACCAATATTACTAGGGACGGGCTGGAGTGGGGGTTGTAAGGGAGGCCTGAAATTAAAAATAGCAATATTTCGTTTGCTATTGGTTTTTCGGAAAACGTGCATATAAGAAAAGTTGTTTGTTGTGTTATTTAGAGAAATTTGCTCAACAATTCTTTTCAATATGAACTACCACGTACCTCACCTGGAAAAATGAATTCAAATGTATGTTAATACGTTGTCCTTAATAATTCAAATCTATGCATAATGCACAGGAAACGGGAAATATGACAACATGGAGAACAGTGAAGTCTTACATAAAAAATTAATTGTATTATTAACAAATCCATAGAAACGACGGGTATTAATTAACCCTAAACACTGGGACGGGTAAATGTTAAAATGTTGTGCAAAGTAAAGCCTTGCCAAAAAAATACCATCACCATTCAGCTTCAAATGAATTCCCGAGCTAGTATATATATATATAAAATGAAACATATTAGAAGTATTGGAATTAAAATAATTCAAATAATTACCATCATAATTCAGCATTAGAACTGCTGGCAGTTAAGGAAAAATTGTTTGTTTCAATAATATATGTAGGCTCTTTTAAACAAATTTGCAGAACATAACTAAGTTGCAAATGTTGAATTGATAGAAGGTGATACATAAGTATAGTTGCAAAAAAAACACTGGTTCTAGTCATTAAATAAATAAAAGTAATTAAATTTAGAAGTTAATATATAAATGGTCACAACAATGGAGAAGGGCATTAATCGAATAGAATAAGTTATATTTGCATAAGTGCATTAATTGCATAATTGTATAAATTAAACGTCATATTGTTGCCCCTAGCATTCATTAAGTTCGAAATTTCAATCGGAAACGAGTCATTGTTAAAGATGTATAAGCATACATATGCCATTAAATGTCCTCACATGCAGCAGCTAAAGCATTGAGATCTTCTTATATTTACTTCATTCAGCAACTTCTTGCATTTCCCTACTATTCCTAGTCTATGTATTCTCCAATCCTCGGATTTCCAAAACTTTTAGTAGACAGTTTTAACTGAGTTTATGTCCAAATTATCCAATTGCTATTTATGCAATATATGGTGCAGTATAATATCCAAAAGCTACCCTTTTAGCAGATTTCCCTTAGGGGAAATCAGCTTTTGAGGTCATACTTAGTGAGTTCCGATCAAAATTATACATACACATACACACACACACACATATATATATATATATATATGTGTATATATATATATATATATATATATATATATATATATATATATATATATACGATTGATAGTGTCCAAACTCGATATATAAGGTCAAGTTCGTTAATGGCTGAAATATAACCAGTAGGAGGAGGGTTGAGAAGGGGGAATTTCCAAAATTCAAAATATTTCAGTTATTATACGTAGAATCGAAACATTGGATAGTGGCATTCTTATTGAAAATAAAATTTACTATAAATATTTTATACACAGTTATTCTCTATCTTTAATATTAACGGAGGTATTTGGATTGTTTAGTTTTCAGCCTTTAGTAAACCTCCATGCCGACTCATGTCATGTTACCAACACGCTGTTATATCATGAACCACATTATTAAAAGCCTAAATTACAACTATTTTTTCCATTGAACGTTTACTGTATGAGATTCATGCAAATACGTAGTGCGATGATGTCGTGAATTACGATTTTGCTGACGAGAGTTGAAAATATTTATTTCTTCTCTACTGTACTCGATATTTAAGAGTATCATTGCACACTAAAGACCATATTAGTTAATGGCTGAAATGGGGGTTGGAATAGGGGTGGTTTACAGAGGGGGGGGATTTCGAACGCATACTTTTTTTTAGGAAATGTTTATTTAAATTTTGCTAAACAAGTTTCGGGCTAAATTTCACCATAAGGCGGGAGGGGGGGGCGTTAATACTCACCTGTACATTTTTCATGAGCAATAAGCAGTAATATTATACAATTATTTTTCATTAATAGATTTCAACTAAGAAACTTAACAAAACTAACGTCGTCTACAAAATGTTATTAACTAAAATCTTATTAGGTAAACACCAAATAATTTATACGGAAGCAAAAAAGCGTAAAACTACTAAATATCTCTTTTTTTTTTAACAATGTAACTATTATTTCCTGTTCCCATATCATTATTTGGAACTCAGGTTTTAGAAGGCTACGTCAGTGACTTAATGCATTCAACGCATTAATTTGAATCCAATTTTCTAGTATCAAGGCTGATATGAATTACTAATTAACAAATACACGATTGTATTTTAATTTTAAAGGGGAGGGGGATCTAACCTCTGCCTAAATTAAATATCGTTAGCAGCTTAAACTGTAATTCGAATGCTACTAGCTACAATAGATCTGACACTACGTGTACGAATTTGGGGTATCAATAGCAATGAAGTTCCATTTACTTTTAATAGCAGATATCCCTTAAGGGAAATCAGCTATTGGTTATAATATAAGATGAAATATGCTTTAAGCTTCACCAATTTTCCAAATATTGAAGTAGACTTTAAATTAAAAATATCCCTAATGCGTACAGGTCATGTGAACGATGTCATCCTATTTCTTAATAGAATTTGGCAGAAAACTTGGTTTACCACAACTGATAAAAAACTTCGAGAACTGAAACATACACTTGGTGAAATGGCCTTACTGAATATACTGAAAATATTTGCAGAAATAAGCATACTTACGTAAATACAATAATGTTATATTTTAAATAACTGATTCGTCGCTAAATCACCCCAGATGAGAAATGCGATTATAGTATGAATAAATAATAAATAAAATATATTCTCTCTAAATTGAATACTGAGGGCGTAATTTTTAAGTTTTTCCCAATTTTGTAAATCCTCGCTCCTATTCATGCGGTTTTTAATATAAGCCACTGTATCCTTAGACATCTCATGTTCCGCTTACGTTATATAGGTATCTTTCAAAAAGAATGAACCGATTTCATTAAGCTATATCTTATAAACAGACGTTAATACAAGAAGACATCATTTAAGCGATGCTGGAAATGGAACATGATCATGATGACACCATAAAACTTCAACACTGGTTAAATACATGTCTCTTTATTTGAATCTTGTATTAATGACTGTTAATAAGATATAGCTTAATGAAATCGGTTCATTCTTTTTGAAACCCTGTATTATGTTATGATAGTGTATTCGAAAGAGGAATATTGTTGGAAGAAGATATGTTGGAAGAGAGAAATATGTCTCTATGTGCGGATGATTTCAGTGTTACTATGGCACAGAGTGGCGTTATCGTGTGTTCCTTCACCAGATGAGAAATCTGCTAAGTTAACCAAGTTCCTGTGTGATGGACTTTTTTTTTAATTTCTTGAATTCACTATATCACCAATTCTTGTGAAAAGAGACAAACGATTGAAATACATGTCTGGGTTTTCTGCCATAATCTATATAAAATAACAAAGTATTACCTTGGTTATTTTATATATATATATATATATATATATATATATATATATATATATTCTTTAGATTACACTACCACAAGGATTAATAATATTAGATTTATAGATCACAGTAATAACAATGGAATTATTAATGATTATACTTTGTATCCCTTCTCAAAAGTCCTACTCCTAGTCCGATTTCAGGATTTATAAAACTCTATAATTAGTTTTTACTTGAATCGGTTTAATATCAATTATGATATAGATCAAATAAATATTGAGGCCTCTAGAGCTTAGAATGTTCATTGAATAGGGCACATCAAAAAATTATCCTTGTATTTGACTTAACAAAGGTCCTATGAAAAAAAAAATCTGCTATAATGTATATATATATATATATATATATATATATATATATATATATATATAGTTTGATCCACTAAGCTAGTTTTTATTAATTTTTCAAATATTATAATAAGTGAAAAGTCAGCAATTGAAACAATCAATTTTCCGCTCAACGCACTTTTCTTCCAAGAATAGATCGTCAATTAGAGAATCACTTTATTGTACAAATGTTTATACAGTTTGTGGGGCTGCTCAATTACATTGAGATGCTGAAGCACACAGCAACTTAAGTCAATCCCTAGGACAACAGTAAAACAACACATATTGTATTTAGTCAGCTCAATAACTAAAATATTAACTAAAATAAACAGTTAGGAACCTAAAAGGTGAATGCCACTAGATATAAATTAGAAACATCATTATTGTACTAACATGATCCGACGAGCTATAATAAGATCACTGGTCAAAGCAGAATTAAAATATATGGTGGGAAATAATCCCTAAAGTATCAATAATGATACCCTCGACCAAGGATTGCAGAACCTTGTTGTCTATTCCCACCTCGTCAAAAAGTGTCTGGGTACGTTTAGGGACCGTTCCTCGGTCACCGAACCACAAGCCTATCACCAGAAAAGCCCGCTCTCCAAATGATTCCCTGAATTTTTCCGAGTAAAATTTAGTACATTCCTCGTAAATATTTTTCTTTTCCTAGTGGATCTTCTCCCCTTGATCAGGCTCGTTGCACTCGTACCTTATCGTTGGGTCCAGGATGTAGGCAGATTTACAATTCTCCTTGAAGGCAATGATGTCCGCGTACATCGTAGACCCTGCGTCATCGACAGCGTACACTTCTTCAAAGCATGTAAAATTCTTCGCTTTCAGGAGCTCCATGATAGCATGCTTTACCCGGTGATGTCGCCTCGTGATCAGCAACATGTTATGTGGACAATTCCCGACCACATAGGCCGGTGTTTCGGTCTCCCTGCCACACATTCGACAGAGGGCTCCAACATCCGCTGACTTCGAGACAACTCCCGGGACACCACGCAATAATAGAATTGGGATCTCAAGAAAACCACCAAAACTCTATTGACGTTAAAGGAACCGATACATGGTTATATTTAAAACTGTCAATTAGTCTTATTTTTTTGTTTCTCCAAATATTGTCTATTGATATTATACATGGCGTCATAAGTCATGATGGGCTTTCTTATGATCTAAAGACATATTACGATTCATAAATAGTGAAAAATAGTGCAATCAGTTAAACTAAATAATGGTGTGTGTGTTTGTGTGTGTGTGTGTGTGTGTGTGTGTGTGTGTGTTTGTGTGTGTGTGTGTGTGTGTGTGTGTGTGTGTGTGTGTGTGTGTATATATATATATATATATATATATATATATATATATATATTCTTTTCCTGAAGTATCCCGCCAGAAAGTTATTTTATTTTCCACATGCATCGCAAAATGTGTTGTACATAATACCTAATTATAATTTCTACAAATATTTAAGGTTTATGAATGTACTATATTAAATTTTTTAAATATCCCTTTAAATAAACAAATGTAATATTTAAACCCCCAAAAAAGAAAATAACAATAAACAATTTGTGTGAATGTGTGAACAACAATGTGTGTGCACGCACAGCTACAATTATAGGGTATAATAACCAAAAAACTTATCTTTCTAATCTTTAATCTGGTATTGTATACTTGGGAAAAAAAGCACATCTAATATTGAGTTTATCTAGCAAGATGGTTCATAAATCACTCTCTAAATATGAAGAAAGCTTCAGATACGTGTATTCCATGTTCCCAAAACTGTCTGAAGTCAAGTTGAAAGAGTAATATGCGATATCTCTGTTCCAATACATGAGATAAAAAATGTCATAGAACGTAATTTATAGATCTTTTTCTTGATAAACACCAATATTTCTATATACATTTTAGCAGATTTCCCTTAAGGGAAATCAGCTATTGACGTCGTACTCATGACGCGATTTTCGAAATTTTTCTTCAAATGTCCATCGATCCTACCCTGGAGATGAAAATGAGGTCCGTTCAAAACAGTATATATACATATTTGCCTGTTACCGCTCTAGCGGTCGCAATTTTTGTCTTATCGTTGCCAAACTTGATATATAATCGTTTTATGCAAAAAGAAAGATCAAGTTCGTTAACAGCTGAAATCGGACCAGGCGAAGGGGGGGGGGGTTTGAAGGAGGAGAATTTCAAAAATTCTTAATATCTCCGTTATTATGCGTCGGATCGAAAAAATCTAAAGAATCAATCTTATTGAAAATTACTATAAATATTAATCTTATTAATGTACTATAAATATTGATATACATTTATTCTCTATCTTGAATACTTAATGATATATTTGCATTTATCAGTTTTCAGCCCTCAGCAAACCCCCACTCCTACTCTTGTCATATTACCAGATAGCTGTTATATTATGAAGCACTTCATTTGAATCCTAAATACCAAATTTTGTTCTCATTGAACTTCTAAGTTTTCAGATAAATGCAAATACGGGACGGACGTGGGAAATCTGCTTAGTTAACGCAGCTCCTGCGTGACGGACTTTTTTGTGTCTCCAACAGGTATGAAAATTTTGCAATTCTTATTTCATCCCCATTTAAACTCTACCTCCCTTTTGTCGATTTCAATTGAAAGAAGAGTTGTATAACTCCTAAACATGAAATTTCGACTTTTAACGACTAGTCGTTCTTGTCTTTTGCGAGATATGTGCAGACTTCACCCCGAAAACTTATGAAAATGGGTCCAGGGAAGGTCAAAAAGGATAATTCCGTTGAAATCTTTCGAACAGAAAATTTTCGCGATTATAATACTTCTTTACTTCGTACAGGGAAATAAACCTTATGTTTGGTTGAGGGGAAACAGAGGTCAGTTTTGGTTTGAGCACCCTGAAAATCATTTAATTATTGAAAATGTCACTTGGAGTCAACAAAAGGTATTTTGGTGCCCTGTTATATTAGTGAGAGGTGTAATCATGGTTTTATTTATAATGTTCTTGGCGCGTAATATGGTTTATGCATGATTTTATTGTAAATAATATACGCATATTGAGCAAAATGTCAAATAAGTATATCAAGAACATTTAATTTTAATTATATGAGGTCCTTTAATTTCAAATTTAATTGAACTATATTTTTAATATATATTCTATCTGGCTCAACATATAAGTAGTTGGGAAGCCATAATCAAACAGGCTGCAATTTCTAGAGTAATGGTATTGGTGATACCTAAGTTTTTTTAGAGCAACCAGAAATAAACTTTTATCAATGATATACTTTCACAAAATACTCTCCTAATTATAGATAAGGTTCAAATTAGGAGCAAACTATGTTGTCATTCAAATAGCCTAATGCAGTATTCTCGGCAATTGCAATATTTTGTCCATGAACTGCTGTAGATTTCCTCGACAACTGCAAAAATGTGTTCCTCATACTCAATGAATTACCACTTGCCGATGTTGAGTATAATTGGATTCCACCAAAAGAGCTACGTTATATCCTTGAGTTTAAATAAACTACAGTTGAATCAAGATCCATTACTACATGAAGAACATACTCTTTACTCTAAGGAAACATTTACTTTCTCGGGGATTTAGACAAAAAAAATAAGATTAATCACGATATCACTCATTTACACCGGTATTTACTCAAAATTATTAAGTTAAAACTACTTCTTCTCTTCTAATTAGCCTTTTTGAGGAAAGCCATTCACCAAGTGTATGTTTCAGTTCTCGAAGTTTGTTATCAGTTGGGGTAAACCAAGTTTTCTGCCAAATTCTATTAAGAAATAGGATGACATCGCTCACATGACCTGTGCACATTAGAGATATTTTTAATTTAAAATCTACTTCAATATAGAAAAACTGGTGAAGGTTAAAGCATATTTCATCTTATATTATAACCAATAGCTGATTTCCCTTAAGGGATATCTGCTAATAAAAGTAAAAGGAACTTCATTGCTACTGATACTCCGAATTCGTACACGTAGTGTCAGATCTAATGTAGCTAGTAGCATTCGAATTACAGTTTAAGCTGCTAACGATATTTAATTTAGGCAGAGGTTAGATCCCCCGAAGGGTCTTAGAACTGAATTCAGTTCTCGAAGTTTGTTATCAGTTGTGGTAAACCAAGTTTTCTGCCATAATCTATATAAAATAACAAAGTATTACCTTGGGTATTTAATATATATATATATATATATATATATATATATATATATATATATACTAGCTCAGATACCCGGCTTCGCCCGGGAATTGATTTAAGGCTGAATGGTGATGGTATTTTTTCGGCAAGGCTTTAATTTGCACAATATTTTGACATTTACCCGTCCCAGTGTTTAGGGGTTAATACCCGTTGTTGGAATTTGTTAATAATAAAATTAATTTTTTTATGTAAGTCGTCACTGTCCTCCAAATTGTCATATTTCCCGTAGACAAATAGACAATGAAATATCGCGAATTTTTATTTCAGGCCTCCCTTATAACCCCCACTCCCGTTCTAACCTAAAAATTTTAATATAGTTTATAATCATGGAAGAAGTAATGCTAATTGACCTACCGAGTTTTTTTGTAAGTTTCGGTTTACTCGTTAGCGCTTAATGTAATCGTTGACTCCCGCTTTTAGTTTATAGTGTATATCTCGTTTATACTTTGTTAAAAGACAAAAATGAATATGACCAAAGTTACTCTAAATAACAAAATTAACAACTTTTGTTATGTTCATATTTGCCGAAAAACGAATAGAAAACGAAATACCGCTATTTTTAAATTCAGGCCTCCCTTACAACCCCCACTCCTGCCCGTTTCTAGAAATGTTGGTATGGCTTTATTATAATGAAGGTGTTAGTGCTAACAGACATACCGAGTTTTATTTAGTTCGGTGAGTCGTTTGTGCCAAATAAAATTACTCACTTCCGCTATAAGGTTTTAGCGTTATATCTCGTTTATAATACGTTATACGAAAAAAGTGTACATAACAAAAGTTACTTTAAATAACAGAAATAAACAACTTTTGTTATGTTCATACTTGCCGAAAAACCAATAGGAAACGAAATATCACTATTTTTAATTTCAGGCCTCCCTTACAACCCCCACCCCTGTTCATCTCAGAGAATTTTAATATAGCCTAAAGTCTAAGTTGGGTTAGTTGTAATATACATACTAAGCTTCATAAACTTCGGCTCAGCCGTTTATGCGTGAAAAGGTAACAAACAAACAAACAAACAAACATACACGAAAGAAACAAAATGCAGTTATGGTGTCTATGGCATGTGAAACGAAAAGTTATCGTGAAATTTCGCAAAAAAAAATCAATGTACAGACAGAGGTTACAATTTTATATATATATATATATATATATATATATATATATATATATATATATATATATTCTTTAGATTACACTGCCAACAGGATTAATAATATAAGATTTATAGATCACAGTAATAAAAACGGAATTATTAATGATTATACTTTGTATCCCTTCTCAAAAGTCCTACTCTCCCTAGTCCGATTTCGGGCTTTATAAAACTCTATCATTAGTTTTTACTTGAAACGGTTTAATATCAAGTATTATATATATCAAATAAATATTGAGGGCTCTAGAGTTTAGAATGTTCATTGACTAATTTCTACATGCCTTGCTTGTTTCTGCAAATAACAAATTTTCATTAATTTGAGTAATGAAATAATATTAAAATACGTGTGAGCTAGAATATAGAGGAATCATGGAGGTAGGCTGTAATCAGTGACCAAAACGGATTTTTTAAAATCTAGTAGAAACTTTAGAGATACTCATTTAAAACTATGAATATATTACTGAGCTCTAGTATAGCAAAATACAGTGAAAAAAAATAACGTCCAATCTAAAGGAGGTATGTATGTTGTAGAGAGAGATGTCAAATAAATTTAAATTGCATTTACGAAACAAATAGCTGAGAGAAAAATTCAGGGGCAAAATAATTTAGATTAAATATGAAAAAAAATAATGATCAATCTTATAATATATTTACTTTATGTGGTCAGTGAAACGCTGAAAATAAAAGAGGTTTTGTAAATATGTTTTACTCTTAGGTTTTTGACCCCAATGCTCAGATCATAGTTATTATATTTAAATAGCAAATGAGCTAAGGTTAAGGGAGTCATCATAATTAACACTCACTATTATATTCATTACAGTTTGAAGTATAAAAATAATTCATAAGTAGAACATTGGGATTTAACAAAAAAAATCAGCCGCACAGAACACGTCTTTGATATTCTGCTTTCGATTTCTCCTTCGTTTAGAAATCCTATTTGGTAACGATAAAAAATTAGCTAAGACATTAGAGGCTGAAATGATTATTAGTGATGTCATAAGAAAATGCTGTACTCCTTGCCTTCCATATAAGTACCCTACATAAAGAAGATTTAAATTTTAAGCTGACCATGATATTTAATGATATAATAGCTGAATGAGAAAATAAATGACTGTGGTATCACAGAAATACCAATAACTCAGTACATTCTTTAGAGAAATATCTTTTCACAGAAGCGTTGTTTGAAGTGAAGAATACGAGTATAATGTACTTGGGGAGAAATATTTATTTGAAAAACAAAAATTTATCAACAAAATCGGTTGCGTAACATTTGTCGTCCTACTATTAAGCTTAGGTCAGTAATATTAATGGAGTTTGACAGCAAATGATTACATTGATAACGAATGTGAGAAGGTAATTAAGGAATTACTCGAAACACGACTGAAATCGCTCCCAAGAAAAGCTTGTAATGCATACTCCGAAAAATTGAAAAAATATTTCTGCAGAAGAAAAAAACCCAAAAACAAATCCGTCAGCAGGTGCTTTGTGAACTAATCAGATTTCCCACGTAATGGAATAAAACACGCTGATGATATCATCTCAGCATCTATTCTGCATTTCTACCGTTGTAAGAAGACTATGTAAATCGTAATTGAAATTTAAGCTTTAAATTACATATTTAGGGACTATGGTACTAAATGTGGACATGGGATGAGTAAAAATGGATGTTTCCTAAGGGCTGACGCCAAATATATTCAAATAACTCCGTTAATATTAGAGTTAAAGAAAACATGTAGTAAACAATAGTTGTGGAAAATTGAATTTTCGACGAGATTGACTATATTAAATTTTTGATCCCACGATTAAGTTTTTGACGGAGATATTAGTAGGTTTCAATTTTCCTCTCTCTAATCCCCCCCCCCCTATTCTCCAAGAAATTCCCTAGTGTAATCTTTAGTTTTTCATAGCAGTTTTAAACATCGTGAATGGCATTGATTAAATAAAAACCATGTAGTTTAGAACACATAATCCCGTCATGAGTACAACCTCAACAATCAGCTACTGAGATTATATGCATGAACCCGCTTTATGGGAATTGAGATTATTGAGTCAAAGAAACTCTGGAAAACGCTTGAGCATTTTCAGAAAGAAGATACCTTTAAGTTCTATAAAGGAGTTAAGTGGTTTGGACAGCAACTCTGGCAGAGAGCTAAATTTTTCTGTGACCAACGAAGAAACATTCTCTATGAAAGAGATCAAATCAGGAGTTGATGGGCAAAATATTACAAAGAAATTTTAAATGTTGATAAAAATAGATGAGACAACCCAAAAAAGATGACATCGAGGTAATTGATGCAACCTGATCGGGAGAAGATTGACGAATCTTCAATCTTGACAAATCCCTGGGTCTAATGAGCTCCCTTCAGGGCTTCAGAAACATGCAGGGGCAACAATGAATGAAGTTTACCACTTAATATGGCACATCTAGACAAATATAAACATATGAATGGAATAAAGCATGTTAAAATGGCAATAGCCCCGCAAATAAGCAACTTATAAATGAAATCACACACGCCTCCAAAGTACTGTCCCAAGGTTCTTGAAATGAGTTTCTACAGAAAACGACTAATTCAAAATTAACGTTTACCATTAAACCGTCTATTTCTTATTATTTCCAAGTCTTGTAATTGCCAAAGCTTTCACTCCTCAGCTTTCAACGGAATTATCTCTTTTGACTCTTCCTAAACCCTTTCTGACTAGTTACCGTGAATACATATTTTAGCTTACCCAAAAACGGCTACATTTAAAATGTTTAAATTTCTTATTTAGAATTGTTTTAAGGTCTTGTTGCGCGCTTCCCATTTGATGAAAATCAACTAAAGGGGTGAAGGGGTTAATTGCAAGATGAAAGTGACCAATTTTTCCGTACGTATTAGAGATCTAAACTTTTCTTATTCTAAGTGCCATTCCTCCTTAGCTCTTGACTTCCTTGCCAGGCAGGGAGAGTCTGCTCCTCTCATTGTGGTCAATAGGTGTTTCTGTCAAGGGTGATGGAGGGACTATAGTATTGTACATATCACACATTACCAAATGCATTTAAATGCAGGCTGTAATATTCTAAATAAAAAAAAATATATATATATTTAAAAAAAAGTCCGTCACGCAGGGGCTGTGTAAACTAAGCAGATTTCCCACGTGAAGTTTTACAATAGAGAAATCTGCCTAATAATAACAGTAGTAGGAAGGTATCTCTAGGCCTATTCAAGAGGGACGAATAGTGACGGAAACGGCCGCACTAGCTCTCGGTGGATAGTCCCGAACATAGCCGACTCCTGCCGACCACACACACAATACAAATGCAAATATCTCGGTTAATATTCAAGATGAATGTATAGAACAATACTTATAGTACATTTAATTTACAATAAGATTGATCTATACAATCTTTCGGTCCGATGCATAATAACGGAGATATTTCGAATTTTCGAAAATCCCCCCTCCCTCTAGTCCGATTTCAGCCATCAACGAACTTGATCTTTCTTTTTACATAAAACGCTTAAATATGAAGTTTGGTAACGATCAAACAAAAATTGCGACCGCTAGAGCGTTAACAGACAAATATATATATATATATATATATATATATATATATATATATATATATATATATATATAATTTTGAACGGACCTCATTTTCGTCATCTCCTGGGTAGGATTGATGGACATTCGAGGAATTTTTTCAAAACCCGCGTCATGAGTACGACCTCAATAGCTGATTTCCCTTAAGGGAAATCTGCTAAAAAGAGAGATCTAAACTACCTATCTAAAATTTGTATACGGCCTTAATTGTTTATCGTGAAAAGATCTATATATTATGCCCTATGAAATTATGACATTTTAGCAGATTTCCCTTGAGGGAAATCAGCTATTGAGGTTGTACTCATGACGGAATTTTCGAAATTTTTCTTCAAATGTCCATCGATCCTACCTAGTAGATGACGAAAATGAGGTCCGTTCAAAACTGTATCTATATATATATATATATATATATATATATATATATATATATATATATATATATATTTGTCTGTTACCGCTCTAGCGGTCGCAATTTTTGTTTGATCGTTACTAAACTCGATATTTAGTCGTTTTATGTAAAAAGAAAGATCAAGTTCGTTAACGGCTGAAATCGAATCAACGGGAGGGGGGGGGGTTTAGAGGGGAGGATTTTCGAAAATTCGCAATATTTCCGTTACTATACGTCGGATCGAAAAATTGTACAGAATCAATCTTATTACAAATTACATTTACTATAAATATTGTTATATACATTTATCCTCTATCTTGAATATTAACCGAGATATTTCCATTTTTATTAAATCTGGGCGGCTAACGGAGGAAGTGACTTTCCCGCCAAAAGCTAGTTCGGCTGTTTCATTAACTGCTCGGCTCTCGTGAAATTTCTCTATTGTAAAACTTCACGTGGGAAATCTTGTTAGTTTACGCAGCCCCTGCGTGACGGACTTTTTCTTAGCCGTTGTACTCCAACGGAGAAATCTTATATAACTTTCAAATGAAATAATTTTACATGAAGTACGACTTAACATTAAACATTTATTTAACGTAACAGAAGTACAAGGGAGTCACGTAATGTCCACATCAAATTTCTTATATCATGTGCAATAAACAACCTTCATTGGATGAGTAATCAGTCTGCAAATTAAACGATGGATGTTGACCTTAAACCTATATGACATGCTAATGTCTCTAATAGTAAGCAGTTATTTACATATAATACTACTCAAACTACTCCACTGTTACATTCCTCTAGACATTTTAG
Source organism: Riptortus pedestris (assembly GCA_019009955.1). NCBI lineage: Eukaryota > Metazoa > Arthropoda > Insecta > Hemiptera > Alydidae > Riptortus > Riptortus pedestris. The sequence continues at coordinate 75,907,260 of CM032233.1, forward strand.
GGAATTCTTTGTATCTTCATAAATAGTAAACCCCCTGATCAAGTCAAGTGATGAGAGCACATTGAAAAGACCATCACGGGCTGCATAAACTAAGCAGGTTTCCTACGTGCTGGAATGACATACGGCATCTCAAATAAGTGAGTTCGATTCTCACATGGGCGATAAGAATTCAATTAACGATGAACCAATTAAATAAAATCCTTAGCCCCACCCTGACTAGAAACCCTATAAATAACCCTCCCCAATTAGCCTTTGTAGCACAAATTGGACGTTAACAAATAACAATAACTATAAAATTCTATATGCTATTTGTCGTTTAGTAATCCCCCGTTTCGCAGTACCATTCGTAATCAAGATTTAAACTTTAAGCTGGATTCGTAATATATAGTGACAAAATAAGCTGAGTTAAAAAAGTCCGTCACGCAGGGGCTGTGTAAACTAAGCAGATTTCCCACGTGAAGTTTTACAATAGAGAAATCTGCCTAATAATAACAGTAGTAGTAAGCTATCTCTAGACCTATTCACGAGGGATGAATAGTGACGGAAACGGCCGCACTAGCTCTCGGCGGATAGTGCCGAACATAGACCACACACAAAATACAAATGCAAATATCTCGGTTAATATTCAAGATAACGAATAAATATATCAAATAAAAATTATAGTACATTTAATTTTCAACAAGATTGGTTCTATACAATTTTTCGATCCGACATATATTGTAGTAACGGAGATATTTCGAATTTTCAAAAATCCCCCCTCTAAACCCCCCTCCCAATGGTCCGATTTCAGCCATTAACGAACTTGATCTTTCTTTTTACATAAAACGACTAAATATCGAGTTTGGTAACGATCAAACAACAATTGCGACCGCTAGAGCGGTAACAGACAAATATATATATATATATATATATATATATATATATATATATATATATATATATATATACACACAGTTTTGAACGGCCCTCATTTTCGTCATCTACTAGGTAGGATCGATGGACATTTGAAGAAACATTTTGAAAATTCCGTCATGAGTACAACCTCAATAGCTGATTTTCCTTAAGGGAAATCTGCTAAAACGCAGGAACATGTGTTAACTGAAGCTCAAAAAAAATAGAAGTAAATTACCCCTTCAATTACAAGTTAGTGAAATATTCATTGAACAACAATTATTGGTTTGTTGAAATTTACGCCCACAAACACACACACACACATACACACACACACACATATATATATATTCCATCTAACTAAATTCGATATTTCAGTGATTAATGCAAATCATCACCCATGAAACATGTCCGAAAATCATTGTTCTTATACATGTTTCTCTTAGACAAAAATTAACTTAGTTAATTGCATTTCTTTCTTTTTTTTTTTTTGGTTTTTGTCATTAGTAAAACCCTGCTTCTACTCATCTCACTTTAACAAAACGTTAATATTTATATAACGTGGTATTTCAAGCAATATACGTTATATTGTTTTCATCGGTTCTTTACTTTATGAAATAGATTAATGAATGTATGTATGCAGGGCCCCTTCTACCATATGTGCAAAGCACATGGGCGCCATCCTTTAGGGGCGCCAAAACCAAGGGCCCAAAAAAAATTTAGATTTTATTCTGTTTATTTCATTTTGATATTTTAGTCTACAAATAAATATGACATTTAAAGTTCAGTTCTATGCTTTATTTCAAGCACCTACCTACCATAAAAAAAAGAAGATAAATCAAAATGCCTTAAGGGGCGCCAAAATCCTTTTTTGCACAAAGGCACCAGTAGCCCTTACGGGGGCGCTGTATGTATGCCAAACCATTACTGATCTTTCATGTTATTAATGCTCAAGAACTTTTATTTGATATTTAATTATTCAGTGTACAAATAAAGATCAACTTCATTAATGACCGACATTAGACCAGTAGGACTTATAGGGGTTTAAAGGTAGAGAATTCACCTTGCCTGGGCTGCTTTGCTTCAGACTACACGACTCTAACCAGCAGACACTGATGATGGAGCTTGTTCCCTGAAAGTGTAATTAGCATATTGATGTACTTGAAGAAGACAAGGCTTTTTACTGATCTTGAGGGAATAACCTAAGTCACATAACTTTTTAGTTATCGAACAATTAAAAAACGCAACAACCTAAATATAGCGCCAAATTCAAATTCACTCAATGCCTTGTTTGTTTATTATTACTTACGTCCACTTTATGCTACTATGGCTAATCGGGACGGGTTATCTACAGGTTACGGCCCTTTTCTAGCCAGGGTGGGCTCAAGGAGTTTATTTAATGAGTCCGTCAGCAAATAAATTTCTACTGCCCAGGGCGCGAATCGAACCCGCCACTCTAGGCCTACCACGCGAGATTAAGACCAACGCCTTAACTAACACGGCCAACCTGAGCCCCTCGCACAATGTCTGTTCATAATTGGACCATATCCCAAATGGGCATTTCTGGTCGTATTGATTTATACTACTGTTAAGTATTTATGTATAGTTTACATTTGCTCTCGGTTTAGATCGCTGACACTCATGGTTTTTGGAGCACTTCAGACACTGCTGCCGATCGGTTACCCTAAATTTTACTTCTGCCATTAACGCTACTGCAACGTAACGTAGCTATGTTCTAGTTCGTATCAGGTTCGATCCCTTTTTCATACTTTATGATCGTTTATTTCAAATTATTCTATCAGCGCACCGATCCGGGATTTCTTTTCCAGCCAACAATGTAGTTAGTCAAACTAGAGTATGTAACTTCCATTTGAACTCTTTTTTAATTATCGCATCTCTGGATTTTAAAAAGTCCGTCACGCAGGGGCTGCGTTAACTAAGCAGATTTTCCACGTGCGACACGTATTTGAATTTATCTCAAAACTTCAAAAGTTCAATGAGAACAATATTTAAGCTTCAAATAAAGTGCTTCATAACATAATAAAATATTGTTAATATGCGATAAGTAGGAGTGGGGCTTTACTGAAGATCAAAAACTAAAAAATGCAAATATCTCAGTTAATAATCAAGATAGTGAAAAAATGTGCATAACAAAACTTATAGAAAATTACATTTGCAAAAAGATTAGTTCAATACAATTTTTCGATCCGACGCATAGTAACGGAGATATTAAGAATTTTCGAAATTCTCTACCTCTAAACCCTCCCTCCCCCTAGTCCGATTTCAGCCTTTAACGAACTTGATCTTTCTTTTTGTATAAAACGATTATATATCGCGTTTAGTAACGATAAAACAAAAATTGCGACCGCTAGAGCGGAAACAGATAAATGTCTATATATATATATACAGTTTTGAACAGATTTCATTTTCGTCATCTAGGATCGATGGACATTTGGAGAAAAATTTCGAAAATTGCGTCATGAGTACGACCTCAATAGCAGATTTCCCTAAAGGGAAATCTGCTAAAAAGGTGCGTCACGCAGAGGTTTCGTAAAATAAGCAAATTTCTCACATAATGGTATAGCACACTACTGCTCTCATCTCACCACATATTCTCTATTTCTAAATAAAAATCCAATGTGTAGAAGTGGGAGTTTTCTGAAAACAAGAAAGTACTAATAATTAAGTTAATATTTGAATTCCGAAAAAAAATCATGGAACAACAATTATAGAGCGTCAATATAACTTTTTTCGAATTGTTTTTCTTCAGATAATTTAAATTTTCGAATTCCCCTCCTCTAACTCCTCTTCCCACCAATATTCCTTGACCGAATTCAGTCATTAACGAATATGACATATAGCGTTGAATGAAACTGTTAAACATCAAGTAAAGTACACATATCACGTAGTAAAAGTACAGTGAAAACACTATTTTACATTTAAGCTTGGAATAGAACGTTTCGTGATATATCATCTTATTGTTAATATGAAGTGAGTAGAAGTGGGGGTTAATATTTGTATTAACACCCGTTAATATTCGAGATACAGAAAAAATATATAGAACAACATTTGTAGGAAATTACATTTCCAACAATATATGCTATTACGGTGAACATTAGTATGATCAGTTGTCTTTCCATGATTAAATTAATTATCATTCTCAAACCTTTCTCCTTCCTTAAGGATTTAATTCTCAACAATCACATCTTTAGGTTTCGGTGAACTTACGCCAGATATAACCGGATCAAACACACGCACACACACACAACATATATATATATATATAATATATATATATATATATATATATATATATATATACTAGCTCAGATACCCGGCTTCACTCGGGAATTCATTTGAGGCTGAATGGTGATGGTATATTTTTGGCAAGGCTTTACTTTGCACAATATTTTGACATTTACCCGTTCCAGTGTTTAGGGTTAATACCCGTTGTTGGCATTTGTTAATAATAAAATTATTTTTTTATGTTAGACTTCACTGTCCTGCATATTGTCATATTTCCCGTCTCCTGTGCATTATGCATAGATTTGAATTATTAAGGAGAAAATATTGACATACATTTGAATTAAGTTTTTCAGGTGAGGTACCTGGTAGTTCATATTGAAAAGAAGTGTTGAGCAAATTTCTCTAAATAACAAAATAAACAACTTTTGTTATGTGCATATTTGCCGAAACCCCAATAGGAAATCATTATTATTAATTTCAGGCCTGGGTATAACCCCCACTCCTGCCCGTCCCTAGAAATGTTAGTATAGCTTATTATAAGAAAGGCGTTAGTGCTAATACACATACTGAATGTTTTATTTAGTTCGGTTGAGTCTTTTGTGCCAAATAAAATTGCTGTCTCCCGCTATAATTTTTACTTCGGTATACGATGATAGTGTATATAAATAAAATTTTTTCTAAATAACAAAATAAACAACTTTTGTTATGTGCATATTTGCCGAAAATGCAATAGGAAACGAAATATCGCTATTTTTAATTTCAGGCCTCCCTTATAACCCCCACTCCTGCCCGTCCCTAGAAATGTTAGTATTGCTTATTATAAGGAAATCGTTAGTATTAATTCACATAGCGAGTTTGGTTTAGTTCGGTTGAGTCTTTTGTGCCAAATAAAATTGTGGACTCCAGCTATAGTTTTTAGCGTATAACTCATTTATACTTCCGTATACGGCAAAAGTGCATATAACAAAAGTTACTTTAAATTACAAAATAAACAACTTTTATTATGTGCATATTTGCTGAAAAAGCCATAGGAAACGAAATATCGCTATTTTTAATTTCAGGCCTCCCTTATAACCCCCACTCCTGTTCGTCTTAGAGAATATTAATATAGCCTAAAGTCTACGTTGGGCTAGTAGTAATATACATACCAAGTTTCATAAAATTCGGTTCAGCCGTTTATGCGTGAAAAGGTAACAAACAAACAAACAAACAGACACGAAAGAAACAAAATGTAGTTATGGTGTCTATGACATGTGAAACGAAAATTTATCGTGAAATTTCGCGAAAAAAATCAATGTACAGACAGAGGTTACAATTTTATATATATATAGATATACCTTTTTCATGTACCTGGTAGAGGCGATGGACATTTGCTCTTCTTTTCAATAATGCTCTCATGAGTTCAATTACTATAACTAATTTCCATTAAGGGAAATATGCTAAAAATAAACTAATATGTCGTCGAAACGGGACCACAATCGAATGTTCGTTGAATATGAAATGAGGGAAGTTCAACAGATGGAAAAACACATGAAATATCTTCCACTTACTTATTTTTTGCTCTATATGTTTCACATTCTTTATTACCCCTCTTCAAGAGTTGTGCATTTATTATAAAAAAGATTCGACCTTATCACATATGTGGTCACGTCAAGACTGACAAAATGGAGACAGACAATACCAATAAACTAATATGGGAATTAGAAATTTCTGTGAAGACGATATTTGCTAATAGATAGGTTTGGTAATAATATTAATTACTGAATTACTACATCCAACATTCAAAATACTAAATACTCTTATACTGCCCTAGCAGAAGGTGTGCTTAAAAAAACTGTAGTAATATTTTCATCAGCAAAAATTTAAAATAAGGAGGTCATTCACATGACTACCTGTTTGCCAATTAACAAGGTAAACGAAATCAATAATTGGTCCCATTACATTTAACAGAAAAATGATTCAGAAGTACCAAACCAGTTTATTGCTTCTGAATTCTTATTATGAGGGCACAAATATACTACTATAAATCATAAAATCCATCATTAAAATTCCATTTGCAATTAATTTAACAAAAGAATAAATAAAATGTACGTCTGATTTTGGCAAACCAATTAAAAAACACTTAATTAACTGAGAAATTCCAGAGAATGCAATTCTATAGAGTGGCTTCAATAAATTATTTCACTCAAATATTTTGATGTTAGATTATTTGAAAAAAGAATTTATAAAAAATCTCATTGCTTAAATAGAGATATGTAGATCTTAATCCTTAGTTGAAGATTCTTGTTATTTTCCTACCTTCTTCTTTTCGATATGATCGGATTAGTAACTGTAGGCAACTGCAAACAAATTATTAGGAAATATTAAGATCTTTTTAGTACATATTTCCTAAGGGTTATACAAAACGAAGCGGAACCTAATCTACTCTGAAAAGACACAGTGATATCAAAATAAGCTATATCATTGATGGAAGCATTTCTGCCCATGAACTGAGAATAAATATGCTCATGAAAACTTTAGCCCCGTCATTAATAGTTCTTAATAATTTGTAATCCTATACCAGCCTTCATTAAAGTTCAGTAATTATTACGAAGCATTATTTTCCTAGGCATTCAGATTTTAATACTTCAGAAAATCTTTTGGCAGACTAAGAGTACACTAAGTCTGCCAAATAAAGTGTAGTACAAAAGAAACTATATAGTAACTAATAGCTATAAATAAACAACTATTGTCCAAGTTCATCCAATCAATACGAAACACTTAATAGAAAATACTCCCTACGTAGTAAAACTGCCGAATTTTAGACCTATATGAATGATATCCTCAGTTTAGCAGATATCCCTTAAAGGAAATCAGTTTATGAGGTTGTACTCATGACCGGGTACTCCAAAAAAATGTCCTCAAATTTCCATCGATCCTACCTAGGAGATGGCAAAAATTAGGTCCGCTCAAATATATATATATATTCTTCCATGATTATAAGCTATATTAAAATGTTTAGGTTAGAACGGCAGTGGGGGTTATAAGGGAGGCCTGAAATAAAAATTCGCGATATTTCATTGTCTATTTGTTTTTCGACAAACATGTTCATAACAAAAGTTGTTTACTTTGTTATTTAGATTAACTTTTTTTTTTTTATACATTTCTCCACGAACAATGTGTGGAGCAAGTAATTTGCGTAGAAATATTGATATGCTCAACAATTCATTCCTATTTGAACTATCAGTTACCTCACATGGAAAAATTAATTCAAATCAATGTTAATATTTTGTCCTTAATAGCTGAAATCTATGCATAATGCACAGGAGACGGGAAATATGACAATTTGGAGGACAGTGAAGACTTACATAAAAAATTAATTTTATTATTAACAAATGCCAACAACGGGTATTAACCCTAAACACTGGGACGGGTAATTGTCAAAATATTGTGCAAAGTAAAGCCTTGCCAAAAAAATACCATCACCATTCAGCCTCAAATCAATTCTCGGGCGAAGCCGGGTATCTGAGCTAGTATACATATATATATATATATATATATATATATATATATATATATATATAAAAATATACACACATACGCACAGAATTATAGCTGTTTTGGACCAGGTAATTGTTATAGATATAGTTTTTTTGTTACAGCTTGTGGCCAAAGTTTATGAAATAAGCTTTAGGCTAGGCCAATATTTCGAGGATTTTATTTTCTCTCAGGGCAAGACTAGGAATGACTTAAATACTAAGGTACATTTGTTATTGTACTAAAGTATATACATAAATATATACGTGTAATTGTCTTATACCAGTCTAGTGGTTGCAATTAGTGTTTGATCGTTACAAAAACTCGATACAAAAGCTAGTCATGTAAAACTGAAGATCAAGTTCTTGACCGGCTGAAATCGAATAGGGGGTTAAGAAGGGGGGGGGGTATAAAATTCAAATCCTCTGTGGTTTTCTTGTAATTTTTATCCCAAAGAACGGCTGAACAGAAAGGCATAACAATATTCTGATTTCGTTTTCATTAGCCATAGAATGGTCTAAGCTAAACAATAATTTATTACCGTAGTATTGTAAGGATAAAATGAAATAGAGGTTGTGTTTTACAAATAATAATCTCACTTACGGCATTATTTTTATTTACTTCACTAAATTGCTATTAAATCTTGGGGAGAAACGCTGAGCGTTCAAGGCAAACTGAGTTCGGTATTGATGAAGTTAAAAAAAAAATAATGATAAAAAAATAAATAAATGTTTTCTTTCATTTTTTTCGGCTCGGTAAAACGTTGTGGTTTCTACAGCGTTCTAGAATAAAAGGGGAAGTTCCACTTTACGTATTGCCAAAATTAGTCCTAAGTGCGGCTCGACGAAGAAACAAAATGTTTAAAATTACGTACCATAACGGCCAGCAGCAATACACCTGGGCAAACCCCATACACTGAATAATTTAAAATTAAAATAAAGGACATAGAGCCATGTGATCTCAAAGAACAATAGGTGATGGGAAGGACTTCCGCCGATCCTCGTCGTTAATAGAATATTAATAGGTGTATACGAATCGAGGTATAAAAGGCAAGTCAATTAAAATCCCTTTTAGTCGCCATTATTTTCATCAGAGATCAGGATACAAAAAGGATACAATGGTTAGTAAATATATAATTCATTTTAATTATAGTTATTGTATATCATTTATTTTAATTCCGAATGTCTCCATTTTATTTATTTTAATCATAGATTATTTTCGAAACTCGTACTGCTAAAGACTAAAGGTGTAATTTCGTTTCGGGCACTAATTCTTTTCTGTTTTTCATACAACGTAGATACATTAAGTGGATATGAAGAATGAGTCCATTTCCTCCCAAAGTGAAACAACAAGCTATAAGATTATTTGAATAAATCAGTTTATTCTTAAAATAACCCATGGAATAACAATTCAAACCCACATTTCTTTATTAGTAGTGTAGGTTAAGTAGTTTAGTTACTTCAATTATATAAAATTGAACTTAATAAAATAAAACTAATTTATTAGAAAATATAAATATTCAACAAATAGAACAAAAGCAACCTATAGTATAGGTTGCTATGCAGTTATATATTAAATATATAAATATTATTTATTAAGTTTACCATACTTTCCGTTCACCAATCACTAAAAACAAAACTAATATGATATAAAATATTAACTTCAAAATTTTATAGTATTCCATTTTTTGTTCTCCTTTTTACAGTTTAAAATGTGAACAAAAATAAAATTTTCGAAATATTAATTTAATCATATAAGTGAAATTGGTAAACTAACAAAAATCGGATTTTATTTACATTTCGAAATTCAAAATTTTTGAAATCGGATTTTTTAATTTTTTCGAATAGAAATGTTTGCCACTTACTTAATATTTGTTATAGTGTGACTATAAAATTCTAAATAGACTTCCGTTTATGTGCGTGTGTTTGTGTGCGTGCGTGTGTGTGTCTGGGGGCGCCAGTGGCCGTGCGGGTTAAGGCGTTAGCACATCTATCACTACCATCAGCAAGCTGAAGGTAAAAATAGGTGCAGATTCGGTCGGCGCCAAGGGATAATATTAGTTCAAGAAGTCGTTCTACGAGTGCGCTAGTGTCACAGTGCTTATGGATCAGCGGGAATCTAAAGAGTGTATACGCCTGACAGCCACTCGGGACGAATATCGAGTATGAGTCTCTTAACTCCGTCCAAAGGCAGGCTGACAGTGTGAATTGGCCACAGACCCTCTCGGTACAATGGGGCCCATCAGGCTACAACTAAATCCAGGTCTTCCTTGGATAACAGGGGTTGTACGTCGAGTTGATCAATCACTAAATAAGGGGTCCAGTAAACCCCCAATTTTCACTTTAAATAACTAAGTCATTCCCCAGCTTGTATTCCAATTCCTGTATCCATAGGCGCCTTTCTATGGAAGAAATAATGAATAGATGGTAAGATGAGAGGAAGACTCTGAAAAGGACTTCAATTTTTTTTTTAACAAAACCGTAGTTGGTGTCTCAAGAATTTTTGGGAACATTAGCTTAAGACAAGGAGGCCTATTTTCACTTATACTGTTTAATATTGCTTCATAAGCCGTAAGAAGAATGAATTTAGGCAATTCCATTTGAAATATTCACACACAGGTTAGACTTAAATGTTGTCTAGAAATTATCAAAGCCTCGGCCAGAGCTGTTGAAGAGTTTGCAGAAGATTTGAGGCTCTAAATAATTATAGCTTGTGTTTTGGGTACCCCTGTAAGCACCCCCTTCCCCATGGGCTGATTCTTAAAATTAAAAAAAATGATTTTTCAATTGTGATCAAAACCTTAAATATACGGCTTAAATCAATATTTAAAAAATGGTGGGCACCAGATGAATCAGCATTCCTTTCTTTTCATAGCATTAAAGTGATTCAAAAGCTGTACTTGAAGAATTTTCTTTCAAATCAAAGCCAATACTATGAATTAGATACTTTATCGTCAGGATTGTCTGACTAATAGTTAAGTGCCAAAATTCGTCCAATCAAAGGAATTCACAATGCAATATTTCAGTATTATATCTCTTAAGACACTCGTGTATTTCACAAGGTGTGATAAAATTAATGTAAATGACTCTCTAACGTCATTGCTGAAAATATAAATTCCTGGTCATACCATGAACTGGACCAAAACAAATCACAAATATCTGCTCATATTCCTTGACCCCAAAACCTTGAAGATTATATAACACTTGGAATTAAGTGATATGATCTACTAAAATATTATCAAAATCCTCAAAAAAAGTTGTGGGCTGTGTATATAAGTAGCAAATCGCTGTATGTGTACATTAAACCTATCTACAATGGATATTAGAAGTCCTACCTCTAACTGGGTCATTGTCAGAAGTTAAAATTAGAAAAGAAGAAATGAGAAGTTAAGTTGATGGTACATTTACCAAAACCAATGCCCTTCCATACATAGTGATTTATCTTTTGCTGTCAAAAATAAACCTTAAAGTCATTGTAGTGTTTGAATCTGACATTTTAAATAAAATTAAAGTTACTAAGATCTCAACTGTAATTAATTTTCTAACACCCCAAGCCGTTATCACTCTGACCATCGCTGTAACTAATAACATATAAGAAAGCATATTCATTTGCTTTCTCAGGAATTACTCTTATATTTTTGATTCCGCTAATAACATTTATCAATTTCTTCTTCTTCCTCAGTCATTACCATAACTTCCCAAGATAGGCTCCAATTAATTAAAACTCCTAAGCATTCCACTGATTGTTTATCTCTGCAAATGTCCAAGTAAGTTAACTTTAAGAAGTGCAAAGACCAAATATCAAACACCTCTGGACCTGGGACCTTGATTAGATTCAACTACAACTTCAACTCAAGACATTAAATGTAGGTCCCTCTGCTAATATCACTGTTCTTAAGAAGGCTTCCTGCCCTATCTTCTGACGCAAGTGCTAAACCACTAGTTGTGGAAGTTCTTGAGAATTTAAGCTACTTTTACTCATGTCTACTTGGTTAGTTAGACTCCATACTTCAATTGATTACCATAGTATGTGAAGTTCTGGATACTGCTTTTCATACTTCCTATATTTCTGAGCAATTTGTTCACCCCCCCCCCCAAATTCTTCTAAGTTGCATCACTTTTCCCGATCTTTAAAGTTGGCTGGACCAGTAAATGTTTGAGGAAAGGAACCCTCGGGTTATAATTAATTTGACAGCGCAATAAATGAAAGAAATGAAGCATGATTAAGAATGCTCCAAAGAAAAACATCAATGTGTAGAAAGAATACTCCAAAAAAGAGGAAAAACTTAAAAGGTTCCCTCTTGAATAAAAAAAAAAAAGGATAAAGAGCTAGAAAACCCGAGGAGATCTAGGAACATTTTCAGACACGAGTCCTATAGGGAGTCACAAGCCTAATGCAAGAATTCAGTTATCAGACGTACAGTTAAATATGTTAGTGAACACATTGCGTGCGATTGTGAAATTATTATTTTTTTCTCAGGAGCGATTTATTTTTTTTATTATTTTAAATCAAAAACATGTTTATTTAACAAATAACCTAGCTTATATGCCTACCAACACATTTTTTAATGGTAATTAACTTATTTACTTAGCTCCTAGCTACCAGCGGACGTCGCCGGTTAGACAACCCGCAAAGAACATGATTGGTTTAAAATAACAAGCAATGAAAACGGGTTAAAATAACACAGTATTCGTTAACAAATAAATTTATTATTTCTATATTGTGTATTGCATTACCTATTACATAATAAACATCAATTGTTCAATTGCATACTATTCTTACAGGTGATAACAGTTTACAGATATACAAATACATATTATACTGTAATAACTTAATCTCTCCTACCATGGTACAATTTAAAACAGGTCTCAAGACAAAGCCCGGGTTTTTCTGGACATTCGGGGCAATAATAAATAGTTTGGTTTCTCACTTTTTTCCCGTCTTCTCCGCTGGCCTTACTGCATTGCATACAGTTTTTTTGCAACCGCTTATTCCCTTTACCCGTGAATGGGGTAAAACTAGGGAAATGCAGCCATTTTGTGGGTATTTTCGGGGATAAGAGAATCACAGGAGTTTTGAATGATATTAATTTATCCTCTATTGCAAGGCGAAAGTCCCTTAGAGTTATATTCTTCCCCGAATATCGCTTATATAGTTGAAAACTATTGACAATCATAATCTCGAAAATATGGATAACCACTTTTTTATACCACCACATAGTTTTTCGTTCGTGGTGGTAATAAGATAGCTGTTGATCCAAGTGATCAATTCCCCCCATGTATTTGTTATAGGCAATAACTGCATCAGGCTTTTGCCTGTCAATGCCCCTTTTGGATTTAACACTGGGCATGTGCCCCCCATGCTCTGACGAAATCATCAAAACATCGCGCTTATCCCGCCATTTTACGATGCAGATCCCAGAATTATTCCATCGCTCAGATGTTTCCCCTTTTTTTAGCGGTTCCTTGATTAAGTCTTTGGGAATCCCTCTTCTGAAAAAGGAATTACCTTTGGTCAGAACCCCTTTTTTCACACTTCGTTTTTCCATTTTTCAAAATTTTGATACCTATAAATAATACAAACCATCATTATTATTATTATTTTAAAAACCCATTAAAATAATATGCTTTATAATGTGTTAAATACTTTTAAAATCACAGTAATAATGCTTACCTTAAAAAAAAGAAGAATTTTCTGATAAAAACTTGAAAAAAATCCACTAAAATCGGAAACGAACTACACTGTTAGATGCAAGACACTTGTCTGAGGCGAATGAAGGCATCCGGAGTTGGTTTTAACAAGCGTACCCCCTCCAATTCCAGTTGGGAATACCCAGGGCAGGTCCTTGCCAGGGAAGGACGTCGCTACCTGGGTTGGGACGGCCCTCCTTGCCTGGCAAGGAGCTCGCACGGGATGTGTGAAATGGGGATTCTCACCAAGGAGTATTGGAAAGCCTTTCTGGTTTGACTTTAGAAGGAACTGGTTTACACTGGAGGTATAATTTTGCCCTCTACCATAGACCGCTAGTACCAGTCACTCTTCATCAGTCTTCATAAGTGGAAGTTCCCTTTGTTATTCTTAATGATGCACTCATGCATATGCAAAGCAGGTCTCAAACTATAGGGTGAGACATAGGTCTCATACCAAGTAAATGCAGTGTTATTTAATTATTTATTCATCTATACCCTGACGTAGTTTATTCTACATATCAGTATCTATAATTTTGAGAGAGTTCACAGCTAACCTTTATCACCTGATGCAAAATTTTTCTGTATTGCTTAATGATAGGCAGGCTGTTGTTTCTTTAACCATTACAAAATAAAACAAGTAGTAAGAAAGTGAATGGTTGACTTTTTAATTTGAGTTCTTTTAAACATATCTAGTCTTCAAGGGGCTAAACTATTAAATGAATAGGCTCATATGTTTAAATTGGTATACTAAAAACGTAGAATTGGAATTGCTAGAACAAATTGATTGATCTAGTAACATTCTTGGTTTATGATATCAATAGTGTTGAATCAGTGTAAAACAATATTCTAAAAATACCAACATGGAAAAAACCTCCTTTATATATCATACTTTTCATATGGAGATTAATTCAAATTTGAAAACAGAAAAGAATGCAATCATTTGGAATATAAAAGAAATATACACAAGATAGTAAATAGAAAACAATATGTTATAAAAAACCGTAATGAAATATTTAAATTAAAAAATGGTTTGATATTATAAACCTGAAATTATATCTGTTCTAAACAAGCTATTTTAATAAATTTGGTTTTACTTTATCTGGATATTGATCACTTTTGAAATGGATGTAATTTAAATGTTTATTGAATTGTACCAAGATTACGGACAATTTTTCTTATTGTTTACATTTATATTTGATTTTTCATAGGTTAGCGACGTGAAACCCATTCCAAAGGATGATAGTATGATCGAGGCAGGGAGGAGAATGATACAGGAAGCTGATGATGACATCGTAATATCTGGTATTGCTGGTGACTTTCCAGATGCAGATGGAGTAGCAGAACTGGCAGAAAAACTCTTCAACAAAGTTGACCTGATCTCTGATGATGACCGGCGATGGAAGCTAGGTAAATGAAATCATCCAATATGAAACTGATTAAATTATATTTTTTAAAAATGCCATGAGATATTTGGTTTTGGTTTTCCAAAACAATACACACACACACACACACACACACACACACACACACACACACACACATATATATATATATATATATATATATATATATATATATATATATAAAACATTGTTTAGTTGATACTTTAATCATTCTTCATTTGAAATAAGAGTAGTTAGGCAGTAGTTCAAATGACAATTATTATCTCATCCAGTCTATAATATACCACAATTCACAATTTTTAAAACCTCGGCTCTTCCACTGCCATATTAAATACTAACAGTGACCATTCCATTCTTTAACACCATAAAAATAACAGATGTTAATGATACAAAAAACTAGTACCTATTTACTAAAAAAGTCTTGCAAGGAAAAAAGATGAATCTGAGATGAATCATTCAACTCTTTTTTTAGTTTCGTTATATCTGTTCAAAATTAAAGCTCAAATTCAAATCCCTGTCCTGTTTTCCCCATCTAGCTTAACCCCCCCCCAACACAATTAAAATGTCGATGATGAAACTAATTGTTAAATACTATGTTCTAAATGTAATATATGACAAAAGGGTGTAAGAAGCCATTCATAAGAACTACAAAATAATTATACATTTTTGAAAATAAATGATGTGATGAGCTCTTAATGGAATGAGAAGTTAAAATATTCGTCAAAAGCTGAAATAATAGAAAAATGAAATGTAATGAGAAGTTGAAAATGTACTCAAACTTAACCAGTGCAAAACTGGTATTCAGCAAATTAATTGCTGCATTTACGACTTCCTTCACTTCTTTATCCAATGCCATATTAAGAAAGAAATTTGCTAGTAGTATGTAACCTCTACAATTCAGACTAGACTTTTACAAATGAAACTCGGTGTTTGAACTTTCTCAAAGGAAATGTAAAATATTCGTTAATTTGTTTGCCAATCATTAACTGTTAGTTTATAGGGCAAGTTAGTTATTAGGGAAATTATGAAATGAAATTATAAATAATGTTTTTATATATTAGACCAAAAAGTTTTATATGACTTTATTTATAGATCCTTTAATAATAAAACAAAAATTATTTTGCACTTATTTTCTGTATCTCTAATGTTGGCAGAGAATTACCGATCATTTTTGTTTCATCAACAAAACTCTCAAACCTTTTAATCTATTTTTCTGATTAACTAACTCGTATTTATAAATTTAGAAAATTATATTTTGAGTTTCATTGCTAATGGTATTTTCATTAGTACTGGTTATTGCAGAAACATATATGCTCATAAATACAAATTTAACAAATTTTGTACCAAATCAGATTAAAGAACTTGGGTTGGTTGGATTGGGAATCCACAAATACAGATCCCAGTAGTGAGGATGGCCTTCATAGACTGATGAGCCAGTGTTTAATTAAATGCTATAACATATTTTCCCCCTCTCAATTTAATTCAATAGAGCTTCAATACATAAATCTTCAATCTGAAATTCAGTATATTCCTATAGCATTGCCTTTGAAATGGCCATTTTACAATCCTCTCCTAAACTAATAAGTTCCGAGTTTCTTTTTCATACATACAATATATCTTTATCTCCCTACATACATTTCATGTATTTTTTTAATGTCATCATTTCTTTTGTATACTTATTACCAGTAATTTCTTCTTCTTCTTTATAAACCCTTTCATGATAGACAGAGAAGTAATTATTATATTAATGTTTTTATACTACAGAAAAATGTTTTGAAACCACTGGGACTAGAACTTGGGTCTGCTGGCTATCTACAAACGAAGCCATGGATTGTTGTAATATTGATTCAGTTGATTTAACTACTCATCATAAATATCCAAGGCTTAGTTAGTAAAATACTACCCTAGATAGTAGATAGCCGAGAGACCCAAGTAGAACTGGTTGATTCTACTTAATTTTTTTAATATTAAAAAAAATATTTACCAATTGTGAATTCCATTCATTCCATTAAACACAAACACACACACACACACACACACACACACACACACACACACATATATATATATATATATATATATATATATATATATAGAGAGAGAGAGAGAGAGAGAGAGAGAGAGAGAGAGAGAGAGAGAGAGATCTAACATTGGGATTTTTTAAAATTCTCAATCACACATTACTTTCAGTAACATTTGTAATAACATACAACTGAACACAAAATGTCATGTCATTACCTGTATTTAAAATGGGAAAAAATACACAACATTTTACTATAAATCTATGGCATGAATGTTTCAGACCATCCAGAAATACCACAAAGAACTGGAAAATTAAAGCAAGTAAACAAGTTTGATGCATCAAGTTTTGGAATTCATTATAACCAGGCACAGTGTATGGACCCAATGACAAGGATTCTAATGGAAAAAAGTTATGAAGCTATCATTGATTCAGGTAAAGAAGTGGTTTCAGTTATCAAATTGTTAATTACTATTTTTGGAAGTGAATATTTAAATTTACATTATTATTATTATTATTTATTAACGTCCACTTTTTGCAACTTAGGCTAATCGGGACGGGTTATCTACAGGTTACCACCCTTTTCTAGCCAGGGTGGGATTTTAGGACGTTATTTAATGAATTTCGTCACTAAATAATTTCCTTTGCCAAGGCAAGAATCGAACTCGCCACTCTAGGTTTACCATGTGAGATAAAGGTCAACGCTTTAACTCAATTTACATTAGAAATTGTTTTTACATCACTGAAATTTAAACCTCGGCTCTTCCACTGCCATATTAAATACTAACACAACCATTCCAATCTTTAACACCATAAAAATAACAGATGTAAGTGATACAAAAATCTTATACCTATTTACTAAAAAGGTCTTGCATGGGACAAAAATGAATCATTATTCAACTCATTTTTTTTAAAAATAATAAATGCAGATGATTTTTTTTTCTAGTTCCAAAAAAAAGAAGGGATAAGAATCAATATTTGCATTAGTACTTACTCCAATAAATTATTTCTGTAATCATAAATACCATTATTCTAATTTCAAATTTTCAATAGTTTTAAATTATATGATTTTACAGGTTTTAACCCATATACTCTCAGAGGTACAAAAACTGGTGTTTTTATTGGCGCCTGTTTCAGTGAATCAGAAAAAACCTGGTTCTATGAGAAACTTCAAGTTGATGGTTTTGGAGTTACTGGATGTATTAGAACAATGTTAGCAAATCGAATATCATACGCTTTTGGATTTGATGGTAAGACTGACTGTGTTTTAGTTAAACAATTAACAACCTTAAATTAATTAAATTCCACTAATAAATGTGAATTTGTGGCATGTAGTAACTTCTAGTTTTGATATTGGCTATTTGGAAAGGTAAAGGAAAAATCAGCTGATGCAACATTTTCCTCCCCACCCTATCTACAGTAATGACAAAAAAGTCCGTCACGCAGAGCTGCGTAAACTAAGCAGATTTCCCACGTGAAGTTTTACAATAGAGAAATTTGCCTACTAATAACGGCAGTACTGAGGAATCTCTAAACCTATTCTCGAGGGATGAATAGTTACGGAAACGGCCGCACTAGCTCTCGGCGGAATGTCCCGAACATAGCTGACTCCTGCCGACCACACACACAATACAAATGCAAATATCTCGGTTAATATTCAAGATACAGAATAAATTTTTTAAAACAGTATTTATAGTAAATTTAATTTGCAATAAGATTGATTCTATACAATTTTTCGATCCGACGCATAATAACGGAGATATTTCGAATGTTCAAAAATCCCCCCTCTAAACCCCCCTCCAACTGTTCCGATTTCAGCCATTAACGAACTTAATCTTTCTTTTTACATAAAACGATTAAATATGAAGTTTGGTAACGATCAAACAAAAATTGGGACCGCCAGAGCGTTAACAAACAAATATATATATAATTTTGAACGGACCTCATTTTCGTCATCTCCTGGGTAGGGTCGATGGACATTTGAGGACATTTTTCAAAACTCGGGTCATGAGTACAACCTGAATAGCTGATTTCCCTGAAGGGAAATCTGCTAAAATAAAAATCATGAAAATTAAACACGGACTACTAGTCTCAAATTCACTAATGCTTACAGCATACATTTATTGTATAAAAATATTTAACATCTATTTTTTGCAAAACTTGTGTATTACAGGTCCTAGCTACATTGTTGATACTGCATGTTCATCTAGTATGTATGCCCTTGAGCAGGGCTACAATGCTATTAGACAGGGTCATTGTGATGCAGCAATAGTCGGTGGCTGCAATCTGTGTCTTCATCCTTACGTATCTCTTCAGTTTGCCCGTCTCGGAGTCCTCTCTCTTGATGGAAAGTGTAAAGTGTTTGATGAAGCAGGTAATGTACAATAACATAAAGTTAACGGTGAATTGGTTCAAAAAATATCCTGACTTATTTAAAGCACACAGTTCTAGAGAAGAAAATCATGTCAAATTCAAAAACTACAAGTTTATTATATAATACTTTGATATGTCAAATTACTGTACAATTCTTTTTGAAAAGTTATTGACAAAGGAACCAATAAATGTATATTATGTATATTAAAGGTTCTTTTCATTTTGTCCTACATGAGTCATATCTTCTCGTTAGGGACTGATTTCTTCAATTAAATTATTCTAATATGATCATTTAAATTTATATTTCAATCACTGAGATGAAATGTTTAAAACTTTTATAAATTTTAATTTTTCATAATTGCCATCAAATTCATACTCCATTTCTATTCTTACACTGAATACACACATTCACTGTCATAATACTGCTCCTTTAATATATTATGGCACAACAGCCTGATAATGATTCACACTATTGGTGAAAAGAGGTGTGATCATAACATCACTGCTCCAGTTTTAGAAGCATTCTCGAATCATGCTACTTATCCATTCAAGAACTTTCTCAATTGTCTATTAGTGTTAAGTGGGGATTCGTAGAAAAGTGGCAGTGAAGCTCATTAATCAATCACCCATTTAAAGAAAATTTAGTATGCTACTCCTGAACTTCAAACTCATCTCATTCCAGTTACATAATCAACACAATAACCACTGATTTAGGCCTGTTCCCCACAATCATATACTTGGAGATATTTTTAAGAAACCAAAATGATTTCAAAAAATGATTTATATATATGTGTGTGTGTGTGTGTGTATGTATATATATATATATATATATATATAATACGCTGTGAAACATTGAAATATAAGTAAGTTTAAATTATATAATTTGTAACTAACTGGATTGTAGTTACAAATAGAACTATTTTGTATTCAATGCAAGTACTAACTTTAAAAACTGAATTATAACAAAGGCCTTCTTGCACCTTCTATTACCTAGTTCTCTTTTCTTATTCCATTTATTTTAGATGATACTATAGAATTAATAAGAAAATAACAATATTCATGTAAATATAAGCTGACCATATATTATTTTGAGTTTGATCATTGGATATAAAGAGATTCATTTCTTTATAATAATTCCTTAAAACAATACTAAATGTATTCCATAATTTCAAAATTACTCTTAAAATAGTTCTGAGAAACTAACTGAAGGACCTATAGTTAAATATTTTTACTAGGTCAGACCATTATTTTTAATTGTTAAACTTTGACATTAATGAATGTGGTGTATTGCAGCAAATGGGTACTGCAGATCTGAAGCTATTGCTGTAATATTTCTCCAAAAGAAAAGAGATTCCCGAAGGATATATTCAACAGTAGTACATGTAAAAACCAATTGTGATGGATACAAGGAACAAGGTATTACCTATCCATCTGGAGAAATGCAGCAGAAACTTTTAGAAGAATTTTATGAAGAATGCATGATAGAACCATCATCCCTTGCATGGGTCGAAGCTCATGGGACTGGAACAAAGGTATTCATTATATCTTCTATTAATGTTAAAAAAAAAAAAAAAAAAAAAAAATGTACCCTTAAGAGGGAGGTGCATTTGAAGCTGCGATTATGGCAATAAATGTTGAGCATGGCACCAGATATAAATTATGAGAATTCCTATGAACACGATATGTAGAAATGTCCAACGAAAGCTGTTGCTATGTTATAAAATTGCATTTATAGATCTTTTGAAAATGAGCTTCTACTGAATATTCAGTAGAATTACATAGAGTTTTAGATAAGAAAGCACTAAATTATCATCAATTCTAATTTTGACATAATCCACAATATAAAATCATTTTTCAGTTGAATTCAAAGGTATATTTATACTCTTTGAGAATTGAACAATTCATAATATATACAATCATTAAATGAAGAATATGTTAATGCCCTTTTGGAAACTTCTTTACTTTCATGGTGTCATTTAGCTAATAGTTTTAGATCCAAAAACAATTTTCATTTTTGTTTCACATTGAGAACTCATTTGTTATGTAATTTGTATACAAAATTTTCTCAGCCTCTGAAACATTTCATTCTCTTTCAGGTTTCTTTTTCTTTTTTGAGACTTTTAGTATTAATCACAGAAATTACTATTTATTTTTTGGTTTAATCAATCTTAATTTTCCCAGAAACTATTTAGAATATATCAAATTCGAACTCTTGGTAAAGATTATGGTAATAAGATCATAATATTTTGAATATTAAATGAAACTAGCAGTTGTAACAAAAATATTATCCTTTTTAAATATACTTCTGAATGCCTAGGTACTATTGGTCAGTATTAAATATGGGGTTCATTTTTTCCAGTTCTAGCTCTTCATTTAGGTAGCATGCGACTCCCAAAATCATTTCTTCATTTAAATTATTTTTCTTTTCTTTCTTCTTTATTTACATACACATACACCACTGATATAGATACTCCTTATTTCAATTTTTTTTACTTCAACAAATACTTTCCAAAATATACATTTTTACCGTTTATTGATTTGCTAAACTCATTTAAAAAAATAACTGGGCATATAATAGCCATGGATGAAGTATTTGAGTAATCATTTTCAATGAAATGACACAAGTACTTAGTATTTATCATTTTCATAATCATAAATAATTTGTTACTGTTTCTTAGGTTGGTGATCCAGAGGAAGTAAGAGCTTTATATAATGTATTCTGCAAGGACAGAACAACTCCCCTAAAAATTGGTTCAGTTAAATCTAACTTAGGACATACTGAACCCTCATCAGGAATGTGTTCCATTGCTAAAGTTATAATTGCTATGGAAACTGGTGTAATTCCTCCAAATATTAATTTTAAAACACCTCGAGCTGATATTGAATATTTCCACACTGGTGAAATTCAGGTATTATATAAATACTAGCATATATATTTTTTTTCAATTGGTATATAAGAACTTAACAATAAAGATACAGTATATTGTTCATTTTCAAATTCCATAATCATACTTTCATTTCTATTGCTTCAGTTATCATTGTCATTACTAATAGTATCGTATTTTAACAGGTAATAACTGACCCCACTCCATGGGAAGGAGGCTTAGTAGGAGTAAATTCATTTGGCTTTGGTGGAGCAAACTGTCATGCTCTATTGAAATGGAATGAAAAAGCTAAAGTGAATGGTGGATTACCTAATGATGATGTTCCACGTTTAGTTAATATTTCTGGCAGAACAGAGGAATCTGTAGAAACAATATTACAATTTGTAAGTGGTTTCAATAAAATATTGTATAATTTGATCACATGTAATAAATTAAAAAAGAAAAGCCTTTTCATAATGTATAACATTTACATTAATAGACCATTATTATTTGCTCAAAACCCATTAATGGGCAGCATCATAGCCACAAGCTTTTGCTCAAAGAACAAATAATTATACGATGCCCTACCATAAGTTAATGGCATTTGAAACCTAAGCTCACAGCTTCTTTACTTAGTAGTTAGTAAATTATCTTTTAGTGCTGAGGTAGGTACCAGCAGAATGCATTGAAATCAAACTCAAAGCCTATTTATCACACAACTGTCGTCCTTTCGAGCCTACAGAAGTCCAGGGAACACTCTTCCACTGGGAACACCCACCAACACAAGAAAATATAAATAGTTAATAGAAATGTATGAAAGCATATTTCTGAAATAATAAGTAAAAAAAACTCTTTTACTGATTCAAAATGATCTCTGAAAAATAAACCCAACTAGAAAATGAAGTATTTGCAAATTTTCAATCATTTAAATACAAGCAATAAATTCTATTATTATAATTTTGATTCAATCTAATTTCTTTATGAATAGATTGGCACAAACGTCTTTTGTAAAAATCCCTCATGTCTCTTCTTGAAGAAAATTATTTCTAATCTTTACTTCTTTCATTTATTTAGCCTCATCAGTTTACATCACTCAACTTAATACACTTTCATCTATACTATCTTCCACTTAGAGCATCACATTGAGACTAACACAAGATGAACCAAAACTACAGGATTATATAAAAATCAGCAGTCTCCACTGATGTTATATCAATTATTTACCTCCTCAGTCAAAACTTTTTACATCCTTTTAAAAGTGACAAATATTACAATTATTTAGTTTCATTGTAATTTTTTTTTTCTAATTGTAACAATACTAATTATACCCAATGAAATGCTTCACTTCTGATTTATAAAATATAAAATTAACATCGTTGGTTTTCTTTAATAACTAAAAGTTATCTGAAGTTTCTTGTCCAAATAATGATTTCTTTGTTTCTGAAGAGGAACTTTTATAAACAAAAGGCTCATTAAACAGTTACTATTATAAACTAAGAGCAGAATTCTACTGCCTACTTTTCACATTTTAAAATTGATTTAGTCATGTTTTACTAATTATAATTATCATCTTTTAATCTTAAATAGTTGGAATCATCAAACCTTGATGCTGAGTTAGTAAAACTGTTCCATGATATCCACAAAGATGAAATTCCAAGCCACCTGTACCGTGGGTATACTATATTAACAAAAAATAAGTCAATTAAAGCAAGGCATATTGAGGTAAGTGTAACACTTTTTCATGAATTATTTGATAAACTAAAATTATTCATTTTCTTTTATTTACATGAAATGTTTTTTTTAAAAAAAAAAAAAATAATGAGAACTTTTTTCTATCATTTTAGTATTTTGGAATGAAAAAAACATTTTACATTGAATTTACTGGGATCTGCAACAAATGGAAGCCCTTCGATAAAAGCCTTCTTCTAAACTTTCCTGTATTTTATGAGTCTTTGAAAAAAATGGGTGAAGCCATTTCTATTGATTTGCCTCTTCTATTGACAAGTCCTGAAAACACTTTATCCAACCCTGTTGACTTTTTTGTATCAATTGTTGCATCACAGGTAAATAATTGTAAATTTTCTTCTGCCTAACTATAAACAAATAATTTTACTAAAGGCCAATAAAAGTATAATGGATGAGGAGTAATAACGCTGTAATTTAAAGAACAATTATATTTCTCTTTTCAAGTTTTGAATGATTATAGGGACTCATTATGTTTATTTTCATGAACATTACTTCTCAGCCAATAAATACAGATTTGGTGTGGGTGCTTATGCATCTTTTGCATCTTTTGTTTTCAGTTATTATAAGGGACGATTAAAAAAAAAAAAAAGCTTAATAAATTATCAAACTAAATTTATTTCTTAGTAGATAAAAAACAAATTACACTAAACACATTTTTTATTTTTTTTTTTTACAAATGATTTCTGAAAAAAATGTCCTGAAGCCGCAATTAAGCTCACATTGGGTGTAATAATGGGTGGGGGGGGGTTATACTGAGTAAAAATGTTCCTAAAGGATTATTTAGGATGTTAAGATTTTAAACTATATTCTATTTTTAAAACAAAATAATCTTGTATAATAATTCAGCAAAACATCTATGGAAATTTTAGATTGCGTTATATGATTTACTACAACATATTGGAATTATAGCAGATGGCTTTATTGGAATTTCTATTGGAAACTTAGTTTGTGCTTATGCAGACGGGTGTATAACAGCTCAAGAAGCCATTCTTATAGCCTACAATTTAGCTTTGATTCTAACAAATTCAACATCTCATACAGGTATTTCTCACAACAATTGTTATTTTTATTATCATAATTAGCAAAGCGTATTCTAAAGAGGATATAGTAAAAGAAATTTACCTAAAAAGATTTAGTCATTTTTATAATCGTTTTTCCTAATGATGAATAACAGTAACAACTGAAGTCATGTAGAAAGAAAGAAAAATGTAAAGTGCATTTTGGTGCAAAATTCAAGAGAATATGGGTTATCTTTTACATCGCTACTGCTGCTAGGTTTTTGGGCCCGGTCTGCAACCTAGCAGCAGTAGCAATGACCAGCCTGAAGAAGCCAACCCAAGAGTTGCCAAAAATTAGCATCTTTATAAGTGTGAAGACCGCTGGAGCGGAAACCAGGAGCAAGTCAGATGAGAAATAAAATACTCTAGAAAATATGCGGTCTGACCCCCCCCCCCCATTCCTTCATATTTCATCCTAGCATTAACACATGTAATTTTAAAAGAGATTCCAACTTATTACTCATGTTTTCTACTTCTAATGATCATCATGTAAAAATGACCTTGATTAACTTCCATTCCCATGGCCACAATGTCTATAAAAATAATTATATCTAATCAATTAATTTAGTATCTTTAAAAAATAATAAGTTAATTATGTGCAGTATTATTGTTTGGTTTCAATATATTGAAATTTGACCTGCTAAGGCTACTTTTGTCTCCTTAGGCCTCTGTTGACCTTCTACTTGATTCTATTTGGACTAATAAGTATATTTTATGTGGAATAAAATGCATATATATTTGATGCAAGATATAAATTTTGAACAAGAATTCATACAACCCTTACTGGAAGAATTCATACCCCCTTATTTAAATGTTTTACATAAAAACGTTTGTTTACCAAAAGATATGAACTTGTTTTCAGGAAGCAAGAGGTCCAATCTTTTGAATGAAGCAGATAAAGGAAAAGACACATGGAGCTTGTCCCATGGACTTCTAATGTCACTAAAGCCTAAAATAATGGAAGTTCTAAAAAAGGTATATATATTTTTTTTTGCTTAAAATTAATTTCACATCTACTTCCACAATCAGGATAAACTTGCCAGTAAGTTTCCTACTTATTCTATTTTATAGTACAGCATTTTTTTAAAAATGGATATTAAATCACAAAGTATACTTACTTATATGATGTTCATTGAAGACACATTATAGTTGAAGAATATTATAAAAAACTAAATTATATGTTTATATTTAAAAAAAAAAAAAATCAGATTACAGAAAAAAAACTTAGTTTCTTCAGAACTTCTTTTATCACATAATAAAGTTAATATTCAATTGTTGAACTTGTTTATATGTATGATTTGTATAGTATTCTCCAGAGTATTCAGAGAGTGTCGATGGCCATGCAGGTTCACATATGATTAAATCTTTCTGTGTCCTCATTAAGCTGAGGGTAAAGATACTAGGTTCATGTTCAGTTGCCAATAAGGGTTCACCAGTTTGCTACTAGAGTAAGATACTGTCTACAGACAGCATTGAGGCAACCTTGATCTGACCACTGGCACCCCCCCCCCCCTTGCTACAACGAAGATTGTCAGTCTACTTCAGACAACTCAGTCCAGGTCCTCCTTGGTTATCTGGGATATATGTCCTGTTGATAACTCATTACTTAAAAACTCTGACCATGACCCCCCCCCCTTTTGGAGTGTCTAATTTAATGACAACCAAAAAAAAAACCTAACAGTGTATTCCATCCGTCCCATTCATGAAATAAAGTATTTCTATAAAGTGTGTAGTATTTTATCAATTCCACCAACTAACAAATATTAGTACATCAATTTATATTAGGATATGATATAATGAATTTTATTATAAATCTGTATGTCATAGTACAGAATGTCAGAAAAATGTTTTGAAGATTGAAGTAAAAGGTTAGTACCTTCCTGTGGAATTTTGAAGGTTACAAATGTATATAGAATAAACAGGTTAAAAAATTAAGAATAACTTATTTCTCATGTTCATCTGAACAATAAAAAGCTGACAAACATTTTCCTTGTATTAGAAGTTTTCTAAGCAAAGTACAGAAATCAAGGACAATATTTATTTATTAGTCTTAATTTTTTGTATTTCAGACAATCAAAAACGGAAAGACAAACACTTCGAAATGGTTAAATAGTAATGGGAGTAATGAAATTAGCACTGCAGATTTCATATTTCAAAGCTTAGTTTCATCTTTTAATTTCTCAGAAGAAGATGATGAATTTTCTGATGAGCACTTGCTTTTAAGTGTAGGAGGAAAAGGAATTTATGAACATAATGATTTTTCTAGTATAAATATACTGGATAATGATGGACGTGATGATACTACTTCTCTTTTAATAACTCTTGGAAAGTAAGTGGAAAAATTTATTTACATTACATAAAATTACTTTCTACTTATATATAGACCATTAACTGAAATATTTCCATTATTATGACTTGGGGGGAAAAAATGTTAATTAACCAATTTTGTTGAAAATTTAATTCTTTGAATTGTTGCTCTCTAACTTGAATGTTAACAGTTTTGGTTTTAGGCTTTAGCAATCCCCCACTTCTACTAAACTGATTTTCACTTTGAGTAACTGTGTTTAAAAGGCTTCTTATTGCAGGTGAAATAGAGAATAGATTGTGAGATGTAATTATCTGTATGTCATTCCCCAATGGGGGAAATATTCTCGGTTTATGCAGCCCTTGGGTGACAGTATGTTTAACATTCTTTTTGTTTTTCTGAATACTTATCATGGACCTGTGTTGATTGAGACCTGAATGCGTTTTTCCAAGTTCTATATTTTTGACCATTACTATTCTTTTATTCTACCTAGTTAGATTAAGCACACTTATAGATTATGGGTAGATTTTGTTTTTTTAATTGAGTTGGGGCAACTGACTACCCACAGTCAATCTCCTCGATTATCTAGGCTTTTGACCGACAGAGAATATGGTAGTACCACTCCTATTGATTTCAGGATTACCAACACTACACTCCTGGCTGGTGCCCTGATAGTCATCACTTGTGACAGGCTCTGCATACCTAGCCCCACCCAATTGGATGAATCTATATAAATAAAACTCTTATTTTTGTCTGAAATCCAATTCATGTCTGTCTATCCCAGGACTTATCTAATTACTTAATACTATATTTAACATGTTCACCCCATTGGGCATATTATCCATTAAGCTGGACTTATGTTCTAAAAGGATTGTTAAAAATTATAAATGGAAAAATGTGCTTTCAGTTATAAATACTTTTGTCTGACGACTTGCCTTAAGCCAAAAGTAGTGATTTCACTCAAAATAGTCAATTTTAATTTTCAAATAAATATAAGGTTATTTTCAGGTTATATATAGGAGGTGTTGAATCTGACCTTTCTAAGCTTTATAAAAAAGTAGAATACCCAGTTTCACGGTCCACGCCTATGATAGCACCACTGGTTCGGTGGAATCACAGTGATGACTGGTTTGTAACATCGTATCGACTTCAGAAGAAAATAGGTTCTGGTGAAAGAACAGTTACAATCTCTTTGAATGAAGATGAGACTGAGTATATTTCAGGTCACGTTGTTGATGGAAGAAATCTGTTTCCTGCAACTGGATATCTGGTGAGTTCAAAGAATGTTCATAAGTTAACACATTTTCATTTTTGAGGTGTTGGATAGTGAAGTAATCTGGTATCTCAGATAAGAAAACAAAGGCCTAGTCTCCTTCACAATTATTTATTCTCAGCGACAGAGCATAAGCTTCATCACCAGTACTCTGCTGGCAAACATTTACCATTAAAAACATCATATAAACTGTCATTAAAATAAAATAAGAAATATATGTACATATTGAAGGACAAGTATTATAATTAGAGCATAAAACTTTAAGAAAAAATACAAATTAGTGCCCCAGTGAGTATTTAAAGATAATACATGAAGACAAATTTTTTTACATTAAAATTAAAAGCTTACCAATAGTATATGTAGACAACTTAAATAAATAGACAAAATAAATAAAAAATGAATATTTACAGTTAAAATGTATAAAAATAGAATAAATAGTAAAAAAACCAAATAGTCAAATTAAAGTTTAAAAACCACAAGTGAAGGAAAACACACCGGAGAAGCTACAGAAAATGATATGTATAAAAGCATGTAAAGAAGAAAAACAGAGAAGTGAGACAATGACTTACCTCTTCACAAGAATGTTACTAGAACCTAGGATTCCCTATGACTGAGGCCTAGGGATCAGAGAGCGATGAGAGAGGCTTCTCAGGCATGGTTCCCTCTCCTGTCTTGTTGATATTGAGGTCTCCTTTCTTCATTCCATCCAGTTTTATGCATAGGTTTTTGGCTATGCTAAGGGCGTTGCTTTTTTTCACTTCATAGAAGAGCTCATATTTTATTGAGGACTTCTCATGACTCTCCTTCTTGATGTGGGCATGGAACTTCACTCTACAGCCATAGTATTGAGCTTATCTCAAAATTAAGTGGTGTTTCTTTCACAGAACCTTGAATCCTAACTGATGTAGTCAGTATGTTTGGAAATATTACACACACACACACACACACTCACACACGTTATTAAGGTGTTAGAAACATTTTTCAAAAACAAAAATTTCAACCCATTGACTTTCCCTGAACTTGTCAATTTACTTTCTGTTTGCTTTTGTCAAATTTACTTTAAATTTGGGGGCAGCTGTTACAAAATAGGCCCGGATAATTATGGAATCTGGGAACAGCCCTCTGACAGCTGATATGTTCATAAACTACATGGAAGAAATGTTTATGTTGTCTCCATGCAACCCTTACATTAAGCTCATGGATTTTTGGAGATGCTATGTGGATGATGTTCTTATCATTTTTAGTGGTACTTAGGAAGAACTAAAAGGATTACACTCAAACTTGAATAGTTGTCATGGGACAATTAAGTACACCCTGGAAATAGAAAAGCATCAATAATAAGCCTTGCTACCTAGATTTAGAGATAGATAAGTGAGGTAGTGGCCATCTTTCAGCATTTTTAAAAATTGTCTTTGACGGACTTGATAACACCAATGGATTCTTTCCACCAGTCACAATACAAGATGTCAGGTCTTCTTTTCCTTGTGGATAGATTGTTGAATATGCTTTTGTATGCACTAAAAACTATGAGAAGTATATAAAGCAGTTAAACTGCTATTCATAACCATGTTTGGATTTTGTGTCATTCAGTAACTTACAAAGACTCCTCCTTATAAGTGTTACAGTTCAGTGAATGCGATATTTAAAATATTCACTTTCTTGATAAAAAATGTATTAATTTTTTCTTGAAAATATTTTAGTGTCTGGTTTGGGAAACAGTAGCTTTAATAAAAGGCGAGCACTATACAGAAATTCCAGTTGTTTTTGAAGATGTACGTTTTCTCCGAGCTACAAACATGACAAAAGATGGTAAATATATGCTACTAACTTTTAATCCAACAGATAAATTTTATAAAGAATATATAATAAAGAAAGTATTTATGTATCAGTCACTTTTAATAAACAGATAGAAATTAACAGGCATTTCTCATGGCATCAGTAGTCCCCTTATCGATTGATTGATGTTTAATTTTGATTTAAATTTTAAAATACTTGAATAGTTGTGGAATAAGTCACTCAAATTAGAAGAAATAATTCCTTGGCAAAATCTGCTGGGTTAGTGATGCCTTAACTTATTAACTCCGAACCTTTGCTTGCCTGTATTTTTATATAAAATGATATTCTTAATAGTTTAGTGGCAAGGGTCATCAATAAAAACACCTTTCTTTCCCTGAAAACTTAATTCACAATTGCCCTACATGTTTCATGGCTTACCATCATTGCGATTTCATAGGTTTATGACATACCGCCTCTTCAGTGGCCATTCAGTTCTGAAGTGCTCGTTCCCTGTAACATTCGTTTAAACGATCCTTCTGCTCTAAGAGGATCATTTAAACTTTAACGATTGGCATTTTCAATGACCATCCCGGAGCGGAAGGGTCATTTCAACGAATGTAAGAGGGAACAAGGATTTCAGAACTGAATGGCCCCTCAATATTCCTTGAATACAAACTTATCTGAAATGAAAGTATAATGTCCAATCATTACAACAGAATTTTGTTTTAGACATAAAAAATGTTATTTAAAATAATTTGGTTTGACATAATCAATACGAAAATCAATTTGTACATCGCAGTAAATAAAAATTTATTCATGTGAACTGAGAACATCTTTAAATTTCTAGGGGAATTGAGATAAGAAACCCATTTGTTCAGTATATGTTTTTAAGATAATATAATTTAACATGAGAATCCGAATTTAACCTCAAAATATTTGTTTCATTTAATTTACAGGTAGTGTAGACTTCACAGTAATTGTTCAGAGAGCAAGTGGGAAATTTGAGGTTGTTGAAGGTGGTGCACCTATTGTGACTGGGCGTGTATATGTTCCTGAAGACGTAAACAGCGAAATGTCATCTATTGAGGCTCCATTGATTTGCGATAAAGAGTGTACATTATCAGGAAAAGATATTTACAAAGAACTGAGACTGCGAGGATACAACTATAAAGGTCTTTTCAGAAGTTTAGTAGGAATGAATGTTGAAGGTAGGTTTTAATTTGCATCTTCCTATAATCTTAACAATTCATTTTAATAAGATGGTGTTAGGGTAATAGACCAAAATCTTACAATGAAGGTTGTTAATCATGTAACTATAGAAAATATAGTTTGTCATTACCAGGATTCAAACCAAAGATCTAATTATGAGTTCATTACAATTATACACACACACACACACACACAAAGCAAACAAGATGCCACAAAACATATATATATATATATATATATATATATATATATATCTATATATATATATATATATATATATATATAGATATATATATACATAAATAATGTACAAATGGAGAAAGTGATAAATTATTCTTTAGAGATTTATGATTAGGGTTACTCAATAAATATAAAATTTTATTTTATATTTGCCCTGAATATTTCATGTCTTAAATACCACCTCTTTAGTGCCCATTTCTTTTAGACTACAAAGTTTTCCTCGGCAATATAACTGTAGAAATGATCCTTCCAAACTGGTGAGGTCATTAGAACTATTATAAAGTAAATATCTTTCCATTGCAAAAGGATCCCTTCAACGATTATAAAGGGGATGAGCACTTTGTAGTTCTATGGAAATGGTCCTGATTTAATTTAAGCCACAATACAAGTGACCCTCCCCATGCGAATTTGAGAAATAATGAATATTGAGTATTAAAAGCTATTAATAAAAAGTGAGTAATAAATATTGTACACTTACCCATGTATATACTCTTATATATATATATATATATATATATATATATATATATATATATGTATTGAAAAGTAAAATCAAATAATTTGCTCAATGAACTCTCGTTTTACTTGTAAGAATTGTTTATTTTGTGTATGTTGTTAATTCATTAATACTTAATTCTATTAATATATATGAAATGTAATAAGACATTTTTTTTTTCATTTGTTATTTATATTTTATAGTTAATAAATCAAGGGGTTAGTGGAACTTATAATTAGTGGTATAAAAAGGGGGGAAAATAATCTGCCAATTCAGTATTAATTACATGACTAGATTAGTAAGTAAATATTTTGAAATAATATCATTGCATTATATTTAAATACAATTATTTCAGAGCGATTTGGAAAGATCCGCTGGCATAAAAATTGGGTTGCTTTCATGGATAATATGCTCCAGATCCAAATTTGCCACGAAGACACTCGTGGATTGTTTGTACCCACATCTATAGAAAAAGTTGTTGTTGATGGTCGGAAACATGTACAATCCATTCTTAGCCTTCCTGAGAGTGATGAGCATGGTAAATATTCAGTGAATTCAGAATTTTTATGTATGCATTAATTTGTTTATCTTTGATCCAGTTATGATATCATATACAGCTAGTAGGTCTTCAATGGGACCTTGTACCTGCCCCTGGTCCTTGAATGTTCAGAGCAACAGGCAGATATGAAGTGTAACTATTTTGTTATGCACTTCCCTCTGCAATTTTATGCTTTTAAATAACTGGAGATGTTAAGCTCCTTTATGCAATTAGCCATTCTATGTTCTGATCTGTTCTGCACTCGCACTCCTGCAAAAGCCATTCTCATGTTTCTTATCACCGAAACCAGCATGTTTCTCCTGTTTTCCTTAGTGAGAGTCCATGTTTCTGATGACTGTCTTTATATTAGCAATTTTGCTTTCCTTAGAGAATGAAACACATCCTTTAAAAAAACCTAGTTGGACATTGGGTATAATCTATTGAAACTAACGGAAATTCTGTTGAATAAAAATAATTCTGTTAATTTTTCTTTTTTTATTTCCCTGTTCTTTGTACCCAAAACTGATATTTTAAATGTTGCAATCATAAATTAATATTAATGCCTCTATCAGGCATTATATTTTTTTCTTAAAAATTGTTTTAATAGGGACCTGCACTTGATATACACTTCTAGTCTAAAAGTGGTAAAATTTGTACAAATTAACTCCAGGTTTTATAAGTAATTTTGGAGATAATGATTGATTAAATATAAAAATATTATTTTTTTTTATTTATAGATATTGCTGTTTATTATTACAAAGAAGCTCAACTTATAAAATCAGGAGGAGTTGAAATTAGAGGTCTTAGAGCTAATGCTATTTCAAGAAAAAAGAACCTGGGAGAAGCAATTTTGGAGGAATATTTATTTATTCCAAACTACACAGAGACACAGGTGGTTGCCAAAATTCATCTTTACACTTAATTATTAAACCCATAGTTTACTTATTTTGACAATAACTGTTTTATTAATATTTTTAATAGATTTATAACCTGGAAGATATTGTGAGAATTTACATGCAACTCATCTTAGAAAATGAGCCTACTATTAGTGTTAAAGCTGTGGAATTGCATGACAAAGACCACCCTCTTTTAGCACCAATAATCGCTCAGGCTTTATCTGATTTACCTCTTATACAGGTAAGAACAACATATGCGATCTATTTACATTATTGAGGCATATTTGTATTGAATTTGATAATCAGAACCAGTATCCCAGTTCTTATTTCATTATTTTCAATTAATGATATTTATGATTTGTTTCAACTTGAATTAAATTAATATAAATTTTGAAGCAAGGTCTTGATTGATTTAAATTATTTTGTTACTCATTGAAAAATATAGTTCAATTGCACTTCTCGAAAAAGTTTGTTATAATCGAGCTCAATTTAAGTTGTTATTTCTTTTTCTGAAAGTTAAGCCAGAATCCTCGCTCTGCCAGGTGTTTGGTTTCAATTTCCAGAGGAAGACTCTGCATCAGAATGAGACCTTTAAACAAGTACATCTACTCTCATAGGAAGGCCAAGCAAAGGAATTAAAACAAGTATATTTATACCAGACCTGGGCAAATGGCGACATTCAGATTGAACCCATGCTTACTATTGGGTCCTGAAGCATTTTATGAAATTTGTCCATTTAAAAAAATGCATAAGAAGTATTAAAACGCAACAGGAAATGAGTTACAAGCAAGCTATGGAGTAGATGTCAGTGAAATGTTATAATCTTACAGAATTTAGTGAATTATTAGTTGTAAAACGTTGCACACTTGGTAGTTACAGATTCTGCCAATACTCTGTAGAGGGCTAAATTTACTAACCATCAACTGCTACAACTCACATAGTCTAGTCTGTAAAGCCACTGACCAATGCTTTTTAGAGGAATGATAGCACACTGACAATTTCTTTTTTCTCTGTCCTTTTTTCAACTTTTTAATAATAATTTTTACTTATCAATCACAAAAAATATATTTTTTTAATGTGAATTATTAATTGTTAATCAGATGAAACTTTGTGGAAATAGTAACTCTTCTTTTGGTATATTAATTTACAGTTTGAAAGAGGGTAAAGGAAAACAATAAGAGTTTGAATGAGATTCAATTCTTATTTTGCCTTAGTCATTTCAACAGCATCAATCATATTTACTTGTGTTTTAGAATTATTTATTATGCAAAGTTCAATTCGAGAAATAATTGCAGAATAAATGCAAAACGTAAATTATTCAGCATCCCATTTCCCTTCCCGCTTGGATTCTGGTTGATACAAAAGGTTAACTGTGTTTCAATAATTTCATTAATTTTGATAAAAACTATAAACCCTTACTATTGGTTCTACATTAATATTGGCATGTTATAAAGACAAATTAATATTTTTCTAGCCAGAGATATTAGTTTTGGGGACTCCAGTAATTCCTGAAGATGAACCTCTTCCACCAGAAGTTACAGTAGAAGATAAAAAAATAAATAATGACCAGGCATCATTAGTGGTGTCAGGGACAAACATTCTTTCCTCTGAAGACAGTGCTGTAAGTAGATACCATGATAAGATTACTAGAAACTATGATTATGCCATAGGCACCAGTAGTCCCAGAAGTATTACATACGTTACTTAGAGAGTGAGTTTTCTTTCAAAAGTTTAGCATATTACTTACCTTTTAAGTTATATCTTATATATATATATATATATATATATATAAGTTATATCTTATATATATATAAAATAATTAATACAAAAACCAATAACAAAAATATTAAATAGTAAATTAAGAAAAACAAAATTAAATTTCCATTTGTTTCTCAATTTAGTTTTTTTTTTAATGAATTTTAATTTCCAAAACATCAATATTTCAGAAAAAAATGATAGCCAAAAGTTTAAAATTTCATTTTCAAAAGTTTTCCCCCCCTATATGAATCATTTTTCTCACATTAAATAGAAATTTGTTCTTTGAAGCTAATTGGACCTTGAGGTTTTTCATGATCTATCTCCTTGCAAACACTGCATTTTGGAGGGGTTTAGAGTTTTTTTTTGGTTCTATGAGGTATAGAGGTATTTTCCTGACATGTAAGTCTAAACCCTTTTCCAACTAAGAATTGGAATGGGGTCAAATCATTTCATCACTCTTAGAGAATAAACTAAAATTAAGATTATAATTAAAATTAGAATAATAATAATAGTATTATTGTATAAAACTTTCTGTGTTTATGAAATTATATCAATTTTTCTTTAATTTTCAGGAGCTGAATAGCTGTTTAAATGCTTTAAAACCTGGTGGATATTTAATAGTTCGGGAAAAGTTAGATGTCCAGTTCAAAAATGATCAACTTACTGAATTATGTTCACATATTTTCAACAATGAAAAAGTTATTCTCTTAAGAAAGGTAAGCTCACAGAATATATTTATTTTTAGTTTATTTATCATTTCTTATCAGAGGCAGATAAAGATAGGTCTGAAAGATGAAATATTACTTTAGCAGATTTTCCATAAGGTATTGAGGTTGTAGTCACAACACAATTTTTGAAACATTTCCACAAATGACCATCGATCCTACCTTGGAGATCATGAAAATGAGGTCCGCTCAGCATTATATATATATATATATATATATATATATATATATATATATATATATATATATATCAAGTATATAAAAGGTGTGTGTTACAGCTCTAGTGATCACAATTTTTGTTTGATAGTTACCAAACTCAATATATAAGCTCTTTATGTAGAACTAAAGCTCAAATTCGTCAGTTTATGCCATAAGATGATGGACATAATTTATTGTGTAGCATAAATGCCCAAATAAACAAATAAATTTTGCCTGATGTCCTGAACTAACTGAAAGGTGGGTCCTTACACTTTAAAAAGATATACACCATGATAGAAGAAAGACCACCTTTTGTCTCACTATTTGCAGAACAGTACCTATTATTCATCTTATCTAATTTCTTCAAGGAATGGCGCTTTCTACTTCTAAATACCAAGAGGTATTTATTTGTCTCAGGAGATTCACTTCCTAGCCCTGAATGACATAAATATTTTGAATTGTTTTTAATTTATTATACATTAATGACCATAAAAGCATATTTCTTGATTATATAAGTTATTAATTAAAATATTAATGTTAAATTCCAGAATAAAAAAATTGAAACTGATCCTACTGAAGTCTTTCATGTTTCTCAAGACAACTATTCATGGCTGACTCCATCTCAAAATGCTATGAAATCAAAGGAAATTAAGAGAGTAGTGTATGTTGGCAAGGATGGTAAACAGAATGGTGCTCTTGGCTTCGTAAATTGTGTCAGAAAAGAGCCAGATGGGCAAAAAGCTAGGTAAGAACTCATAAAACTTAACGTATACATAAAAAGTAGAACTCCAGTTAATACATTTACTTGTTTATAAATATTTATTTGAATCATAATATAGAAAAACTTATGGATTTGTGGAAAGGTATTTTAATAAGGAACAGTTTAGCTAGGATAAGTTCACAAATAAGAATTTTATTCTTTTATTAACTGACCTTTTTTATTGTTAATTAAAAATGAATCATGCTCCTTGCATACAATATACCTTTCATTTTTTAGTTTAAAGAAAGAACCATAATCCACTCCAAGGTTATCATATACATGAAAATTTATAAACCATTTTGTCGTGATTGAGAGCTCCTATTGTATAATTCCAATGCTCCTATTGTATAATTTTTATTTCTCTTTATTTGAGTTAATTGTACTCTCTAGAAAGCAAAATAAAACTCTGTTACCTCTAAAACCTAAACAATTTATTTTATAAACAACCAATATGAGTAAAATATGAATTGATATTTTGTTGGTAAAAATATTGCACAACCAGTTTTCAGTAAGAAACTAAGAAATATAATAATTCTTTATCATTAAGTATAATTAAAGGTTTTTAGTCATCCTGGAATATAACAATGGGTGCATTGTACGCAGCTTCACACGGAGTAGACAGTGCAAAAGAGAATGTAGAGAAGCACAAAGCCAAATTCTCATCTCAGACACTATTTCTAACATATATTCCTAATTTGTAGGGAGCAGACTCCTATGTTTATACAAGTAGACATTAATTCTCCTACTTTCTGATCCAAGAAAAATTTAAATTGATTAACAATTGCTAAAATACACTCTGTTTTACAGAGCAACACATAGATTTAGATAGCTACTCAGCCCACCCATGGCCTAACACTCTTAGGCTTAACAGACCCTAAAGGCATAGAGCCAGTCACAACTAACTATTGGTAAAAGGGTGTGCTATTATCACATTACTCTTCTCAGTAATGTTTGTATGTGGCATTCTCAAAAAGATAATATTCTCCTCAACTCTCAGGATCCTGAAATTCTAATGTTATATCCCAGCTGAAGTCAGTAGTGACACGGCCTTGTCTTTAATGGTCTGGGTTTATTTTACTTTAATTCTAATTATAAGTCGTATTACAACAGTACTATAGCTTACTATAAATGTTTTTCTTTATTTTTTTAGATGTGTGTTGTTAATGGACCAAAATGCTCCTGAATTCTCCCTTGACACTCCATTTTACAATAATCAATTATCTAAAGACCTAGCTGTCAATGTATATAAAGGAGGGCAGTGGGGAACATACAGACACTTAAAATTGGACCCAAATCATAAAACTAAAGCAGCACATGTGTTTGTAAATACAAAAGTACGAGGAGATCTGTCTAGTTTATCTTGGATTAAAGGAACTATTCCTGACAAGAGGCAAGAGAATGTTTTAATTTTGCTGTTTTAATGAATGTTTTAATTTACCTTTGTTTCCAGTTATACATCAAACTTGGTTTGTAAGAATTGTTTAACATTGAAATTAACTAAATAACAGCTAACCTTTTGCATTTAATATTATATGTGTTTGTGTTTGTGTGTGTGTGTGTGTGTGTGTGTGTGTGTGTGTGTGTGTGTGTGTGTGTGTGTGTGTGTGTGTGTGTGTGTGTGTGGGGGTGTGTGTGTGTGTGTGTGTGTGTGTGTGTGTGTGTGTGTGTGTGTGTGCACCCGAGCACACACATTCATCCAACTAAATAAAAAGCGTTGGGAGATAGAAAGACAAAACTTGTTATTTTCTAGACAGTAGCAGATCTAGTATTTCATTTAGGAGGCACCCGGAAATATTTTAGCACCATTTGTGGCAAAGAAAGTAAAGAATAAATTCAGACTGGAAGTAAGAAGGTCTGTTACAAAGGTCCTGCAAAAACTAAGCAGATTTGCCCTTTGCTGGATGATATCATCTAGTCATTTATTCTGTACTTTTCATAAATATTGAAAATTAATAACTGTTTTTGTTCACTAATAGTTTATCCATTAAATTGGTATTATTTACATTTAAATTTTTCCCATTGATGCTATTTGACTTCTAAGAAATCTTTTTCCATGGAATTTATTATTTTATTAGAATACAGATTAATATTTTTGAAGAGACAGGTTGATCATTTTTGTTTTTCCTTATATAATTTATTATAATTTTTAGAAATTTAGAGATCAAGAATTTTCACATTTTATAGTGTAAATTACAAACAATACAAATGTTAAATATTAATTATGTTTAATTAATCGTTTCAGATGTTTTGATCCCAGTGAGCAGAATATAGTTTTTGTAAGTTATGCTCCTCTGAATTTCCGTGATATTATGGTAGCTTCAGGAAAGTTGGCACCTGAAGTTCTTGCAAAGCAAAGAATAAATCAGGTAGGATTATTATGATTTCTTAATTGTGATATATATTATATAAAATAAATTACTTCAACTATTTCTCCAGTAATCAGGTATTATTGCTTTTCTTGCAATTGCCATTTTTAAGAGTGGAAGAGCTGTACTTTGTTTAATTTATTAAAACATTATGGATAAATAATTATTAATATTATCCTCATGATAAATAATAGCAACTGGCTTATTTCATTAAACAAGTTATTTATTATTCACTCAAACTTGGGCACACCAGTTTATGTAAGACCTCAGGCACTTCAACCACCCAGAACCATTGTTTATGGTTTGTAGCAAGGTTTATACAATTATGAATCCCTAGCTTCCATCAAAATGCCTCTCCTTGGGCTGCCTCTTTACTTCCTCCAGTTTATGTACCATACAATATTTGTTAAGTGATTCTCTAAATGTAGATTCTTTCAACTTAATCTGATCACAAATATCTGTCCTTTTTAATTTAGGTCAGATTCACCGAACAGGCACATCAGCTCAGCATTACCACTGATCCTCCATTTGTGGTGCTCTTTAATAGCAGCTTAGCTGTCCTTGAGTGGCATTTAGCAAGCAATTGATCCCTGTAACCTTTCTCACTTTAATATCTAGTTCAACATTACTGCTTCCTGGCACTGTCTTTCCTGAAACCTGAATTATGAGTAAGTAAGTCATGTGAACTCCCTCGAAGAAGAAAAATTCATCATATGTGGAATATCCTGTCTCTTGCATAAATGCTGGAGTAATTCCCTGGTATGACAACTTCCTTGAAAAATTACTTGGACTCCTTATGATAACAAATACAATATTTTAAATTAAAACACATATTAAGAAAGGCAAGGCACAAATTGTTTGCAAGACCTTCCAAAAAAATAAAATTTCAATCCTTCAACCCCCATATATATGCCACTGCTTCAACGTGTATAATAAGATTAGACAATAATAACAAACATATAGATCATAAAAAACAGGCCTGATTATCCCAATGGAGGTGGAAGGGGTGGAAATGACACCTCTTCTGACTAGCTAGGCCAGTACTTGTTTATTTGACCCCAGCAACAATATTCAAGAGACTCATCAATTAATATTTGGGTAAAAAAAATAATAAATCTTTAAAAAATGTAATTATAATTAATTTCACTTATTTCATTGAAGGAAAGTGTAATTGGCTTTGAATACAGTGGTGTAGACAATAAAGGAAGAAGGCTGATGGGAATGACGAATAATTCTGCTCTTGCATCCATAGTAAAATATGACAGATGTTTAAGCTGGGAGGTTCCAGATTATTGGACACTGGAGGAAGCTGCAACAATTCCTTGTGTATATGGCACAGTAAGTTCCTTCTATGTGTACAGAATCTGTTTTGAAAAG
This sequence comes from Riptortus pedestris, assembly GCA_019009955.1. Lineage (NCBI taxonomy): Eukaryota > Metazoa > Arthropoda > Insecta > Hemiptera > Alydidae > Riptortus > Riptortus pedestris. The sequence goes on from CM032233.1 coordinate 75,947,984, forward strand.
TGTATTTGTTATAAAGGTTAGCATTACTATCAGCAAATATCATAACACCCTTATGAATTTCATTTAACTAGTAAAATAAAACATTATTCCTTCGGTGAGTTAATGTTCTTCAGATTAATATATCATCATTCTGATTTTATAAGTTTACAATACAGTGAAATAAATGACCAATGAATAAATGAAACCAATGACAGATTACATATCAATAGGAAACAGAAATGTATTTATGGTACACTAAACTATAATTTCTATGAAAGCTAATACGACTATAGTTACATAATGGAGACATGGGCAGAAGTTCAAAATAAAATGTTCATTCAATTTTATTCAACTGTAAGGATGCTCCTTCAGGAGCATTAATATATCTTAAATGGTTATTATACAACATTTTTCCAGCCAAACTGTGCCAAATTACTTGAGGCTTTATTGTGTGGAGAGGAAATGGGAAGATGTATTATAATTTGAATTAGACTTCTGACCATGTCCTCCTTATTTATGTAATTGACCCAAATTAATGTTATTTATATCAAGTCAACCCATTACAATCCTGTTGTACCTCTAACTCAACTTATTACATTTTATATGTTTAACAGTGTGGATGCGGAAATGATTCTTTTAAATTCAGATGGGTATCTAAAAATTGAAACGTATTTACTGTTACAGATAGGCATCATCAGTTTCTTTATATTGAATGGGTTTTGGAGTAAAATAATAGAATAATCAAGTGCTAAGTGGGAAAAAAATGAATTAAAAGTGTGCATTATATGAAAAAGTATTGGATTTTATGTTTTCAATTGCATACGAGCTCTACTTAGCAAGCAATTTGTTCTTCCGGTTTCAGTGAGCTTGCATAGAAAATGTTATCTCAAATAATTTATGAAACTAAGGAGTTTGAAGCATTTATCAGAATTTCAATCCTTTCTCTTTTTAAAGCTTTACAAGAATCTGTTGTTTGTTCTTTATTATTATTTAGGTCCACTTTATGCTACTATGGCTAATCGGGATGGGTTATCTACAGTTTATCACCCCTTACAAGAATCTGACGTACCCTTTAAAATAACAAAATCTCATTAAAATGACTTTCAGCCATGTTTTAAGCCATAAATGACAGTCATATATATATATATATATATATATATATATATATATATATATATATGTATACTCACACACATAACTTGCATGCAATTATATTAGGATGGCATTTAATGCAAATATGGGTGACTAGTAGACAATTAAAGGCTGTATTTCTATTCATGGCAATTATAATTTTACAACATATACATGGTTGTATAAAACTTAGCTTCTAGCATTTCTTTGCTGTTTTCATAGTAAGATGATTTTAATGTTCAGCAATGATTGTTTTTCTAAAAGTGTAATGTAATCAACTGGGCATAGAGACAGGATGTAAATAATAATAAAAAATATATTGAGTGCTTGAGAAGGCACTACATAGGAGTGTATCAAAGGAATTGTATGAAATGAATAGTCCAAAATATCAAAGGAACAAAAAGTAATATTTTTAAAGCAATAGAGAGTTGTTATTTGAGATATTAAACACAATGAGTTACACGATTGACAGATTAAATTTAAATGTTAAGCTGATTGTGCTGAAATGCACAGAAAATTATTTGTAAGGCGAATAAGCCTTTCATAACTAGATATGTTTATATATCCTATATTCTAGTCAATATTAATTTTTAGGCACTTTTTGCTCTTATATTAAGAGGAAAAATGAAGAAAGGTGACTCAGTTTTAATACATGCAGGAACTGGAGGAGTAGGACAAGCAGCAATCAATATTGCTTTAAGTGTTGGATGTGAAGTGTTCACAACAGTTGGGACACCTGAGAAAAGGAACTTCATTAAACAGACATTTCCACAGGTAAAATGTTCATATAGTGGCAGAGGTTACCTTACAATTGCTGCTATTTTAATTATTCGAATTTTCAATTATTAATCCCTTTAACTATTAGTCTTATGAGTTAAAAGAAAATTATTCAAAATACCAATCCCAAAACATGGTGGTTAGCAATGCAATTTCTATCACTTAAGGGATTGTTTTCAGAGAATTTTGATGACTTACAATAACACCAATAATAGAGACAAACTATTTACACTACAAAAAGGAATTTTAACTTAATTAACTTAAAAAGGGAGAGTACGCTTTATCCCACTGGCTTTCATTTGTTGCTTTAAATCTGAGCCATTGTTTATGAAATAGGTATAGTAAAAAAATAGCCCAATATATTGGATTGACAATTATACATTTTTTGCTTTATTTTAAGAATCAGGGGTAAAGATTTTTCACTTGACTTAATTAAATGATTTCAGTGTTATGATCATCTAAATAATTATGAAAATACTAAAATCTTTGGAATATGTTTGATTATTATTTACAATGGTCAGAAGATATTGTTACTTTCATAATATTTAATATATAAATATCGATCTATTAACAAAGATGGCTAATATAATTTATTTAATATTTGTTTGTCAAACAAACATTGGATAAATTGAAGAATAAAGTTAATTAATACCTGTTTTCAAATGAGAAACAAAAAGTAGAAATTCCTATAATACATATAAAGTTAAAATAATTTTATATTGTACAATTATAAATTGCTTACCAGCTTATATTATGCTGAATAAAATAATAGATGTATAATTCACACAATTAGACCATGAAAGCTCAAGGAAATATTTCTTATACAACCAAATATTACTCTAAAGAAGCAATGATATTCCTCCACCCTGATATATTCCCTCAATTGGTACCTATTAGGATTGTATGTTGCCTAAAAATGCTCAGAAGATGAAACACTCTAAACATTGCTACAAAAAACTATTATTCCACAGCCGTCTTTAAGCAATAAGTCTTCCATTCCAGATACCAGAACCTTAACCGCTGAGCTACTGTCATGAATTGCTCAAGTATATTATAAGCCATTCAAATATTATATAACATAGTGTTTTCATTTTTCTTTTATAGATTGATGATAGGCACATTGGAAATTCTCGAGACACATCTTTTGAACAGTTAATTATGTATGAAACAAATGGCAGAGGAGTGGACTTGGTTTTAAATTCCTTGGCAGAAGAAAAACTTCTTGCATCTGTTCGGTGTTTAGCTAAAGGCGGTAGATTTTTAGAAATTGGAAAATTTGATTTAGTCAACAATAACCCTTTAGGTAGTATATACTTTTTCTTCTTTTTTTTAAAATAAATTATGATTTGAAGTATAGGTTGGCAAGATATAATTTGACAAAACAGTTAAAACTATCATATGATATATATATTTTATTATTTAATAGGCATGGAAGTTTTTGCAAAAGGTGCTAGTTTTCATGGGATACTTCTAGATGCTTTCTTTGATGCCGAACCACAAGCTAAAGAAGTCATTGGTAATTTGTTGAAATATTATCTAGACCAAGGTTTCATAAAACCAATATGTAGACATGTTTTCGATAAAGATGAAGTTGAAACTGCATTCAGGTGAGTCATGAAATAAAAGGTAAAAATGATAGAAATAATTCTTATCAGTACAAAATTTGTTGGTCATTTTAAAAATAAGTAATGGAAATTAGATCAAATAATAAATAGTCTAACTTTTTCTTACCAAGAGCTCCAGTGTCTGTTTATTTCAGTGAAATTTTCAAGAGTAATAATAATAATTTGATGTCAAGAGTTGATTGTTCAAAACGCAAATCTGTGCTAATGCACAAGAACATTTTAATGATAATAGGCAACTAATATTGTTTCAGATTAATATTCTTCTTTTTAATATAAATGATAAAAATAAATTATTATTATTATTTGAGGTCTTTGGAGTGCTTACCTTAGATACTTTTGAAATTAACCCTCCTTCAGGAGCACCTTTGGACGAAACAAAATGTGGGCGCACCCGGCCTGAGAGGCCGCCCACATATTTTAGCCGCCCCCACCTAATTAATTTTAATTTAAAACGCTGGTAGGGTAGACTTTGCCAGGATCTAAGAAAAACAAATATACTATTTAGAACGTAAAATAATAACTTTATTAGAATAGAATGAAGCTTAAACTAAAACAAGTACAATTGATAAGGCGCATTCAGCCAGACAGGTCAGAGTTAGTCTAGCACTTATTTCTCAATATATCGACAAACATCTGTACAGAATTGCATTAATATTAGTAAAAGTAACGATTGCAATAGATATATCTTGAAACAAACTCATCTTTGAAATTAAGGAGCAGTTGGGCGCAGTCGGCCTCACAAGTCACCTAGGGACCAGACGGGCTGGATGAAGGATGGCAATAGACTATAGTAGGGGATTCTAAGCATGAATACGAATCAGGAAACTACTAGGAATGACTCCTCACAGGGGAAACAGAATGAGGCGGGGCATCAAAAAATATGTTTTCCTGGCCCCTCAGGCTAGCTGCACCCGACGGAGGGTTAAACAGATTAACTCCATTTTTGTTTGATGGTTAGAAGTTCAAAGCTTTGTGTTTTAACTGGGGGGGGGTAATGGTCCAGAAAAAAAGTTAGTGTAATTCATACTATATATAAGAATTATATAAAATTCTCTTTTCAAACAAACAAATTAGTTTTTTACAAGACATTCCACAAAATTATCATCTAGATTATTTTTTAGTGATTTTTCTTTTACTTTTATTTTTTTCAATGCATCAAGTTATTGGTGGGAGATCACCCCCTCTCCCCCCCCCCCATAAGTCTATGCCTATGCTTTGAGAAATCCAAAGTCCAAATATCTTGGAATGCAAAACGTTAATTTGTATGCAAGAAGTTAAGATTTATTTTTAACACTAAGATTCCTATTTTTCATATATCTATGAAATTTTAAGGGAAGGACTAATGCATGTCTATGAAACATTGTTTTCATAATTTCTGTAGTGATAAGTGCATTCATTTTCTAATTAAAATAGTATATCTTTCCCTTCATAGGTTCATGGCTTCAGGAAAGCATATTGGTAAAGTATTACTGAAAATAAGAGATGAAAATGAAATGCAGATTCCTTATACACCTAGTCTACATGACTGTGTGCCTAGATTTTATTGTGATCCTGTGAAAAGCTACATAATTATAGGTATGAATGTGATTAATATTATAAAATATTAGGAAAGTTTAAATAAAGTGTAAATTTAAATGGTTTTTCATGAATAGGTGGTCTTGGAGGCTTTGGATTGGAACTTGCTGATTGGCTTGTCATTAGAGGGGCAACTAAACTCGTGCTCACATCAAGGAAAGGAATTAGTAATGGGTATCAAGCTTATAGGATTAATTTGTGGAAGTCATATGATGTTGATGTCAGAGTATTAACAGATGATGTGATTACCTCTGAAGGTGCAGAAAACATATTGAAAACTTCAGCAAGCTTAGGTCCAGTGGCAGCAATCTTCAACCTAGCTGTTGTATGTATCATTTTTTTGTTTATAAATATCAATGGTATACTATTTTTAAAAATTGGCATTCAATTAATTCTAGGTAAAATATCCTATGTTTTGATAACATAGGTTTATTTTTTGGAAGTAATTAACCAAAAAGAATTTTAAAAATGAAAGCACAAACTGTTGTATACACATGAAATTTTATATTTAATTAAGTGAATGTAACGCAATATATAATCAAATATATTTTATTTTAGTTGCTACGAGATGCAATTTATGAAAACCAAACAGAAGAAAGTTTTCAAGCATCATTGGGTCCCAAGGCAGTTGCTACAAAACATCTTGATCGTTTATCAAGAGTTCTATGCCCAGAGTTGGAGCAATTTGTTGTTTTCTCTAGCGTAAGTTGTGGACGAGGAAATGCTGGCCAAACAAACTATGGCATGGCTAACTCAGTAATGGAAAGAATTTGTGAATTGCGTCACCATGATGGTCTACCTGGAACAGCAATACAATGGGGTGCTGTTGGCGATGTAGGACTTGTTGCAGAAATGATGGATGACAATATTGAAATTGTCATAGGTATAGTAATCAAAATAACTTTTATTCATTTTCTACTATATTTTTCATATTATACTAGATATCATATGAATACATTACAGACTATTTTATAAATTGAATACATCATTACAAAATATATTCTGAGCTCAGATAATTGAACAAAATTTTCACCACCCACTCATCAGTATCAATGTAAATTGAGTTAGCCCTTTGTCAAATTTCAAATATGACACAATTAAAATTGGGGCTCAATTATTTTGACTTTTTGATATCGATTTTTTACAAACCCAAACATTCAACCATACAATGATCTTATCTTCAGATTGTTCTCTTCTTGAAATGGAGAAAGTTAGTTATCCTGGTTTAACCCACTGTTTTTGTTATTAGGATTTTATGAAATACAACCATTTTCCAACATAAGTAACATTTTGTTTTTATAAAACAAACTTATCTTCACTCAGCATTCAGTCTTCAAATGGGGAGAATCACTTTTGTAGCTTCTGAAACTGAAACCAATGTTGTGAAGTCAGAGAAAACTACTTTAGGATACTTCTAGTTTCTAGGAAAACATCCTTTCTTTAAGTCAGTTTTTTAAGTCAGTGAAGTGAGGTAGGCCACTATATCTGTCCCCTCTGCTTTAAAGATACCATGGGGCTGCATCTGTCAATTTGTACCATTTTTTAAAAGTGCTTTGAAATAGCACACATTTTCTGGGTTAACTCACCCATGTTAAAAAATGTATAAAATAGCCAATAGCTGTTTCCTCATCAAGATTTAATTTAAAACTGACTAAAATAGTGTTTTTAGTTTGTGTACTGTAATTTTTTTTTAAATGGTTCAAAGGAAATGTTTGTTTTAATTGCAAGAAACCAAACTACAAAATCAACGATTGTAACAAGAAACAAAAAGATTTTTAAATTCTCAATAACCCCAAGTGTAAAGATAAGGTAGTTGCTCTCACATCAATAGCTTTATTCAGTAATTACAAATTACATGATGATATTTGGTGGGTAGAAGAAAGTCATCTCCCACCCAGATACAACTTCTAGAAACCCCTGGTTTCCTAATTACAGGTCATTAGATGAACATTCTGATTGGAAATTAATTAATTTTACAAGTTGTTGCCATGGGCTATATTAATGGTAATACATTCAATGAGAGAAAATGGGTCAATTTGATCTTAGAGATCTTTTATATGCTCCAGAGATCAAATTTAATTTCATATCATTTAGTTCAGTGACCGATAATGATATTTACTTTGATTATTACAATTTCTCATGAACATTAATAGTGAAAAAACACATAAAAATGCAAATAACTGAAAAAAACTGAGTTATAGCAAAATTAATAAAACAACAAATTTATAATATAAATCCACAGGATTAATGGTTTAATATTTTTCAAATATAATGGAAAATATAGAGATGTTTGAGCCTATATTTTTCCTCACATGGAACTTTTTATATTCTATTTGATAAAGGTCAAATTACCATTGATGTTATTAATTTGAAATCTTCACCTTTCAAAATGTATCTTCTCTTTTTTCTCCCACAGTAAAATCGGCATGTAAAGAAGTTGAAAAACAAATTAATATGTCTATCTGTTAACATCACGAAACACAAAAATCATAGCCACCTAGAAATATTCAAAAATTGTTCTAACATTCATTCATTAAGTATTTTGAGTGTTGTAAACTTTTGATCTCTATACTGGCGTAAAGCAAAAAAAAAATATGAAAGAAATTAAAACAATCCATCACAACACTTGTCTTTCCCAATGAACCAAGGTGACACACCATCTGCATGTTCAAATACCCAATATATCTAGGCACCATGCCTGGCACACGGGATCTTAATAATTTGGAAAATTGTATGTATCCATCATGTAGTCAAGTATTAATTGATTAAGTTGTGGAAATGCTTTTGGCAGAGAATAGAAGCTGTTATAGCTTCTGAAAGCTATGTTATTTAATTACTGTAAACCCTATAATCACATGACCATAAAAATATACAGAATCTCCGCTTCTGTTTTGACGATTTCAGGCTCATTAGAGGTTGAACCATCATATTCCATGTCACTTGGTCAAAATTTTTTCCAAGAATTTCTTAGAGTGGTATCTTTTATTTCTTCCCAGAAAAGTGACGGATAATCCGAGGAGCCGGTTAATGCGAGGTCGGATATCAGGGGTTCTACTGTAATTAAAATAAGTAAGAGTAATTAAAACGTTTCAAATGAGTAAAAGAAATTTGGTTTTACAGTCAATATGGTTTCATATATCACCCTTCATATCAACTATTTATTAAATTATTTATATATAAATTTTTTGTTTAAGGTGGTACATTACAACAAAGAATAACCTCATGTCTTGAAGTAATGGATCAGTTCCTTACTCAGAAACTACCTATTGTTGCTAGCATGGTTGTAGCAGAGAAGAAAGCTGGGCGCTCTTCAACTGACAATATTGTAGATACTGTTGTAAACATTTTAGGTATGAACTAAAGAGATGTTAATTATTTCACTTCATAATTACTACTTCTTTTTATTTTTAATAAACAGTACAGGTTGGGCATTAATGAATTTGTGCATGATTGGATAAGTAACTGGTTTGTTTACACAGAAACTTGTTTCAGAACTTAGATACAACAATAGAATATTACTTAGTAGGGTCATGAAGCATCTGAACTGCACGTATTTCTCTGTTCCAAACTGGCTGGGACCAGTATCATAATGTCTATCATATTCCATTCCTTCACTCCCTCAGTTCTCAGTTTATTTAAAAACTATATATTCTTAGCATGCTCAAGTTTGAGTATAATGCAATGATTAAATTATTGTAAAAAGAGGGCATTAATTTTGCAAATAAATTAATGAGCACTGGGATGGTGTCTCACAGTACTTCCCTTCACATTGACACTAAAAGAATAGGCAATCACCCCTCGATAATTAAGTACAAAATTAAAAAAAAAACCAAAAGCAAACCAATAACAAATAATCTATTTATAATTATGTTGATGTTTCAACTTTCTTATACAAAATAAATTTGTTTGTTTAAAAAGAGACTATAATATAATTTTTATAAATAATATGAATTACAATCACTTTTTTTCTGATCCATCAAAGAGCCTACATGATGGAGTTTTATCATAGTGGACCTCAGACTATGGGGTCCACCTGCACCACAGACACTGCGGGCTACTTATCATTTAGGGGAGAGGTTTAAAGAAAGAGGACTTGATATATATATATATATATATATATATATATATATATATATATATATATATATATTCATATTCCCCCAAATTATAAGAGCGAAGATCATTCAAGCCCTAAGAAAATACTTGTAGTATAGACCCTACTTACCTGTGCCAACTTCCCTTACTCAAATTCTGAGTATATTTCAATTGAGTGTTTGAGTAAATGTCTATGAAACAATTGACAACCATTTAGTTGAATACATTTTATCATTAGGAGGAGGACACAAAAACAAAGTGAAAGGTAAATTATAAAATTGAGTAAATGGCACTTCACTTATTTCTATAGAGATACACTTTGAGAAAAAAAAGTTACATGTTTGGCAGTAATATTTTTATCTGTTTTAGGAATAAGAGATTTGAAGACAGTAAGTTTCCATTCTAACTTGGCTGAACTTGGAATGGACTCAATGATGGCAGTTGAAATCAAACAAACACTTGAAAGAGAGTTTGAAGTATTCCTTTCACCCCAAGATATCCGAGGAATGACAATTGCAAAACTACAGGAAATTGCTGCTGCAAAAGAAGCACCTGAAGAAAAAACTGCTGATGGTATGTCCCCTAATGAGCTGTGTGTCTATAAGTTTAATTCAAGACTGTGTTTATTCTCTTTGATAAATTGCCTTTGTAGTTATTTAAGACTACTGAGTTGACATTTTTTTTTTTTTTTGAGGATTAAAGATATGCATATTTTAGTTCTATTCTGTTGTTCTCCAGTACTGGATTGCAATATAATTTTAAAAGCTTAACAATTGTAGAGTAAATAATTTTTTTTTTAACAAAAGATAGCAGTAAGATTACAATTGCCACAAGATATAAAGCCCCAGGTCTTGACAGGATACCATACGAGTTTTACAAGAATATACCTGACAACTTTCTGCAGCGCCTAGCCAACCTGTTCAATATTATCTTCCAGACTGAGGATATGCTTCTCTTATTTACTTAGGCCATTATATTCCCTTTGCACAGGAAAGAAAGTATAGACAAGGCCAATAACTATCATGGAATCTCATTTATAGATTGTTCAGCGAAGTTATTTTCGAAAAGATTAGAATTATGGGCATCTGAGAATAACATAATAACCAAATTTCAGGCAGACTTCAGGAAAGTTTACTCGACATTTGGCAACACTTTTAATTTAATCAACATTGTGAAACTTAAGTTAACAAGCAAATGCAAAAAAGTTTAGCTTTTTTTGTTGTCCTGGAACCAGCGTTTGACACTCCTAACAGACAATCTATCCTATATAAGCTAACAGTCTTAGGCATAATCAGTAAAATTATCAATATTATAGAAAAACTATATAAAAATACTCAATCTACTATATGGGTAAATGGTAAGCTCTCTCACTTCATAGATGTATTATCAGGATTGAGGCAAGGGATAACTTGAGTGCTCTACTGTTCACTTTATACATTAATGACCTACCCAAATTCATCCATGCTGGAATTACAAAACGACCCGTTATAGGCCAGAAAACGACGGTATAGGCGATGAACGACCACCGGACCAAGTATCCGTAGACACCTGGAAGGGAAGACTCCGCCCAAGGAAACCGGATAAGACTCAAATATATACCAGAGATGAACTAACAACTCTTCAGTCTCAGAGATAGCCCTGAGGAAGCTAGCAGCATGTCTAGCGAAACGTTGGCAACCAATATGAAGACACGGTCAAGACCCGAAGACCTTAATAGTATTAATGACCAGGACCGTGGAAGTCTACGAGTATAATATTCTAACTCCTTGTTTAATGTGCGCAGATGACATTTTCTTCCTCAGTGATAATAGAAGTAGTGATCGAATACAAATATGTAGGAATCACCTTAATATCTAGTCTATCATTAACTAATCCTTTTAATAGAAAATCAATATTCACCAAGTATACATTAAATGTCACGTGGCGTACATGCATCTGGAAAAATGACATTCCATTATCAACTAAGTTCTAACTATTTCACTCTGTAATAAGGACCAAGCTGAGTTATTGTGGGCAGGTTTGAGAAGGAATGAAGTACAAACAAATCGAATAATTGCAAAAATATTTTATTAAGTGATTATTTTGTGTTCCACAAAATGCGCCTAATTATGCACTATATCTGGAGACAGAAGAAGGACCATTATTCATATTTACCACTTCACTTCACTAGAAATACATAATTAATTTTTTGAACTCAAGTGATGATAAGATAACACAAAAACTGGCATTAAAAGTTATAAAGAAAAAAATATTCTGGTACGATAATATAGCTGAAATTTGTTAAACAGTAAACTTTCCCACAGATGAATTTTTCAAAACCCTTATCAGTGAAAAGAACCAAATTATAAGGAAATTACGTATGCAATTACAGTTAACAGAGGGTTCCACCTTGCAGCATTTGCTCATTTGCATTGTAATAGCCATCCTGAGCAGAGGAGATTACATTAACTTGACTAAATATCTGAAAAGCACTGGAAGATATCACAGGTTCCTTTGTTTTGAGTTTAATTTATAGCTTCATTTGTTGTTTTATGATCTTATATAATAGAAACACTCATATTGTTACTATTATTTTTTTCTATTCAACACCAATATCATGTAATACCATTACAAATTGTTTTATAATCTTATTTATATAGAAGAATATTTTATTATGAACTATTATACATCAGATGTGCTTATAGTATATACCAAGCACTTTGTAAATTATTATGTATTTCTGAAATAATTGTAATGTAATTTACTGTAAAATAAAAAATATTACTTAAAAAAAATTTCCACAAAGTTAAAACAGGATCATAAAAATTTAATTTTTTAACCATTGAGGGTTTTAAGATCTCTAATCATCTGTCATTATTGGTCCCAGGTATGGAACTGTAGTAATTCTCCTTGTCGTTGTGTCATAAGAAATATATCTGGACCTAATACCAAAATCAACATTCTCGTTAAACAAATTGTGGGAACTATAATTTATTTATAATATCAAAAAATTAAATTGTAGATTTATATCAAATGCTTTAAACTTCCATAGCTACAAATCGACTCATGTTAAATCTATTAATTAGGAAACATAATTATTGTTGTAAAGTTTTAGTATTTCTATGTATGTGAATAGATGTAATTCCTGTTATTTATTGTACATTGTAATTCATTTTTGTTTTTTTCCCATCCTACAGCAACTACTGAACAACCACCAGATGTAAATCCTAATATGGAAGAGCTTTTAATTCAACTAATTGCAAAGGAGCCAGAAAGCTACCAACCAATAATTAAAATGAATTCACAAGTTTCTGATTCCACAATCAAAAACAAGAGGGTGATTTTAACCCCAGGATTAGAAGGTAATAATTAATTTATTAAAGTCTTTTTAACTTATTCTATTACAAACTATTCAAAAAGTTATCTTTTTTAATGTAAAAAAAATCCTATTGATGATCATCCTTTGGAACAATTTTTTTTTTATATATATAAACTGTTTAAGATTGAATAACGTGATTCCTATTTTAGCTCCTCTCTTCTCACATCTAAAACAATTGGAGAAAATCCGCAGTGATCACCATTATTAATATTTGTTAACTTACAAATTTTCATCAACTTAGTATGGATCATTTTTGAAAAGAAGTAAAGAACCCCTTTCTGAGTCTGTCCACTTCCTGTGGATTCTTAAAAATCTTCAGGTTTTTTAAAATTAAAAACATTCATTTACAGTCTTTATTTTATTTTCTACTATGAATAATGAAAACTCAGTGTTTGCTTATAGGCTCACTGTGATATAAAATACCTCTTATGTGGAGAATAAATTGTGGGGAATAAATGTTTTCAATACATTAAATTGGCTGGGTCTAAGTGATTGTTTTTCTTAATTGAACTTCATTAAAACCTGATAAAATACTGTTGCCACTTGAAAAGATGTTTATCAGGCAATTTCACTCATTCAGATGGACACAGAATGTTAGGAGTAAGGAATTCAGGCAGGGTATTGTCCCAAGCCTATTAAAACATTGCAACTATATGAAAAGAACAATTAACTAATTCAAAACCTATTTTAGTTGTTTTATCTCTCTTAAATCAGCTTTACTCTTTCTGTTTTAGGATTTCCAATAGTTTTTGAGAACATGGTAAAACATATGAATTTCGAAACATATGGATTACAGATGGATTATACAACTTATTATGACAAAGTTTCTACAATAGCTGAGACATTCTTGCCAGTTAGTAAATTTTATTTGAAATTATTGTTACTTTTTTTTAATAACCTTTTTAATTGATAATTAAGTTGTGATTAAATTTATAAGCATTTCTTCATTTGAGTATAAACGTCTAAAAAAAATAAAAAAAGGAAAAAAAAAGAAAGAAAGAGCTGCATCATTAGTGGCTTTTCTTAGTCCCTAGCATTTAAGACATATAATTTAGTTTCAAATCACAGTCCTTAAACCTTAAAAGTACAGATACCATCCAACCCAAATATTTGAGATTAAGAATAAATCTCTATTTTTCCTTTGAAAAAGATGACTTATTATTGCCTGATTAGTTTAACTATACCTGAATGGGTAATTTGGCTGCATTTGAAATATATTATCTTTCTACATATAAAAGTGCTAATGCTGTTACAAAGGTGCATGCACAAAATTCTATCAATGTGTATGTTTTAAAACTTTGTCCGATTTAGAACCATATTTCAGATCGGATGTAGGGTAGCTAGAATTTAAATGTTTTATATTTTATTGTGTTGCTAATGTTATGAGAAATTTAATTATAACATGATAATTATTTCATCCCCTCCAATAGAAAGAGTAATTGAAAAATAATGGTTTTCTCTCTCTCTCTTTTTTAATTGATGTTAAGGAAAGCACAATTAATGAGGTCTTGATAATTAGATTAATTTCTTATATGGGGAAAAAAGTTTGAACACCTTCTGGGACATAAATCTCTGTCTACCTGCATATATTAGATAAATGTAGGTGCTGGTATCTTCTTACTTTGCCATGTTGTTAGTTTTTATTTTATTTTACTGTTAATATTGTATGATAATAAATTCAGAAATGAAAGAGAGAAATCTGATATTATTATCTTAATGTTACAGGAATTACTCCCTTATATACAAGATAAGACATTCAATATTGTTGGTTATTCTTATGGAGGAATGGTTTGCTTAGAGCTTGTTCATCGTTTAGAACGAATGGGTTACTCTGGCAAGTTGGTGCTCATTGACAGCTCTCCTAAGATAATGAAAAATTTAGCAAAGGCTTCATTCTCTGAAGAAATTGATGACAACTTGCAAGTTCAAGTAATCCTAAAAATATTAGGAAACTTTTTATCAGCAAATAAAATTGTTGAGGTAAGATATATCATCAGTATAATTCAGATACTTAATGTTACTGTATGTTTATTCTATTATTGTCTCATATCATTATTTTATCAAATGAAACAGGTCATGGCTTTTATAAAGTGTAGTATATTAATTAATGATGGAAGTTGAGTTGAACCATCTACAAGCTTAATTGTTAACTATTATTTATTTTTACTGGAAATGCAAGCCATTTTCCATTTAATTCCATAATTGGCTTCTCAAGGAAACATTTATTAAAATATTTGTCCTCAATTACACAATCAGAATCCAAAATAAGGACTGACTGGTCTAAAAAAAGTTTTTTTTTGCTACAATATTTTTACCTGAGTATGACCAATATAGAACATTGTTCATTCCAAAGGCTGGGACAAACTTAATGATTAGGTGATTAATTTGCAGTAAGTCTAAAAATTAAATTTTTTTGGAATTTAAATTTCACATGGTATCAAGTTCAATGACCATGATGTATAAAATACAGCTACTTTCCATTACTACAGAAGAACAATCACAATTATTGGACCCAGAATTTATATTACCTTTTGATCTCCTCCCCTTCATCTCAGTTCTGTAAATATTTATCTTTGTCTGATTTACAATGTGTGTTTGTGTGTGTGTGTGCATGCGCGTACATGAGTGTGTGTGTGTGTGCGTGCGCGTACATGAGTGTGTGTGTGTGTGTGTGTGTGTGCGTGCGCGTACATGAGTGTGTGTGTGTGTGTGTGTGTGTGCAAACGTGTGCGGGTGTGTGAATCTGTTTTCAGCTAAAATGTAAAAATATATATTGAACATAACTTTTGTTTTGTTTTTTTTTTACTTCAGATTGAAGATCTTATAAGAGAAGCACCAAACTGGGATGCAAGAATTGAGATTATTATTTCTGCAGGAAAATATCTGGTATCTTACAGTGAATCATTTGTAAAGCACATGCTAAATTCTGTATACAATAGAGTATTATCGGTATATAACTATGAAGGACTACCAACTAAAAGTATACATACCCCTGTTACTTTAATTAAACCTACTAACTCAATAGTGACAGACGCTGATGACAATGGACTTTCAGAGGTAAGCATGAGTTTAACAATTATGTAAGATAATTTACAATTTTTGAAATCATATTTGTTCCTCTTAGGCATTTAGGAAAAATTGAAAATTTATAATTTTATATATAAGTGAAAATGATACTGAAATATTTTTCCCTCCCCCGATATTAAACTTACAAAATTCAAATAATATAACACAAATTATTTTTGACAGCATGTCTAAATGATTTTTTTAATTCAAAGGAAAATAAATCCATTTTATAATTTTTTGAAATCTTGATGTTAAATACCAAAATTAAATAATAAACTGAAAAATTTCTTTTTAGTAAATTATATATCTTCACAATAATTCAGTAAGTAGGCAAGAAGCTAGATTTGTCAGAGTTATTAATTAAATATTAAGCATTAAGTTAAGTACTCAAATATGGGTATCAAATTTAAGTAGTGATAACACAAGTTCAATTTGCATTTTATCATTTAACTATACTTGTTAAAAAAAAAAAATAATACTCTTATCAATTTGTCATAAACACTCATTTATTTTTATTGTTTAAAATGTGATCCAATAAAAACACTTCATTAATGAAACAGTAGTTACACGAAATACATTCATCCTTTTACATGCAAAAAAAAAGTAGACAAAACCAGGCAAAGAAGCATACTCTGCATCAAAAATGAGGAAATCATTAGTGAGTATCCAATCAGCTGATATTGTCAAAATAACATGAGCTCAAGCAATGTCTGATACCTAGAGGTATAATCTAATCAAAAATTTGAGCAACTGATATATTTTTAATATTCGAATTTATAAAAATATTGAGGAAATGTTTAAATCCAGTTTTTGATGATATGAATGTTTTCTTTAAATATTTAATTTTTTTTATATAGTTTTTCTTGTATATTATAATTATGGAATTGAACTTGTATTAATTTTTATTTATAAGGGTGTGATCAGTGAGTGATGATCTATTACTTTTTTCATAAACATTTTACATATAACATTTTATTTTTTTTAAAATATTAGTGAAGATTCCATTATGAACTTTTCTGCAATTTATGCACTTAATTTTGTAAACATTTTATTTGGTTTCTATTCTCTTTAATTGATTTTGAGATTTTATATATATATATAAATTTAATTTTGACAGCTAGAGTGGTTGTACAGAAAGGGCTTCTGAATTTCTATTGTTAGATTAACAACATAGGAATAACTTTTTTAATAAATTACTGAAGAAAAAAATAAAAATAAAATTACTGAATTATACCAATTTTTTATAAATATGATTTGTAGAAAATAAATTAGTCTGTTCTAATTCATTAATTAGACAGAACCTATATGGGGCATCAATATTGGTTTCACTTTAGGAGAATTTATTACATTTGTGGATTCAATAGTTTGTCTTGATGGTTCTCTCATTCTTGATGGAGTGCAAACTCCTTCACCTTGTTTCAGGTTATAAATTTTGAATGAATTTCTACTCTTGAAAAGACACGAATTACATAAAACGAGAAGAGAAAAAAGCTATTATTTAATAAATTATTTGCTTTTATTGGCCTTCTACACAAACTAAAGTATTTTGTAACTCTTGCATTGGGAAATATCTTTGACAATAGTGTTCTTAAATAAAATACAAATTTGATACTCTCTTTTTTCTTTAATTATTAAATATAATAATTTCTTAAATATAATTGTGAGTGACTTCTGCTTATAACATTTTCAATAATGTAGCTTCATAAGCTTTTTTAATTAATAATCACTCAATAAAAATATAGTTTAAAAAACATTAGTTCAATGGAGAAATACGTATAGCATTTGTGGTTAAAAAAATAAAATACCAGATGCATTAAAAACAAAAAGATTTATTGTTGCTTTTTTTGATGAGCAATATTGTCTTGCAGCGAACGCCACAATAAATAAATAAATAAATAAAAAAGGAACATTCACTTTAGAATATTTTAACTTTTTCTAGCATTTCCCAATGCATAGGGTACAATGTAAGTATAGCAAGAGACATAGGAGTGATTTCTTAAAAATCAACTTGTCTCTTCCTTATCTCCAAGAATTTCCTTTGCAAAGTTGTGTGAGAGCTTTTTATTAAGACAACAGATAGAACATTTTTCATCAGGTTAATTCACATACTAATAATACTTAAATAATTCTCAATCAGTCCACTTATTTATGTGAGAGAACAAAGAGTAAACATTTATACATCATGGATATAACCCAAAATTATTGAATTCTGCAATTTAAACTTTTAATGACATATAAAATAGCTAGAGAGGGTATACACTTACATATGTCACTAGTTCTAAGTGACTTCTTTGTGTTTTCACTTAAGGTAAAAATAAGAGTAAACATAATAGGAGGAACTTAAGTTTTTAGTTGAAGGTCCCCCCCCCCTTCAACTCATGCCAGGGATAATTCTTTTATAAGGAAAAAAGAATATAAGTAATGAAGTAGTCAATTCATTGTTCATAAAATGCAAAATAATAAACTAAGCACGGTATATTTTATTTTTCAGTATCTCACCAACCCTGTTACTACACATGTAGTAGAGGGCAATCATCTTACTGTGCTAAGCAATCCAAGAACTACAGAAATAATTCAAGGAGTATTCAGCTCTGAAGAAACTGTGAGTTCCAAGACCTTGCAGCATCCTCCTACAAATATTGGAGTATTAAGTGACCCAACAAAGCAAATATAAAATTGTATTGCATAAACTAATACATGTACATAGTCAAATGTTAATAAAGAAATTGTACATAGAAGTAACAGCACATAAGTAAGCTATAAAAAGCAAAAGTAATAGATTGTAGAAAATATATTTATAATACACTATTTCAATAAATAATATGTTAAGCTGTTAATAAATTGCAATGAAATTTATTACATTATTATTATTATTTTCACCACTCCCTTAGATTCTTATTATTCAAAATATTAAGTAAGAAATCAATCACATCAGAGGTAAATTGGTTTAGATATGTAATGGCACATATGTAGTTTGGCCCCATGGAGAATCTGCACTCCTTGAGGTCCTTCAAAATCTCAACAGCATTCACTCAGATATATCCATTAAAATTGAGATCGAAGTTGCTATTTTTAGATGTGCTTGTAGAAAGAAGAAACAGAGACTTGGGAACTGTGTGCAGCCCCCACCCCTTCCCCCACAAACACATTATCGATACCTGCATGCCAATTATCACCATTACCATTACCCAACTCAAAAAAACACTGTATAAAAATATCGTTATTTTTTATTTCAGTCCTGCCTTATAACCCATACTCCAGTAAGTCTCAGAGAATATTAATATAGCCTAAAGTCTAAGTTGGGTTAATAGTAATATACATACCAAGTTTCATAAAATTCGGTTCAGCCGTTTATGTGTAAAAAGGCCATAAACAAACACATTTTTTTTTTAAATTTTTGAGAGCTATGTATTCAGTTGTCGGGTCGAAAAAGTGTATAGAAACAATATTATTGAAAATTTAATTGCCTTTAAATGTTTTTATATAAATATTTTCTCTATTATCAATACTATCCGAGATATTTGGATTTTTTTGTTTCCAGCCTTCAGAAAACTCCTACTCCTACTAATGTCATATTAATAATAACCTATTATACCACGAAGTACCTACTTTATTCGAAACTTAAATAGCAAATATTGTTTGAAAGAGGCCTTTATTGTGCGAGATACCTGCAAATTCGTGCGTGATGTCATCAATTAAGAGTTTACGTTCTTGTTTGGAAGATGTTTCCTTGATCTACATAATGTTCGATATATAACCGGTTCAGTCAACACTAAATGTCATATTTGTTTTTGGCTGAAGTTGGACCTGGAATAGTGGGGGTTTAGAGGAGAGGGGGGTTGGTGTTATAATTCAAAATACTGTCGTTATTATGGGCCAGATCGTAAAATGTTATAGGACCAATGTTGTTAAACTATTGATTTTCTACAATTGTTACGGTAATCATTTATTCGTTACACAAGTATTCAGCGAGTTATTCGTAATGTTCTGTTTTCTGCCTTCAGTAACACCCCCACGCTCCCTTCTACTCATCTGGTTTTATAAATAGAAGTAGGGAATATTTTGTGATATGAGGTCAAAAGGGTGTTATTACAGCACGTGAGAAATCAGACTAATTTTACGCAGCCCCTGCGTGACGGACTTTTAGTATTAATGGTACTTTCGTATGGTCAAAATTGTATTTAACTATAATTGGAGAAGAAGATTTTCTTGTTTGTTTACGCTTGTAGTGGTTTGGACATTTGTGATTAAATGAAACTTCAAAATTTTGAAACTGCACACCGCAAACTTTAGCCAAAGAAAAAGGGGGTCTCTAATTTCTTCTTAAAATAATAATTATTTACTTGCAAACAATGTTGCTATCCTCGAAATATGTGTACCAGTGGAAGCAACCATACAAAGTATTTTAGATCTTACTTCTTAAGGATGGAGAAGTAAAATTTGAAGTTAAATAATATCTGAAAATACTTTTTTTTCCAAAAAATAAAAATAAAAAAGATCAGTAAATGAACACTACTCTCCTCTCAAAATTAGGATATGAAGGCAGCCGTTGGCAAAGCGAGTGTATACAATCATTTGTTTTACCAAATGCATACGACTCTTGTGTATATCTCACTTCTTTTATCCATTAAAAATGTTTTGTACTGATAAAAATGACTTAAAAGTAATTTTTTGATTATTTAAGGCCGTCTTCTCATTTTCAATACGACTTCACGAAAGGAACATAAAATTGCGTTATAGAAATTAAAACCTACATTGAAAGCCAAATCGATTAACTTTCTCTGGCTTCTATTCCATTTTCTGTATAGAAAAATAATGAAAATCATAAATTATTATTCACCATGATCCACGGAAAAATTGACTAACTGCAATAAAACCTACCTTTACCAAACCAAGCCAAGAAAATGCCGTATTTAATTAGAGATTCCTCTATAAATATCGTACTTCTATCAGGTTTAATTTAGTTTATCAAATTCTTTTATATCCACAATCATTAGAAAGGAGATTGGCTGAGAGTCTTGCTGTGGAATATTTAATCCTGCATTCGTGTTTCTTTTCCTTAGCCAATAACAAATCTTTGGTGTACTTTTAACAGATTTCCCTTTAGTGAAATCAGCTATTGAGGCTGTACTCATGGCGTAATTTTCGAAATATGTCTTCAAATGACAATCGATCCTTTTCAGGTGATGTTGAAATTACATCTCTTCAAAAATATATATATATATATATATATATATATATATATATATATATTTGCATTTTTTTTTTAGATTATTACCAAACTCGATACTTAAACATTTTATGTAAAAATAAAAATCTAATTCATTAATGGCTGAAATGAGTGGAAATGGGGGGGGGTTCGAAAATTCCAAATATCTCCATTATTATACGTCGGATCCAAACAATGTATTGAACTGTATTGAACTAGTAATTCAAATAAAGGGTTAGAACCGCCAATATAAATGATACTATTGTCATACCTCTCGGTGGAGACCGTCGTCATTGGCTGATGGTTGAGTACCGCTGGCAAGCGCTTTCGATGCGATGGCATCATCTTCAAGCCTGTTGATAGTTGTACTGAGTTGCTTGTCCGTCAGTCAGTGGGTTTTATGCTCTGTTCACCGTATTAGTTGTTTACGTTTTAAATCGAGATCTGTTTACTTACCACTCAGATCTGTCAACGGGTTGTGTTAGTGTTCAGGTAAATTGTTATGTGTGGTGGGTTGTTAAAGTTTTATTAGATCTGTTTACTTACCATTCAGAACTGTCAAACGAGGTGCGTTTAAACTAGTGTTCAGGTAAATTGTTATCGTGTAGTGGGTCATTGTCCTCATCCGTATGGGTGTTTACATTTCTAGTGTTAATGTGTGTGGTGGTCTGGTGTAATACATATGATATGTAGATACGGGTATAATGTAATATTTGTGTCATTGTTATTATACATTAAAAATTATGTATCATAGAAAAATGAATAAATAAATGATTAAATACTATATGGAACTACCTGCGTCGTCGCTTTACCTGTTGGTAATCTTGCGCGAGTCCGTCCGTTGGCATCTTCCGTTTATTATTCCTTTTAAAAAGTTGTAGAGGTCTGAAGATCGTGTCCGAGCTAGTGTTGAGCTGTTCATTGATGATGTCTCCGTTGAATGTCCGTTGTTTGTATATCTCCATATTCTCTAGTATGTCCAATCGTCGGCCTTTCGTTTGTCGGTGTAGAAGTTTCATGCTGTCGGCTATACTCGTCGGGTCGTGGCAATGGTCGTTCAGGTGGTTGGCGAAATTGGAATCTCGTTTGTTAAGTCTGAACGAGCGGATATGTTCGGTGTATCGCGTTTTCAATCTCCTTCCAGTTTGTCCAATGTATGTGTTGTTACAGCTGCACGTGAGTTTATATACTCCGTTCATATTGAAGATGTCCTTGTTCTCGATGTCATTTGTGAGCTTCTGTCGTAGGTTGTTGTTGGTTCTGAACGTAGTGTGAAGTCCTTCTTTCCGAAGTGCGTTTGTGATTTTATATGTATCAGGACCCGTGTATGTGATTGCGTGGCGTTTGGTGATTGGTTCAGCCGAAGTGCTCGCGTCTTGCTTGGCGTTACTAGTTATTTTCTTGAGTAACTTATCGATCGTGTGTCGTTTGTAGCCGTTATTGTAGGTTATTTCGTGTATTGTATTCAACTCCTTGTCGTAGTTTTCCTTTGAGAGCGGAAGGGTATGTAGTCTGTGTAGCATGTGGCGAAATGCAGCTAGTTTGTGTTGAGTTGGATGGTTTGAAGTGGCGTGTATTGTTGTATCCGTGGATGTAGGTTTTCTATATACGCCGTACTCCAATCTGTCAGTTTTCCTGGTAATCGTGAGATCAAGGAAGTTTAGTGTTCCTTCGTTTTCAGTCTCCATGGTGTAGCGTATGTTGGGGTGGAGTTTATTGAGGTCTTTCAAAATCCCGTTGATGTCATCTGTTTCCACGATGCAAAAGGTGTCATCTACGAATCTGAAATATCTTGTAATTTGATGTTTATCCATGAGTTTTCTATGTGCGTATCTTCGATGTGCTAAGGTATTGTTGACGAGACTTACTAATAAAACCTTACAATTACACAAGACAATTGCCAACATACGTTTCAACAAACAGTGCCTAACTAACCACGTCACCCCACGATACGCAACCGTACAGATCAAGACTAACACTTACGCCGCACACAAGACTAAAACTGACGCACAAAAACGCTGGATCAGGACAGAGATACGATCACTGTATATTAAGAAAGACCGACTGAACCACGACATATACAAATTACACCTACAAGCTACTGACTTACTAACTCGCTTGAACCTATACCACTATTTCCAGCCATTCTCGACTTACTTACACGAGAAAGTCCAACGGAAAATATCTTGTAATTTGATGTTTATCCATGAGTTTTTCTATGTGCGTATCTTCGATGTGTTGAATGAATATTTCCGTAAGTATAGAAGAAGTGGGATTTCCCATTCCGAGTCCGTCTGTGGGTATATATATCTCGTTGTTGAAGCGGAAGTAATTCTGTTTCAGCACTGTCTTCGTCAGGTCAGCGATTTCCCTGATGTAGTCATCATCGTATAAGTCGCTGAGTCCTGTAGTGAGTATGTCGATGGTTTCTTGCACTGGTATAGATGGGTATAGGTCTTTGATGTCGAACGACACTAGTCTTATATACTCGTAGACTTCCACGGTCCTGGTCATTAATACTATTAAGGTCTTCGGGTCTTGACCGTGTCTTCATATTGGTTGCCAACGTTTCGCTAGACATGCTGCTAGCTTCCTCAGGGCTATCTCTGAGACTGAAGAGTTGTTAGTTCATCTCTGGTATATATTTGAGTCTTATCCGGTTTCCTTGGGCGGAGTCTTCCCTTCCAGGTGTCTACGGATACTTGGTCCGGTGGTCGTTCATCGCCTATACCGTCGTTTTCGTTTCTTTTTGGAGGTCTCTGTGGAATTACCGGCTTCCAGAGTTTGCTGAGTCTGTATCCATCCTCTCTATTGAAGTTGTTAGGGCATTTCGCTATTTCTATAGCTTCTCGAACCAGTCTTTCTTGGTAACGGTCAACCTTTGCCAGTACCTTGACTTCATCGAATTTAATGTTGTGTTTGGTTTCCCAGAAATGTTCCGCTATGGCTGATTCTTCCGTCCGAAACTTTTTTAAACTCTTGATGTGCTCGGCGACCCTGGTGTTTATCAATCTGCCGGTCTGGCCAATGTATTCTGAGCCGCAGGAACATGGTATGCTGTATATCCCCGGGATTTTTGTGTGGAGTTTATCTTTACAGCTGGGTAATATCTGAGCTATTTTCCTGTCAGTGCCAAATGCTGTTTCTATGCCTTGCTTCTTGAGTATCCTAGAGATCTTCTCGGTCGTACCTTTAACAAAAGGTATTACGGCTGTTTTCCGGATTTCCTCTTCATTTGTTCTTGTCTTCTTTTCTTTTTTCTTTTTGAATTGATTTCTGATTTCCTCTTTTCCGTAGCCATTCTTTAGCAGAGCAGTCATCAAGTGTCGTTTTTTCCTTTGGGAGGTTCTGTGGCTCTGAAATTCTCTCAGCTCTAGCGACCAATGTACGAATTATCCCATTCTTCTGTGCTGGATGGTGATGAGATCCAGCGTGTAGGTATCTGTTGGTATGTGTTGGTTTTCTGTAAACCGCATGCCCCAGCTGTCCGTTTGGTTTCCTTTCCACCAGAACATCCAGAAATGGAATCTTCCTCTCACGTTCGATCTCCATCGTGAACTCAATGTTGGGGTGTATTGAATTAAGATGCCGCAGAAATTCTTCTAAAGTCTTCTCTCCATGGGGCCATATGACGAACGTGTCATCCACATATCTAAACCATTTTTTCGGTTTTAGTCTTGCCGTTTCAAGTGCCTTCTTTTCAAATTTCTCCATGTAAGCATCGGCTGCATTTGGACTTAATGGCGACCCCATGCTGGCTCCATCCATTTGTTGGTAGAAATTGCCGTTGAACAAGAAATATGCTGATTGCAGGCAGATTTTGGCTAGCTGGGCTTCTTCTTCCGTTAAGAATTCTTTCATGATGTTTAGCGTTTCTTGAATTGGAATTCTCGTAAACAGTGACTTAACGTCAAAACTGACGAGACGATCGTTTTTATCGATCATAATATCTTTGATTTTCCTCACGAAATCTGATGAATCCTTGATGTGGTGCGGGGTCAGGCCAATACTTGGTTGTATTTTCTTCGAAATATACTTTGAGATTCCGTAACATGCAGACCCAATCGAATTAACTATTGGCCTCATAGGAATATCCTCCTTGTGTATCTTGGGTAATCCGTAAAGTCTGGGTGGAACTGGGTCGGACTTGATTAAACGGTTGTATTCTTCTTTCTTGATCGTAGAAGTGGCTTTCACTGCCTTGTTTATTTCATTCTTAATTCTATTTGTTGGGTCATGTTGAAGTTTTTTGTACGTTCCATCCTCAAGTAATTTTTGCATCTTTTCAATGTACTCTTCTCTCTTCATAACCACAGAGATTCGCGGAGAGGTGTCACGCATACTACGCCAAGCCAAACCACCTAAACGCAATCTTACAAAAGAGGAACTCCATGCATTGAAGGAAATAAAACAACAAGACGACGTACTAGTTCTGCCAGCCGACAAAGGAAATGCAACCGTGGTTATGAAGAGAGAAGAGTACATTGAAAAGATGCAAAAATTACTTGAGGATGGAACGTACAAAAAACTTCAACATGACCCAACAAATAGAATTAAGAATGAAATAAACAAGGCAGTGAAAGCCACTTCTACGATCAAGAAAGAAGAATACAACCGTTTAATCAAGTCCGACCCAGTTCCACCCAGACTTTACGGATTACCCAAGATACACAAGGAGGATATTCCTATGAGGCCAATAGTTAATTCGATTGGGTCTGCATGTTACGGAATCTCAAAGTATATTTCGAAGAAAATACAACCAAGTATTGGCCTGACCCCGCACCACATCAAGGATTCATCAGATTTCGTGAGGAAAATCAAAGATATTATGATCGATAAAAACGATCGTCTCGTCAGTTTTGACGTTAAGTCACTGTTTACGAGAATTCCAATTCAAGAAACGCTAAACATCATGAAAGAATTCTTAACGGAAGAAGAAGCCCAGCTAGCCAAAATCTGCCTGCAATCAGCATATTTCTTGTTCAACGGCAATTTCTACCAACAAATGGATGGAGCCAGCATGGGGTCGCCATTAAGTCCAAATGCAGCCGATGCTTACATGGAGAAATTTGAAAAGAAGGCACTTGAAACGGCAAGACTAAAACCGAAAAAATGGTTTAGATATGTGGATGACACGTTCGTCATATGGCCCCATGGAGAGAAGACTTTAGAAGAATTTCTGCGGCATCTTAATTCAATACACTCCAACATTGAGTTCACGATGGAGATCGAACGTGAGAGGAAGATTCCATTTCTGGATGTTCTGGTGGAAAGGAAACCAAACGGACAGCTGGGGCATGCGGTTTACAGAAAACCAACACATACCAACAGATACCTACACGCTGGATCTCATCACCATCCAGCACAGAAGAATGGGATAATTCGTACATTGGTCGCTAGAGCTGAGAGAATTTCAGAGCCACAGAACCTCCCAAAGGAAAAACGACACTTGATGACTGCTCTGCTAAAGAATGGCTACGGAAAAGAGGAAATCAGAAATCAATTCAAAAAGAAAAAAGAAAAGAAGACAAGAACAAATGAAGAGGAAATCCGGAAAACAGCCGTAATACCTTTTGTTAAAGGTACGACCGAGAAGATCTCTAGGATACTCAAGAAGCAAGGCATAGAAACAGCATTTGGCACTGACAGGAAAATAGCTCAGATATTACCCAGCTGTAAAGATAAACTCCACACAAAAATCCCGGGGATATACAGCATACCATGTTCCTGCGGCTCAGAATACATTGGCCAGACCGGCAGATTGATAAACACCAGGGTCGCCGAGCACATCAAGAGTTTAAAAAAGTTTCGGACGGAAGAATCAGCCATAGCGGAACATTTCTGGGAAACCAAACACAACATTAAATTCGATGAAGTCAAGGTACTGGCAAAGGTTGACCGTTACCAAGAAAGACTGGTTCGAGAAGCTATAGAAATAGCGAAATGCCCTAACAACTTCAATAGAGAGGATGGATACAGACTCAGCAAACTCTGGAAGCCGGTAATTCCACAGAGACCTCCAAAAAGAAACGAAAACGACGGTATAGGCGATGAACGACCACCGGACCAAGTATCCGTAGACACCTGGAAGGGAAGACTCCGCCCAAGGAAACCGGATAAGACTCAAATATATACCAGAGATGAACTAACAACTCTTCAGTCTCAGAGATAGCCCTGAGGAAGCTAGCAGCATGTCTAGCGAAACGTTGGCAACCAATATGAAGACACGGTCAAGACCCGAAGACCTTAATAGTATTAATGACCAGGACCGTGGAAGTCTACGAGTATATAAGACTAGTGTCGTTCGACATCAAAGACCTATACCCATCTATACCAGTGCAAGAAACCATCGACATACTCACTACAGGACTCAGCGACTTATACGATGATGACTACATCAGGGAAATCGCTGACCTGACGAAGACAGTGCTGAAACAGAATTACTTCCGCTTCAACAACGAGATATATATACCCACAGACGGACTCGGAATGGGAAATCCCACTTCTTCTATACTTACGGAAATATTCATTCAACACATCGAAGATACGCACATAGAAAAACTCATGGATAAACATCAAATTACAAGATATTTTCCGTTGGACTTTCTCGTGTAAGTAAGTCGAGAATGGCTGGAAATAGTGGTATAGGTTCAAGCGAGTTAGTAAGTCAGTAGCTTGTAGGTGTAATTTGTATATGTCGTGGTTCAGTCGGTCTTTCTTAATATACAGTGATCGTATCTCTGTCCTGATCCAGCGTTTTTGTGCGTCAGTTTTAGTCTTGTGTGCGGCGTAAGTGTTAGTCTTGATCTGTACGGTTGCGTATCGTGGGGTGACGTGGTTAGTTAGGCACTGTTTGTTGAAACGTATGTTGGCAATTGTCTTGTGTAATTGTAAGGTTTTATTAGTAAGTCTCGTCAACAATACCTTAGCACATCGAAGATACGCACATAGAAAACTCATGGATAAACATCAAATTACAAGATATTTCAGATTCGTAGATGACACATTTTGCATCGTGGAAACAGATGACATCAACGGGATTTTGAAAGACCTCAATAAACTCCACCCCAACATACGCTACACCATGGAGACTGAAAACGAAGGAACACTAAACTTCCTTGATCTCACGATTACCAGGAAAACTGACAGATTGGAGTACGGCGTATATAGAAAACCTACATCCACGGATACAACAATACACGCCACTTCAAACCATCCAACTCAACACAAACTAGCTGCATTTCGCCACATGCTACACAGACTACATACCCTTCCGCTCTCAAAGGAAAACTACGACAAGGAGTTGAATACAATACACGAAATAACCTACAATAACGGCTACAAACGACACACGATCGATAAGTTACTCAAGAAAATAACTAGTAACGCCAAGCAAGACGCGAGCACTTCGGCTGAACCAATCACCAAACGCCACGCAATCACATACACGGGTCCTGATACATATAAAATCACAAACGCACTTCGGAAAGAAGGACTTCACACTACGTTCAGAACCAACAACAACCTACGACAGAAGCTCACAAATGACATCGAGAACAAGGACATCTTCAATATGAACGGAGTATATAAACTCACGTGCAGCTGTAACAACACATACATTGGACAAACTGGAAGGAGATTGAAAACGCGATACACCGAACATATCCGCTCGTTCAGACTTAACAAACGAGATTCCAATTTCGCCAACCACCTGAACGACCATTGCCACGACCCGACGAGTATAGCCGACAGCATGAAACTTCTACACCGACAAACGAAAGGCCGACGATTGGACATACTAGAGAATATGGAGATATACAAACAACGGACATTCAACGGAGACATCATCAATGAACAGCTCAACACTAGCTCGGACACGATCTTCAGACCTCTACAACTTTTTAAAAGGAATAATAAACGGAATACGCCAACGGACGGACTCACGCAAGATTACCAACAGGTAAAGCGACGACGCAGGTAGTTCCATATAGTATTTAATCATTTATTTATTCATTTTTCTATGATACATAATTTTTAATGTATAATAACAATGACACAAATATTACATTATACCCGTATCTACATATCATATGTATTACACCAGACCACCACACACATTAACACTAGAAATGTAAACACCCATACGGATGAGGACAATGACCCACTACACGATAACAATTTACCTGAACACTAGTTTAAACGCACCTCGTTTGACAGTTCTGAATGGTAAGTAAACAGATCTAATAAAACTTTAACAACCCACCACACATAACAATTTACCTGAACACTAACACAACCCGTTGACAGATCTGAGTGGTAAGTAAACAGATCTCGATTTAAAACGTAAACAACTAATACGGTGAACAGAGCATAAAACCCACTGACTGACGGACAAGCAACTCAGTACAACTATCAACAGGCTTGAAGATGATGCCATCGCATCGAAAGCGCTTGCCAGCGGTACTCAACCATCAGCCAATGACGACGGTCTCCACCGAGAGGTATGACAATGTATTGAACTACATTGACTAGATATATTGATACTACTTACCGAATATCGGGACGCCACCCATTTAAACATGATTATTAAATCATATTAAAAAACACTTTACAATTTAAAATAACAATTCTAGAATTTATTTGAATGACATAATGTAATTTAAATTAGAGTTATCCCAAAACTAGATGATGTCACTGCTGAT